>LR738716.1:39284861-39688436 GCA_902687465.1 Secale cereale
CTGTTGTTGTTGTTGTTGTTGTTGTTGGATAGTTGATCATGAATATTTGGCATTGCGCTTACAATGATCTTGTGGATCTTTGGACTACCACACACATGCTTCCCCGCGGCCGTCACAAGCCTCCCCGCCACCTTCCTCTTCGCGCGCGGCCGTCGCAAGCCGCCCCACCACCTTCCTCTCAGCGGTCGGCCGCCACGAGCCAGCACCGCCTCGCCGCCGCCGGTAACTTCTCCCGGCCTACCTCCCCACCTCCTATGGCTCTCATGCCACGGCCGTGCCGCCCTGGAGCCTCGCCGGCCGCTCCTATCTCGATCCAGATAAGAATCGAGCGCATCGGTAGCTGCCGGCCGAGCTTCTCCTCCATCGCCGGCGAACTCCTCCTTCCTCTCCCAGCTTCCTTCACCTTCTTCCAGCTCCGTCGAAGTGCCGCCCCACCCCCAACCTCCTTCACCTTCTTCCAGCTCTGTTGCGGCCCTACCTTGCCTCGCCACCATGCGTCAGTCCCGCGACTTCAGCTGTGACCATCTACCTCCCCTCGATGAACTGCATCGCAACCGCTTTCGCTGGTGAGCAGTTCGCTTGTGTTGTTGCTGCTAAACCTCCACGAGTGAGCAACGTTGGAGTGCAGATCTGTATTAGCTATTTTTTTGTTGAACATTGGAGTGCCTATTCCACTTTTCTTGCAGCTCACATTAGTGTTACTCTAAAAAGATGAGGTTCAGTATCCTTGCATTCTAACGACCACGCCGATGTGTGTGTGTGCGTGAGTGCAGCTTGCAAAAGGCCCCCAAAATCAACTCAGTTGTGTGCAGTTCTCAGGTGCTGAGTGTGCGGTTTGATTTTTTCCTCCAAAAGATCATTGTTGATGTATCTTTAGTGCAGTTTTCAGATGGGTGCTACTACCTTATGCACTACTTCTTTGATCCACTATGGAGGCAGAAAACAAGAAAAGGAAACATTCTTGTTTAGAAGACCACTTGTGAATTTGATGTGTTCAAGAGCGAGTTGTACAGATTTGTGTCCTGGAAGGAAACTAGTACTTGTGAACAAAAGTTCACTCGAGCACAAACGTCCAAACAGTTTGGGTGTGTAGTTTTTTGTGTGTTTGGATGCATTATTTTTTTTACACATTTCACTCGCTTGCCATGTGCAGTAAGAGACTACAAAAGAAAACGCAGTTCACTTGCGCCTAGCATGAAAAATGTGAAAAATTTAGCGAATCAACAAAAAAGTAAAGCAGTTCACTTCGATATATGATGTGGTTCACTTGCCCTAGTCTCTACGGTCCACTCGTTCATAAAAAAAGTTAAAAAAAACAACAAAAACTCGTCCGACAAAAGAAATTATGCAGCTCGCTTGCCCATCCGATGCAGCGTGGTTTTTATTCTGATGCGGTGCGGTCGGCCATATGATGTTGTTCATCCCGGAAGTGCAAAAAATTTATTACGAAAGCGAAAAAAAGTAATGCGGTTCACTTCTTGATAGTTTTGTGGTTCATTTACACCCGATGTGAAGTGCACTCTACTTTCTCGTCCTTGAAAAAATTACGTTTAAATAAAATAAACCATGCAGTTCTCTAACACATCTGATGCAGTGCAGTTCTCAGTCGGATGAAGTACCCACGTCGATTTGGGTGTCGCGAAAACAGTGTCCGCGTTTTTGTAATTTCAAAACTGCTCTAAAATCGTTATGAATTAGAGGGAGTGTTCTACATGAAAAAGTAGCGTCTCGATGATATTTTTCCAACGGTGTATCATTTGGATCATTTCGACCAGCGGTTTGTAAAATTTTCACGAAAAACGGCCGCTACCTCTCGTAGTCAGCCGCACGATATTCAAAATTAATTAAAAACCGTAAGGAATCTCAAAAACCTTTCAACATATGAAAGTTGCGCCTCGTTCGTAGCTTTCCAATGGCATATCACACGCCTCGTTTCGACAAACGACTCAAAAACTGAAGCAAAAACAGAATGGAAATTGAATTTTTTTTCGAAAAAACATAATTCCGCGATTTGTTAAATTTAAAACTGCTCTTAGACCGTAATGAATTAGAGAAAACAATACATATGAAAAAGATGCGCCGCGACGATATCTGTCCAACGGTATATCATTTGATTCATTCCGGCGAGCGGTTTAGAAGAAAACGTGAAAAAACGCTCGCTGTCATTCGTTGTGAGCCGCCGGTTTTCGAAACTGCTCTTAAACTATGATTATTTTTGAAAAGTGTTCAACATGGCAAAGTTGCGTCTACTCCATAGCTTTTCAACGGTATATTACACGCATAATTCCGATAAACGGTTAAAAAACTAGAGCAAAAAAGGTACACAAAAAACAACACGTACAGTTTTTTCGAAACGAAGTTCACCTCGCGTTGTGTATGCAGTGCCCTCGCGTTGTGCGTGCAGTGCGGAAGTGTTATGAGAATATTATTCTCATAATATTATGAGAATAGACCGGTTGTATATATATTGATTTTATTATGTAGTTTTATTTTAGTTTTGCTGTTGTCTTGGTTTAAAAAAACATAGTGCAGCGCACTATGCACTACTGCACGCCCGCAGCCCAACTCCCTCACCCCGCCCGCGCGCGCAGCCGTGGCCCAGCGGCCAGCACCCGTAGCAGAAGCAGGCCGAGCCCAGTCGCAGCTCACCCCGCATCCCTTCTTTTGTTTTGATTTGCTTTCCTTGTGCCGCTGATGGGCGGGTCCCAGCGTTGTCTCCTTCCTCTGCACGGACTCCCGCACGCGCACGAAATCCCCTCCGTCCCCGATCCAATCTCGATCGATTCTAGCGATCTAGTCTCCCTAGACCCGGGAATCAGACTATATGTATTTCCCCTCTGTCTCCTCATCCGATTTTTCCCAAAATCGCCGCCTCCCGTGCCCGTTTCGCCTCGCCCCGGTCTTGCCGGAGACCGCCACCGCCTGAAGCTTTCGCGGTGAGTTACGTCGCCGTCGTGGATTTGCAGCACCTCCCGTTTCACCTGTCGTGTTACCCTTGCTACGCTCTATCTTCTTCATATTTTTGTTTCTCAGGGGAGCACCTCAATCGAGCGAACGGACCCTGACCAGAAGCACATCGCCGCCGTCCGAGCTCCAGCCACACCGCATCTCCACTGAAGGACTCCTTTTTCGCCACCAAGGACTGCATCGAGTCCCCTGCTTTTATCCGCGTCCAGTACCGTCATCCCCAAGCACCAAAAAGCCTCGAAGTCGTTGCCACCATCACCGCTCGAGCCGCGTCGCCGTCGTCTTGCTCAACTCCGGCGCCCAACCTCTGTTGCTCACCGGTGACATTTCCCAGCCGTCCGATCACCGTTGGACCGCTCAGATTAGATAGAGTTATGTTTTTTTCTTTGAATAGGTATGCATTACTTAGCGGCCGTTCGTCTGTTAGCCACAACAGCAAACATCTTTCAACCACTCACGTCATGCCACGTGGCAACATCACAGCAACCGCAGCAGTTCTTCCAGGAACCTAGTTTGACACAATTTATTTTGGCAGATTCTATATGAAATGTTCCGTTAGGTATATCTTTTAATCTGTAACTCCAAATTCACTGATTCTTTTTCCTGTGTACTCGTAGAGACCAGGAGAATACCGTATTTCACATGTTTAAGCTGTTTAAATCTGATTTTTCTCAAATTTGAATTCAAACTTCCGGAGGCCATATCTTTCAAACCGTTGATCCAAATTAGTTGATTCTGTTTGCATTGTGAGCCTAGTATCATGTAGATATTCTATACCCACTGTTATGTTATGTTATGTTAAGTAAATTTTTATTTGAATTCCTTACCGTTGACTTTACTTTAGTGTTATGCGAATACGGTTTATTTATCGGTGCCTTCGCTATCGTATAGATTGTTCGGAGTGTCAAGCGGATCGGAGTTGATCGTTAGCGTACTTCGACAACGTTCAAGGCAAGTTTGCACTTTTGATTTTGCACATCCTATATTCTGATATGCAAGTGTGGTTTCATGCTATGATAAACGTTTGGCTTGATATATGTATCTCGTGTTGTCATGTTTTGTTGTTGATTGTGGTATGTAATGGTGTGATCAACTTGCTATGGTAGACGCGGGCATGTGTCGAGTGATCCATGAAAGTGGTGAGTGTTTATAGCCGTAGGCTCGGGATTATTAACCAGGTGAATGCGTCAATGGCAGAGCGCTCTATTGTCCCTAGAGAATGCGCCATTGACATAGCACACTTGAGGCGAGGTATAGTTTTCGGAACATAAATCAGGTGGATGCGTCCTTGGCAGAGCGCTCTATTGTTCCTAGAGAATGCGCCACTAACAGAGCACACTTGAGAGATACTTCTGAAGTTCTTGTCATGTTTATTAGAATCTTTGGGTTATCTTGGGCGAGTATATTAGAGTCGGTTACGAGTTCATTTAGTGGAAGTAGGTGAAGACTTTCTTCTCCATATTGACTTGAGTGTTTTGTTGTCATACTTTAATTGTGGATGTAGGTTTTGATGTAGGGTGGAACCCTAGATGGCCAATCTTTCACGAAATGGAGGGGATCCCATGATGAACACGAAGAACACGAGAGGGGAACACGAGGGGAAACACGAGAGAATCACTCAAACCAACAAGAACAAGTCACACATATGCTAGATCCTCGAAACACAAACAGATACAAGATCCATGATCAACACGGGACGATACAAAGGGTAACCGGTTCTTCTCCATGAGGAGGTCTTGGGGTATCCCGTGGGATCTTCTCCGTGAAGGAGGTCTTGAATCCGTGTGGATCTTCTCCGAAGAGGTGCCGCAGTCACTCTCGAGGAGATGAACCATGAAATGCCCAGGATGGAGTTATGCCTCCTACGTGTCGAGGCACGACTTAAAGGCATAAATCCATCCTAGAATGATCTCAAGTTTGGTATCTTTGAACGACTCATGTAAAAGAGGGATTAAATTGCAAAAGGAGATAGTTGGCTTACACTCGCCACTTCACACAATACATTACATAAACAATCATCATTCAAAACATCACAACCCGACTACGGGCGAAGATCCAAAGAAAGATACCAAAACAACATAAAACCACAGGTCATGATCGAATCCTAGTAGAAGCCACTACTGAACATCGAAACGTCACAAACAAACGGCCAAACTCTTCAACAAGCTCCTGGTGAAGAACTTGAACCAGCTCCTGCATCAAACTCGGCTGAACCTGCATCTGGTGTGGTGAAGTAACTGTGAGCCACAGAGGACTCAGCAATCCCGTTCGCGGGTAACAAGACTATTTAAGCCTTGGGTGAGGACAAGGCTGAAGAAAGAATGAGAGGTGAAGGAACAACAAGAGTCTGCAGCAGCAACTAGCACTAACTTACGCAAAAGAGAGCGAGAAGAGAAGTGCCTCGGTCGAGAGATGATCACGAAGTGATCCTAACTAAAGCCGGTCAAACATAACCCCACCGTGTTCAACTCCCGAATCCCTATTCGGAAATTGACAGTCACGGTACACACGCTGGTAGTGTATTAGAAACATTGTGTCAAGTTATCTACAACCGGATATTAACAAGCTCCCATCTGCCACATAACCGTGGGCACGAATTTCGAAAGTTCAAACCCTGCAGGGGTGTTCCAACTTGACCCATTACAAGCCCACGATCCGCGGAGTCGCAACTCCATAGGTGGGAAGACCCGAGTATTCTCGGAATCCCGTGCTCGAGTTAAACCGAACTAAGGTAAGGCTAATCCAGCAAATCCTCCCGGCGTGCCGACACCCTGATAGTAGCCGCGCGTATCTAGTCTCAGGCCACGACCGGATGAGCACGGCGTACAGTGGCCGAAATACCCAAGTTGCCAAGGGGGGCCCCGCACACGACTCTAGTTTGGACCAACACTCAAATCGAGCACTGGCCCAGGGGGGTTGAATTAAAATAAAAGGGATAGCTAGTCCCATTACAAGTTTTATTAGTTATTAGGCAAATAGTACCAATGTTGGGACTTGCTGGAAAAGACTTAGCACTTAGCGGTTTATCAAGGGGGTCCCATACACCCCAACCATGTTAGGAACGCATAATCAAGGAACATAACACCGGTTTATACGGTTCCTAACGGCATGAGTGGAACAAATCACCAAGCAAAAGGCTTAGCCTTCCACCCTTGCCAATATATAGATGATTTCATTTAAGCATTTATATAGTGTGATATAACCCAACCAAACTTCAACATGAAGCAAGCATCTTCAATCTTCACCTGCAACTAGCAATGCTATAAGAGGGGCTGAGCGAAGCGTACTTAGCCAAGCAACGGTTTGCGTAGGTAGGGTGGTTAAACATGGCAATTGGTTACAATAGGAGGCTGACAGGAAAACATGGGCATCGAGGCAAAACTATAGAGCGATACTCTAGCAATAGGCAAAGATAGTAATGGTATCCGGGTTCGGTCATCTTGCCTGGAATTCCACAAGGGAGAAGAACAGATCCAAGAAGAAGACGAAGCAACACAGACGAGAGAATCCTCACAACTCCGGAACGAAACTGAAGCTAACAAGAGAAGCAACCGGAAAGAAAGGAACAACACGGTAAACACACAATCATAAGAATGTCATACGATGCACAAGCAAGCATGATGCATGTCCGGTTTAAATATGCATGGCATGGCAAAGGTGGACAAACAACACTACAAGTTAAGTGGAGCTCAATATGCAACGAGTTGCATATTGACGAAACACCACATTTTAATTATTTAGTTGACTCTCGTTATTAACAAGACAAGATTAAATGTTTTTAACATGGCAAGAGGTGAAGCATAATAAAACTACACTATTTAGGCAATTTAAATGAGGCCGGAAAATAACAACAACATATCCGGAAATCCCCATGAGCATGTTTAGTAATTATAAAGCAACAACAAATAAACATTTTAGTGTTGTTAACATGATGCGGATGACATGATCAAGTTTTATGCAATTATTAAAAGGTTGACTTAAAAGAGATATGAAGCATTTGTCACCGTGGTGGATAGAAAGGGTGCCACGGCAACGATCCGAAATGATGCAAAGGCAACAACTCGGTTCCGGTAACTCATTGAGAGTCCGGGCAAAGGCAAAGATGGCGTGGGTGAGTCAAACGAGATGAAAGGTGGGCGATCCCGTCACCGGGTTCCCACGAGTCGGCGACGAGGCAACCGAGGAGCTTGAAAAAAAGGTCGGAACGGGCACGATGCACACAAGGGGAACATTTCATACAACACAAGCAAGCATCACACGGGTCATCCACGGGGTCGGCTCGTTATACCTTTGAAGCGTGCGTTTCGGGGCGGTTCGAGATCGTAGTGGAAGGAGTCGTTCACGTGTCCGAAGAGGAAGAAGTCGTTCACATAGAGGTAGTGGAAGTAGACGTTCTCGTAGATGTACTTGTCGACGGTAGACGTTCGGGCGACGGTAGGGGTACTTGGTGCGTCTCCGAGACGGTAGTTGTTCACGTTTCCGTAGCCGTTCGGTCGTCGTGGTACTTGTTACTTCGCGATCGTAGGGGTACTTGACACGCCACCGTGTAGTCGTACTCGAGGCTCGTAGCGGTCATGTCACGTGTCGTGGAACTTTTTGCGTCGGGTCTTAGCGACGGTAGTTGTTCGGGCCCAAAAGTAGTTATACTTGCTGCTCCATGATTATCTGAGATTAACATTAACAGCAACAATACAACAAAAACCAAGGGAAAAGCTGCGGTCTCGGTGACGGAGAGGTGCGGGTCGCGGCTCGGCGCTGCTCATGGCCGCGGCTGTGCGCCAAGGCGAGGAGGTGCTGGACGGGACGCCGGCGCGAAGAAGATGCGGCACCAGCCCCGTCCATGGCGGCTGGAGAAGACCGACGAGGCTGCAGCCTTGGGGCTTCTCGCGCGGAGGGACGCGGACGAGGCCGGCTGCGGTTGTTGCTGCAGCTCCTGGAGACGGGCGCCGGTAGTGCTCTGGCCTTGGGGCTCTTGGAGGAGGAGGAAGGGCAGGGAGCTCGGTCTTGACGCAGATGGAGAGGGGGAGGTGACGAGGCGCTGGGATGAGGCAGGGAGGACGAGGCCGGGCGTGCTTGGGGCCTTGGCCCGACGGCGGCGGGGCGCGCGGCACCCTTGGCCGGCGCTGGACGACCGGCAGGACGGAGGAGCGAAGGGGGCCCTCGGGCGCTGCGGGATCCGGCCGCTGCGGCCTTGGAGGCGACGCGGCGTCGAGGAGGAGGCCCGAGCGGCGCTTGTGGCCGCGGCCTGCGAGCTGGAGGGCGCGCCATCTCGCGAGGCGGCCGGCGCTGCAGGGATCGGGCGAAGGGCCACGACCAGAGGAAGGCTCGGCGCGGGATCCGACCCGGCTGGGTGGTCGGGCTACGAGGGAGAGAGCGGGCCACTGTCTGGCTGAGGGAATCGGGCGCATCCCTGGCGCTAGATCGAAGGAGAGGGAGCGGGGAGAACGAGCCAGAAGGGGGGTGCGGGGTCGAGGGAAGGAGATCGAAGGAACGAGAGGGTGGCGGCGGTCGTGCGGGAGAGAGGGAGAGCGAGGGAGTGCGCTAGGGTTAGGTGGGGTGCGGGCTGGAGTGGGCCTTGGAGGGTAGAAGTTGGTGGGCTGGAGGTTGATGGGCCGGCGGCCTGGGCTGGGCCAAGAGGGAGGAGGAGAAGACGGGCCAGAAGGCCTGGCTGGAGGAGCCTGCGGCTGGCTGCCTTCTTTTATTTCTTAGCAGAAAAAAAAACAAATAAGGAGAGAGCCAAAATAAAAAGAAAAGAGGCAAAGAATAAGAATAAAATGATGGACATTTTTGTAAGGCTTTACGGAATAATTCCAACCTCACAGAAAATAGTTCCAACAAAAAGGGAAGTGCAAACTAAAATAAATAGCTTGTCTTAAAGGAGTTTAAAAGGAGTCTAGATTTTAGAGGAGCCTCGAAAATAACGGAAAAGAATTATAGCAAGGTTTGAGGCAAAGAATTGAGACAGAAATGCATGGAGAAATATTGCAAGTGTGTTACGGTGATCCCAAACAATTGGAATATTTTTAATATAGCTCCCTTAAATATTGAGAGGCTTTTATATGTTATAAAGAGAAGTCACCTTCCCTCGATTTAAATGGATCGAAGGTCCACACAATTTATTAGGTTGAGATGCAAAATAAATATGACATGATGGCATGATGACATGATGCAATGCAAAAATAAATAACACAAGCACAAAGAACACACGGGCAACCCGGAACATCTGGAATCTTCTGGAATCTTCTGGGACGTCGGTCTTCGGGCGTCACAACTCTCCCACACTAACAGAGGATCTCGACCCGAGATCCTAGAGATATCACCGGGTAGAAACGAAAAAGAAGAGGTAAAACAAAGTTGCTTCTTTGACAGACGAGTGAAACCAAAGAACCTTGAGAGGTTAAGCAAGCTTGAAAGAAAGAATACAACGGAGATAAACGAAGAGGAAAAACACTCCTTTAGAAAAGAGGAACAAGGAGCATTATGAGAACCTTGAAGGTTGAAAGACATGAAACAAGAGCTCACGGACCAAAAGAATATGAAACTGCAATGGTATAGCCAAGGAATAAGAATGACAAAATTTGGGCAGCACCCCGTCTGAAAATGGAAGAAATTGAACAAGAACTTGAGGAGATGGAGTGATACTTGATGAAAACAACAACACAGAGCCTCCGGAACAATTAAAAGAATGGCGCAAGGGTTAAGAACAATTCAGACAACACTCCGGTTAAAAAGATAGGCAAAACTTGATAAGATTAGAGAATTAGAATGGAGGACACAACACTCCGGTTAAATGATAAGCAAGGGAAAGAACATGATCCCGAAAAAAAACGATATGGTGGTTTGGAGAGAGCAACATCACAAAGCCTCCGGAATGAAAGAATAGAATATAAATCAATGAAAGACTTGAACGGAGAAGAAAATGACAACTTCTCCCACGAATGAATATGAAAAACATCCTTATGAAGAAGGGTTGAACGGAGTTGTTGGAAAAAATCAACAGCAATAGAATAAGCTTGAAGTGGGCTTATGGAAACCATCTCAAATTATGAGGTGACAACCAGCCACTGACGAAAACATTTAATTGGGTTGAGATCAACAAGGAGATGAAAAACTTATCTCACCGGAATGATAACTGAAGAACTTGGTTCGTTTGTAAGCACCATAAAAGCAACAATCCTTAGGGAAAGCTTATAGGTGAAATACAACCCAAGATAACTCCAATGAATAAATGAAGGGTTGAAAACATCTCTTGAACAAGGAAAATGATGGTTTAAATGTCTCATTCTTGACAACTTGTGAATCATGAAACATGAAGAAATTGTCAAGAATGACATAACACCATCTGAAAAGATAAGGTAGAAAGAATTGCACTTGGAAAGCATGATGAAGAATGGATAAGCTCCAACAAGAATCTTGATGAAGACTTCGAGGATGAATTAAAACATGATGAACCACCAGGAAGAACTCCGGTAATGAAAGCATGAGAAGTGAAAGATGAAAAGAATAAGATTCAAGGCCTGCGATGAATTAGATGGAGGTTTGAAATGGTATAATTGAAATAACTTGTAGCTCTGGAAAACAAGATGAACAGCTTAGAACCGAGAATATGATATGATGAACAAACTTCGAAGGGATTAATCACCTTGAAGGAATAAGAATAAGAATTATGTCATGCATCTCCTTCACCAATTTAAATTGATGACAACCAAAGGATTTGGTATACTACTTATTCTCGTTGGAAGGAATTAAAGAGAGATCTAGCACAAGCTTGGGTAAAACTTCAATGAACCACCGGTAGGATTATGAAAAGAACAAATGAATTAAAACGATAACAACGGAAAGGTAAACTTGAATGAACCACCGTAAGAATATGGAGACGAACGAAGAGACATCAATGAAGAATATTCGGAGAACGAAGTTGAAAACTGAGAACGAAGAATCTTCTGAAATGATGGCCTTCGGAGGATCACAAAGAAAAGAATTCATGAAATGCTCCGGACGGTTATAAAAAGAATTCCTCACAATCGGAACAATAATGAGGATGGCATGAAGCTAGAACCACAAATCTTCAAGAAGACGGGTCAAGATTTAAGAGAAACACTTCTCTGGTCTTCAAATGTTGAGAATGAAGACGAAAAATGCCATGAAGAATTGTTGAGCACTCCGGAATGAAGAATTAAAAAGGTTGAACCAACGATGGAAAGAATTTGAAAGCGATCTTGGAGAAGGCATGTGACTGATGTAAATCATTTTTACGTCACCTTTGAAAAGAATTTGGGTATAACTCCAGAAAATAGAAGAGTCAGGTAAGAACCTGGAAAAAGACCTGTGGGTTAGGGCCCACTCAAAGAAAATCACCGTTGACAAAGATTTCTTAAGAGATATTGCACCGGTTGAATTAAATGGCTTGAATAAGAAGACAATGCTCAAATAATTTGAACGGATAAGAATGGAATTATGAATCTTCTGAGATATCTTCAACTCTCCAGATATGAATAGCAAGAGGAGAATGATTAATTGGTGCACCGGAATAAGAAAACATTGTGAAAAGATGAAAAAGGATAAGATCAACACCGAAATCTTGAATTACATCCACCGGCAGAATTAGAGAACAAAAGAATGATGAACTTGAAGCTCTTGAGCATCTTCACGATAAATCACCGGATAAGAACATTGAAGGAAAGAATGAAGAAATATCACATGAATAAATGGATACTTCATCTGAGAATTTCTAGCTCCAAGAAGAAGAAGGGTGGGAGGGCGGGGAAAAACAAAGACAACTTGTGATGAACAAAATGGACACCGGTTGAAAAAGAATTTAACATGACCATCTCGATGGTCAAGAGGAATTAGCACTCCCACAGAAATATGAGAACACCGATTAGAAAAGGTATGGAATCAACATTTGACATCGAAGCAACTCGAATACCAGAATCAAAATGAAACAAAGGATAGATAAGCAACATGATCTTCACAATATCATTCGAACAGAGGATTGAACGAATGAATTCTGCAGGTACATCAACTTGACGAGAAGCCACTTAGGAGAAGGAAAAGGTAAATAAAAAGGAACAAGGAACAGATAGAACAAATACAAGATAGAAGCTTCGTTCGACATCTTTGTGCTGTAAGCTCATGGAACGTGTTACAAAAGGGTTTTGCAATCCCCGGATCAGCATAGCCAAGGACCCTTTAAGATGCAACTCCCGATCAGAACAAGTCCATAAAACCACTTCACTCAATGTAGAACCCCAAACTTCATATCGTGCATCCGTTGGAAGAATGCCTAGATCTACTAGATAAACCCACCTATAGATTTCCGAAAGTTTCCAGTTATGCAATCAGGTGTTGGGGATACACGGGAAGCACCGCGCAATCAACTCTAAACCTACATCCAGGTGTATCCATCCTTCAACACATAACCAGTCTTTCTCGGAAACTGTTTACCTCGGACCTTCGAAAAGCATCCACTACACAAGCTATGGTAATACTCTCGAACTACCTCCCCAGTACTGGGTGATGTCGGGGTTATCTTGCCACTGGCCGTATAGGAGAGATTTTCGATGTCGGCCGTCTTAAGTATTTAGTACTGCCGCGATATGCTTGTGTCAATGATACCCCGAAGCTCAACTCCTCGGGAACAGGAGGCATCGAGAACAATATCCTTGTCACAAGAACATCGAAACAATCCCAGAATACTCGCGGGATCCTAAAAAAATTTGGTGCAATTTTTGAAAGTAGAAGAGAAAAGAGTAGTCGTCAGGAGTCCTCACCAGAATGAAAAGAGATGAGGAGCAAACAGAAATCCTACTCTCCGATATAATATAGGACTCAAAAGGTTTTTCAGTGTGTGCCTAGACTCAACCGTCAACGATTCGATCAATCAGTGGGGGCTTCTAGGTCGGAGAAGGCTCTGAATACCAACTTGAAATGCCCAGGATGGAGTTATGCCTCCTACGTGTCGAGGCACGACTTAAAGGCATAAATCCATCCTAGAATGATCTCAAGTTTGGTATCTTTGCACGACTCATGTAAAAGAGGGATTAAATTGCAAAAGGAGATAGTTGGCTTACACTCGCCACTTCACACAATACATTACATAAACAATCATCATTCAAAACATCACAACCCGACTACGGGCGAAGATCCAAAGAAAGATACCAAAACAACATAAAACCACAGGTCAGGATCGAATCCTAGTAGAAGCCACTACTGAACATCGAAACGTCACAAACAAACGGCCAAACTCTTCAACAAGCTCCTGGTGAAGAACTTGAACCAGCTCCTGCATCAAACTCGGCTGAACCTGCATCTGGTGTGGTGAAGTAACTGTGAGCCACAGAGGACTCAGCAATCCCGTTCCCGGGTAACAAGACTATTTAAGCCTTGGGTGAGGACAAGGCTGAAGAAAGAACGAGAGGTGAAGGAACAACAAGAGTCTGCAGCAGCAACTAGCACTAACTTACGCAAAAGAGAGCGAGAAGAGAAGTGCCTCGGTCGAGAGATGATCACGAAGTGATCCTAACTAAAGCCGGTCAAACGTAACCCCACCGTGTTCAACTCCCGAATCCCTATTCGGAAATTGACAGTCACGGTACACACGCTGGTAGTGTATTAGAAACATTGTGTCAAGTTATCTACAACCGGATATTAACAAGCTCCCATCTGCCACATAACCGCGTGCACGGCTTTCGAAAGTTCAAACCGTGCAGGGGTGTTCCAACTTGACCCATTACAAGCCCACGATCCGCGGAGTCGCAACTCCATAGGTGGGAACACCCGAGTATTCTCGGAATCCCGTGCTCGAGTTAAACCGAACTAAGGTAAGGCTAATCCAGCAAATCCTCCCGGCGTGCCGACACCCTGATAGTAGCCGCGCGTATCTAGTCTCAGGCCACGACCGGATGAGCACAGCGTAAAGTGGCCGAAATACCCAAGTTGCCAAGGGGGGCCCCGCACACGACTCTAGTTTGGACCAACACTCAAATCGAGCACTGGCCCAGGGGGGTTGAATTAAAATAAAATGGATAGCTAGTCCCATTACAAGTTTTATTAGTTATTAGGCAAATAGTACCAATGTTGGGACTTGCTGGAAAAGACTTAGCACTTAGCGGTTTATCAAGGGGGTCCCATACACCCCAACCGTGTTAGGAATGCATAATCAAGGAACATAACACCGGTTTATACGGTTCCTAACGGCATGAGTGGAACAAATCACCAAGCAAAAGGCTTAGCCTTCCACCCTTGCCAATATATAGATGATTTCATTTAAGCATTTATATAGTGTGATATAACCCAACCAAACTTCAACATGAAGCAAGCATCTTCAATCTTCACCTGCAACTAGCAATGCTATAAGAGGGGCTGAGCGAAGCGTACTTAGCCAAGCAACGGTTTGCGTAGGTAGGGTGGTTAAACATGGCAATTGGTTACAATAGGAGGCTGACAGGAAAACATGGGCATCGAGGCAAAACTATAGAGCGATACTCTAGCAATAGGCAAAGATAGTAATGGTATCCGGGTTCGGTCATCTTGCCTGGAATTCCACAAGGGAGAAGAACGGATCCAAGAAGAAGACGAAGCAACACAGACGAGAGAATCCTCACAACTCCGGAACGAAACCGAAGCTAACAAGAGAAGCAACCGGAAAGAAAGGAACAACACGGTAAACACACAATCATAAGCATGTCATACGATGCACAAGCAAGCATGATGCATGTCCGGTTTAAATATGCATGGCATGGCAAAGGTGCACAAACAACACTACAAGTTAAGTGGAGCTCAATATGCAACGAGTTGCATATTGACGAAACACCACATTTTAATTATTTAGTTGACTCTCGTTATTAACAAGACAAGATTAAATGTTTTTAACATGGCAAGAGGTGAAGCATAATAAAACTACACTATTTAGGCAATTTAAATGAGGCCGAAAAATAACAACAACATATCCGGAAATCCCCATGAGCATGTTTAGTAATTATAAAGCAACAACAAATAAACATTTTAGTATTGTTAACATGATGCGGATGACATGATCAAGTTTTATGCAATTATTAAAAGGTTGACTTAAAAGAGATATGAAGCATTTGTCACCGTGGTGGATAGAAAGGGTGCCACGGCAACGATCTGAAATGATGCAAAGGCAACAACTCGGTTCCGGTAACTCGTTGAGAGTCCGGGCAAAAGCAAAGATGGCGTGGGTGAGTCAAACGAGATGAAAGGTGGGCGATCCCGTCACCGGGTTCCCACGAGTCGGCGACGAGGCAACCGAGGAGCTCGAAAAAAAGGTCGGAACGGGCACGATGCACACAAGGGGAACATTTCATACAACACAAGCAAGCATCACACGGGTCATCCACGGGGTCGGCTCGTTATACCTTTGAAGCGTGCGTTTCGGGGCGGTTCGAGATCGTAGTGGAAGGAGTCGTTCACGTGTCCGAAGAGGAAGAAGTCGTTCACATAGCGGTAGTGGAAGTAGACGTTCTCGTAGACGTACTTGTCGACGGTAGACGTTCGGGCGACGGTAGGGGTACTTGGTGCGTCTCCGAGACGGTAGTTGTTCACGTTTCCGTAGCCGTTCGGTCGTCGTGGTACTTGTTACTTCGCGATCGTAGGGGTACTTGACACGCCACCGTGTAGTCGTACTCGAGGCTCGTAGCGGTCATGTCACGTGTCATGGAACTTGTTGCGTCGGGTCTTGGCGACGGTAGTTGTTCGGGCCCAAAAGTAGTTATACTTGCTGCTCCATGATTATCTGAGATTAACATTAACAGCAACAATACAACAAAAACCAAGGGAAAAGTTGCGGTCTCGGTGACGGAGAGGTGCGGGTCGCGGCTCGGCGCTGCTCATGGCCGCGGCTGTGCGCCAAGGCGAGGAGGTGCTGGACGGGACGCCGGCGCGAAGAAGATGCGGCACCAGCCCCGTCCATGGCGGCTGGAGAAGACCGACGAGGCTGCGACCTTGGGGCTTCTCGCGCGGAGGGACGCGGACGAGGCCGGCTGCGGTTGTTGCTGCAGCTCCTGGAGACGGGCGCCGGTAGTGCTCTGGCCTTGGGGCTCTTGGAGGAGGAGGAAGGGCAGGGAGCTCGGTCTTGACGCAGATGGAGAGGGGGAGGTGACGAGGCGCTGGGATGAGGCAGGGAGGACGAGGCCGGGCGTGCTCGGGGCCTTGGCCCGACGGCGGCGGGGCGCGCGGCACCCTTGGCCGACGTTGGACGACCGGCAGGACGGAGGAGCGAAGGGGGCCCTCGGGCGCTGCGGGATCCGGCCGCTGCGGCCTTGGAGGCGACGCGGCGTCGAGGAGGAGGCCTGAGCGGCGCTTGTGGCCGCGGCCTGCGAGCTGGAGGGCGCGCCATCTCGCGAGGCGGCCGGCGCTGCAGGGATCGGGCGAAGGGCCACGACCAGAGGAAGGCTCGGCGCGGGATCCGACCCGGCTGGGTGGTCGGGCTACGAGGGAGAGAGCGGGCCACTGTCTGGCCGAGGGAATCGGGCGCATCCCTGGCGCTAGATCGAAGGAGAGGGAGCGGGGAGAACGAGCCAGAAGGGGGGTCCGGGGTCGAGGGAAGGAGATCGAAGGAACGAGAGGGTGGCTGCGGTCGTGCGGGAGAGAGGGAGAGCGAGGGAGTGCGCTAGGGTTAGGTGGGGTGCGGGCTGGAGTGGGCCTTGGAGGGGAGAAGTTGGTGGGCTGGAGGTTGATGGGCCGGCGGCCTGGGCTGGGCCAAGAGGGAGGAGGAGAAGACGGGCCAGAAGGCCTGGCTGGAGGAGCCTGCGGCTGGCTGCCTTCTTTTATTTCTTAGCAGAAAAAAAAACAAGTAAGGAGAGAGCCAAAATAAAAAGAAAAGAGGCAAAGAATAAGAATAAAATGATGGACATTTTTGTAAGGCTTTACGGAATAATTCCAACCTCACAAAAAATAGTTCCAACAAAAAGGGAAGTGCAAACTAAAATAAATAGCTTGTCTTAAAGGAGTTTAAAAGGAGTCTAGATTTTAGAGGAGCCTCGAAAATAATGGAAAAGAATTATAGCAAGGTTTGAGGCAAAGAATTGAGATAGAAATGCATGGAGAAATATTGCAAGTGTGTTACGGTGATCCCAAACAATTGGAATATTTTTAATATAGCTCCCTAAAATATTGAGAGGCTTTTATATGTTATAAAGAGAAGTCACCTTCCCTCGATTTAAATGGACCGAAGGTCCACACAATTTATTAGGTTGAGATGCAAAATAAATATGACATGATGGCATGATGACATGATGCAATGCAAAAATAAATAACACAAGCACAAAGAACACACGGGCAACCCGGAACATCTGGAATCTTCTGGAATCTTCTGGGATGTCGGTCTTCGGGCGTCACAAACCACTAGATGAGCAAAGCTCTAGGTATCAAATGAGCTATCACTAAGCTAACCCTCACTAGGAGGAGGTGGAAGTGTATATATAGTCTAGGGCCACGAAGGGGTAAGTGTGATGCGGAGCATCCTAAGGACATCACCATGTCAAGAGTCCGTTTGGCAAGTGAAACGTGTGACCTCTACTTCTCATACATAAAGGTGAATCATCTCCTTTACACGTGTTCACTTGACCCCTTCGAGGATGGTATACTACTTGACACTCCACTCGTGTGCATGCATAGGTGTCGGAGCTTCACGGACGACGACGAGGAGTGCAAGCGCCGAGGAACACCTACACCATCCGCGAGGGAAGCTTGGAAGAGAAGACGGAAGAAGACGAAGCTGCTGATACTACAGCGGCCGGACATCCGGGCCAAACGTCGGACATCCGGCGCTTCAGCAACGGCCGGACATCCGGCACTCCTCCCGGAAACCCGGACCCTCCTTCACAGAAGCTGGACCGAGCCAGCCCGGACATCCGGCCGTGACCCCGGACATCCGGCTCGCCCCGAAGCCCCGGACGTCCGGCACCTGCGCGTGCCTAACCGGGCCAGAGGCCCATGTATCCCTTTCCCTTTGCCCCCACTTGCACTAGAACTATATATACTCCTCCACCTCCACCATTTTAGGGTTAGCATTGATTTAGCTCATATGTGAGATAGAGCTTTGCTCATCCATCCCGGATCTACTCCACGAGAGAGACCGCGGCCCCTCTACGGAGAAGATCCACCTTGGATTCAAGACCCCTAAACGGGAAGATCCTTCACGGATTCAAGACCTCCTCTTGGAAATGAACTCTACCTTGTATCTTTCCCTTTGTTGTTCATGTATCTTGTGATCTTGTGTGTTTGATTGTCTAGTGGATGTGTGATTGGACTTGTTCTTGAGTGTTTCCCTCGTGATTCCCCTTTGTGTTCTTCGTGTTGATCGTGGGATCCCCTCCATTTCGTGAAAGATCGGCCACATAGGGTTCCACCCTACATCATATGGTATCATGAGCCACGGTTTCTCACAAATTTGGAGCCTCCCCACCGTTTTCTAGCGTTGTTTTGTTGTGTTCTTCCCAAAATTCGAAAATTCTCCACCAAAAATAGCCCCAAATTTTTTTGTGATTTGTTGGTTTGATGAGATTTTGTTGATTTTGATCCGTGGATTTGCTTGGTTTCAAGTGGATCTAGCTTTCCCCCACTTCTTCCATCATTCCATCCACGAAATCTCTCAAATTTTGAGCCCCAAATCATCAATTTCCGCCCCCAATTCGAAAAGTTCGTCCCGATTCAGATCTGGAATCTTCGGGCCGGACATCCGGGCCACTGGCCGGACATCCGGGCCATTGGGCCGGACATCCGGCTCCTGGAGGGAAAAATCCCGCGCGGTTCTGGACATCAGGTCCCGGAAATCCGGGCTCCACCCCGGATGTCCGACCCCTGTAGTTTCAGACTTTTTCGTTTCACCGTTTTGTCCATAACTAATTCATCCGAACTCCAATTTCGACGTTCTTGAGCTCGTTTTGAAGCTCTTGACATCCCCCATAACAAAAAAATACCACCATAATCATTTGACTCCATCATATTTTGTGGATTTTGGCATCTTTACCTAGGGCTTCCACCATATCATCCGCATAACCACCACCGACTTCCGCAACCTAACCATTTTGTCCACCATAGCATTTGTGGTTGCTTGAGTAGTGATTTGAGTCTCCTAAGGTGTTTAGTCTACTTAGGGACCATTGCTTCTTCATCAACCACCACCACCACTTCCGCATACCCATTGCCCATTATACATAGCCAACCAAACTTAACCCAATTTTGTTCGAGCTTGTTTGAGTTGTGGCTTGTGTCTCCTAAGGTGTTTCGGCTACTTAGGGACCGTGACTTCAACTCCGACAACGTGTATAGCCCATCATACACTTCCACCACCATGACCCATTTTGACCGGGTTTCCACCAACAATTCCGCGACCACCACCACTTGTCCGCTACCACCATTTGACATTTGTCCTTGAGATTTTGAGTTGTGGTTTTTCCGTTTCCTAAGGTGTTTCGGCTAATTAGGAACGGGTCTACATCAAGAGCACCGCATCTCATCATCATCATCGGACGGTAACTTCGACGACATCATTGTATATCCCCTTGCAATTGCATTGTTAACCCCTAGCCCATTTTGCGTCACTTGCCTATCGAGACTAGCCTTTGAGTATTGCCGGCAACGTTACTTGTGCACATTAGTGATCATCGATCCGCCTTCCATTGCATACATACCATATCATTTTGGTATCATCATATCACCCCTTGTGTCACAAGATTGTTCCTGCATATACACAATTGCTCTCTTGGTTTGTGCATCGTGGCCATATAAAAAAAAGAAAAGAGAATAAAGCTTTTAAGCAAAAAGAGAAAGACAAAGAAGCTTGTAAGCAAGAGACATAGCATCGCATCATATGTTATCATACTTGATCATCTTGGATCATCTTGTGATAAAAGCACCGGAACATCATACACATAGCATACTTGGGATAGAAAGTTCATACATTCGCATCTTATAGGTTGTGCACAAGTGTCGTATCCGCCTATAGAGCAATCGTGCTAGCGTCTCTCTTGAGTTGTGCAACACGAGCGTTTTCCGTGGACTCCACATTTTGTGCTCATTCCTTGGTTGCACGACCCCATCTATCTATCCGTGTGTGTGTTTCCGTGTGCCACATATTGCTATTGGTCTACTTGTTTCACTTGCAAATTTGTGAATCTCTTTCAACATTATTGACTCTTTCTAACATTTTGCATCAAATTTTTGTGCCACTATCCTCACCGAGCTACTCCATAAGCTTTACTTGATAGGTGTGAGTGAACAAGTCCGGTACCAATTCCACTATTCTTTCATTTCACATTGAGTGAAACGGGATACATCCTCAACATTCGGAAAAGGTAACTTGGTATTGTTTATCTCATCTCCTACTCACCTTTGCTCGAGTCTTGTGATGGATAGGAAAAGCATTTCATCTACTTCGGTCTACAACAACAACGACAAGTTCGATGCCATGACGAACAACTTGTGCGCCAACATGAATGCTCAAATGGAGGAGCTCAAAGCCCTCATCAAGAACCACAAGAGGTCTCCCTCATCTTCGAGAAGACGCTCAAGTGAACATCCTTCCGAGCTACCATCTCCGGCAAGATCTCATCGGCATCGACACCATCAACGACAAGAACGTGAAGGTCAAGAGCTCAACACCAACAACCACTCAACGACTTCACCGTACACCTTGGCATCTTCGCCAAGCGACTTCAAGGCATCTTCGCCTTTGGATATGCGGCATCTTCGCCCACAAGCACCTCAAGCTTATGATCAAGAGAAGCTCCCCAAGCTCAAGTCCGCGACTACCACGAGCTACTACGACCTCGACAACGACCATGAGATTCCTTTCTATGGGACTCAAGACCCCGAGGAGTATCTCGAGTGGGAGCGCAAGATGGACGACTACCTCAAGCTACATCAAGTTCCCTACGAAGATCAAGTGAAGTGCACCACAAGACACCTCCACGACAACGCGTCCACATGGTGGCTTCACACACCTTCGACGAGCTTCAACATGAATTGGCCCAAGATGAAGAAAGCTATGCGAAGAGAGTTCGTGCCTCCCACCTACACGGAACAACTTCTACGCCAATTGGAGAACACCATTCAAGGATCCAAGTCCATCGACAAGTACTTCAAGGAGATGAAGAATGCCTTGCGACGTGCCGGCGTGGACGACCCCATTTCAATGAAGCTCCACTTCATGATGGGATTGCACAATGACGTCTACAAGACTTCGAGAACTACAAGTCCCTCGACGACAACTACGTTGGTGCTCTCAAGGCGGAACAAGAACTAATGAAGGCCAAGGCTTCTCCACCGCAAGCAAACTTCTCGAAGACCAAGCTCCAAGACATTGAGCATGAGGGTAGTACCACCACGATGTCCAAGCCCAACGAGCTCCAAGACGATGCTCCCAAGTTCGACTCCACCGCCATCCATCTTTATGGCATTGATGATGCCGAGTCTACTTCGACTCTTTTTCAAGATGGTGCGGCGACGACTATGACTACGGAGCCATTCGAGGACCAAGCTTTGGAGGCGAACGACATGGTGACGAGCAAGGATGATGCTTCCATCTTTGGAGGCGAGAGTGATGATGTGCCATCTTCGGCCTTCATCCACGACGACGATGAGGAGATGGTTGAGCATGGGATTTTCCCTTCGACCACGGCGACGTATGATGACTTGAGTGACTTGTGCCACCATATTGAGAATGAGAGCGAGTTCACCACTAGCCCCATATATGATGAGTTGCCCCAATTCCCATGTGAGGAGAGCCACAACCCCCACCACTTGAGTGAGATGAGTGACTCCATCATATGTGAGCTTGAGTGCACCTACCTTGAGGGAGTGAGTGAGCCACCACATAGAGAGAGTGAGATAGTTGATACGGCATGTGAGGCCAATTTCAACACTAACAACTTACCCTCTACCTCTATTGTGCCTTCTCATTTGGTGCTAGGTCCCACATATGATGACGCGCCGATTCTCGACGACTTCGTCCTTCCATTGGACAAGACGATGGCCATGGTGGAATATTATGCACCCCCACATGGTTCCATCAAGATGAAGATGATGACCACCATTTGGTCTTTCCCACCTCACCTACACCACATGAGTGGAATGAGAAAGGTAACAAGGGTGAAGGTGATGATCTCGTCCCACTAGTGGACTATGTTGACATTGATTGCTTGCATGATGTTGATCCACCTATTGCCATGCTTCGTGCTAGTATGATTTCCCCATGCGATGATTTACCCATTTATGATGAGTTTGATGATTGCCATGTGGAGTCTATTAGTTGTGATGCCATGTTGCATAGGATTTCTTGTGATAATTCTATTGGTCACACCATGTTTGACATCCCGCTTGACTTGTCATATGCTATGCATGAGATCAACAATATGTCACATTTGCAATCTCTTCATAGTGACTATGCATATGCCATTAAAATAAACCCAATTTGCACTTATGGCATAGATGACAAGCTCATGGTTATTGGCATTTGTTTTTCTTGTGATGATATTGACATGCTTCCTTTGCATCATATCCATCACATGCCATGCCATGATTGCCTAGCTTCCGACATGCATTGTTTTGGATGTTGTTCCACTTCTCCATATTATGCTTTCGATATTGCTCATGAGGAGACCCCCATAGTTTCCTCATACAATTTAGGAGATTTTGATCCATCCCATCCATTGCATGATCCCCATACTTGTATGCTCAATTTGCATCCAAATCATGCTATACACAATAACTATTCATTCATGATGGATGACATGTTCTTATACCATGCATCAAATTTCTTTGAGCGATGCTTATCTTGTGCTAACTCACACATGCACATACACATCATGATGGATGATGTGTACATTTACCACGCGCACAATTTCTTTGGTTTGTGTCTCTTTTGTGTAAGTACCCATACTTACTCGTCAACCTCGCAAGAGCACGAGTTGACGAAAAGAGCTCTAGAGAGCAACGATGACTTGGGATATCGTGGATTGTCTTTCCCACCGCTCCTTTTGCGCAAACACTTCGCGCATTCCTTCTACATGGCACTCACATGGTTATGGGTTATTATCCATTATATCTCTTATGCCCCTCTTGCCATGTTCACTTTGCATGATATGCTCATTTATATGCCTTTGCCATGCATTTGTGACCCATGCTTCGCATTACACATGATGATTGATTCTCATGCTTGTATGTGTATTTGCATGCTTGGTGGAGATATTGCTTGTTATTGCCATGTTTTCTTTGTGCCAAATGCCTATGATGATACCTTGTTCATGCTATGTGCTCGTGCTTGTGATATGTCGTGTGCATTGCTTATGCCTACTATTGGCTCACATGACATGATTGCTATGAACTCATCTAGTGTGTTGCATCTTCGCTCCACTAGTTTGCACGACATGATTGATATTCTTGCTTATGTTGCATCACCGATGATTTATACTTGCTCCTTTCATGCGGTTGATGTCAACCATTGCCATGCTTTGCACATGATTGATATTGCTTGTTGTCATATGTCTCCACATGTTGCCTCTCTCATGCTATATGATTGTCCATGCATTAAGCGCAACCATGATTTTAGTCTTGCCAATGAGATTGCCCCCATAGCATTCTCGCATTTATTTGGAGATTTTGGCATATTTCTTGTGAAGCATGCTTGTCTTACCTCTTTGCACCATATGCCTAGTGCCATGAATATAGCCATTGTTGCATCATCTTATTCATGCACTTTTGCTTCTAATAGTTATGTGCAAGAGAAGAGAACCATCATGATGGATGATGTGTTTATCTACCATGCGCATACGTTCTTTGTTTTGTTGTGTACATGTGTAGGATACTTGGACTTCGTGTCGACTTCCACTTCACGTGAGTTGACCATTCGAGTTCTTGAGAGCGAACCACCTTCTACCACGACGCTTCTACATCGCACTTGCTTGTGCTTCGGCATTGTGAAAGATGCACAAGGACACACTTTCGAGGTGATATCCTTCTCTTTCGAGAAACCACAATCCATGCGCATGAACATTGTGGATCATACTAGTTGTGTTGCTTGCACTATGACTCTTTGCACACATGCTAGAGATCTTTCTTCGACTTGCCATTGCCACATTGCCATGCTTCATGATATATATGCCTTGTGTGTTGCCTCTGACTAGTGGATTACTTGTCCCTATCCTATGCTTGGTTGCAACAATATCATCTCTTCACATATGCCATGTCCCTTTGATTGTCACATGCTTCACTTGATTGCCTCACACATGTTGAAAAATTGCTCTTTCTATTGTGTTGAGTGCCACACGACTTTCACTACACCATATGCACGCTATGCTTGGATTGTCTTGCACTTGACTCATGTGTCTAGACACTTCATTTTATTTGGTGTTGTGAATGATTCCTATGCCTACCATAGACCTTTCATTGAGCACTTTATGCATGCTAGCTACGACTTTGAGGTAGATGCTTACTCTCTTGAAACACATATGTGCATCTCTACCTCACATTTACACGCTTGTTTCCATGATGGCCTTGATTGTGCTCAATTGATGTGCTTAAATGCCATGCCACAACCCCTTGTCACACCCTATGCTATGCTTGATGACAACACTTGTTGGGTGAATCCCATCTTGAATGCTTGGTTTTGCACTAATGCTAACCACATTTCTTTTTCCAAGTGTTTCTTATCCTTGCTCCTTTTGAAGGAATCACTAGACGGTGCGACATTGGAGAGTGCCCATTTCGAGCTTCACGATGATGAGTGCTTGGTGATCGACCGCTTCGACATGGCGACGCCATCTCTTTCCCATGGTGATTTGGCTTTCGATCCGAGGTCGGGTCTTTTCCAAGGGGGAGGGGATGATGCGGAGCATCCTAAGGACATCACCATGTCAAGAGTCCGTTTGGCAAGTGACACGTGCGACCTCTACTTCTCATACATAAAGGTGAATCATCTCCTTTACATGTGTTCACTTGACCCCTTCGAGGATGGTATACTACTTGACAGTCCACTCGTGTGCATGCATAGGTGTCGGAGCTTCATGGACGACGACGAGGAGTGCAAGCGCCGAGGAACACCTACACCATCCGCGAGGGAAGCTTGGAAGAGAAGACGGAAGAAGACGGAGCTGCTGATAATATAGCGGCCGGACATCCGGGCCAAACGCCGGACATCCGACGCTTCAGCAACGGCCGGACATCCGGCACTCCTCCCGGAAATCCGGACCCTCCTTCACAGAAGCTGGACCGAGCTAGCCCGGACATCCGGCCGTGACCCCGGACATCCGGCTCGCCCCGAAGCCCCGGACATCCGGCCGCCAACCCGGACGTCCGGCACCTGCGCGTGCCTAACCGGGCCAGTGGCCCATGTATCCCTTTCCCTTTGCCCCCACTTGCACTAGAACTATATATACTCCTCCACCTCCACCATTTTAGGGTTAGCATTGATTTAGCTCATATGTGAGATAGAGCTTTGCTCATCCATCCCGGATCTACTCCACGAGAGAGACCGCGGCCCCTCTACGGAGAAGATCCACCTTGGATTCAAGAACCCTAAACGGGAAGATCCTTCACGGATTCAAGAGCTCCTCTTGGAGATGAACTCTACCTTGTATCTTTCCCTTTGTTGTTCATGTATCTTGTGATCTTGTGTGTTTGATTGTCTAGTGGATGTGTGATTGGACTTGTTCTTGAGTGTTTCCCTCGTGATTCCCCTTTGTGTTCTTCGTGTTCATCGTGGGATCCCCTCCATTTCATGAAAGATCAGCCACATAGGGTTCCACCCTACATCAAAGTGGGAGAGGGATACATGGGCCTCTGGCCCAAGAACTGTGCGCAAACAACATGTAGCGGACGTCCGACGGCTACCGGACGTCCGGTGGCTCGCGAGGGTCCGGACGTCTGGAAGTCTTCGGACTTCCGCTATTTTCCTTCTGTCGTCGAAGTCACGGACGTCCGGTGGCCTCGGGTCGTCCGGTCGCCTGGGAGTCGCCGGTCGTATGGTAGAGGCCGGACGTCCGGAGCCTGTAGCTTTTCCAGCAGCTTCTCCGTTTGATCCTCGGACTTGTCCTCGCCATCTTGTCCAATGCTCCTAGCCGTTCCATGGCTTCCCTCTTGGTTCCTTGTCATGCATAGCACATATGTTTGAGGTAGTAGCCATGTCTCACATGTGGAAAGTGAAGATTTGGAGAGGAGCGAGTAAACCTTGTGTCCAATGGTGTGTACTTGAGGTCTCGTCGAAGTGAACATGGGGATGATCGTGGGATGCTCCGCATCATCTCCCCCACCCCTTGGGAAAGATCCGACCTCAGATCAAAAAAGCTCATCACCATGGAAACGATTGTCATGGACGGACTTGTAGTTGGGCCGAGAGGAAGACTTGTCGTAATCCAAGTAGTCCAAGGTATCGCCGGAGTGGTATACATGCAAGAAGAGCAAACACAAACGACACTCGGAAATACAATGGTTAGCGCACAAGTGTCTATCATGTAAGAATGGGTCCGTGTGACAAGTTTGGGCATGGCAAGGCACAAGATGCTTATCTAAAAGATGTACAATGACATGTAAAGCATTCATGTGAGCGAATTCATTTGTTGTGGACACTAAGGTAGGGTAATTGGCATGGTGCACGAAGCTACAATTTCTACCATTGTGCAAAATGGTGTCATATTGTGATGGTTTATCAAGAGCATGAACATGGCAATGGGCACTAAAAATGACTATGTGATCATGCAATTGATGTTTGGCAATGTGATCAATATGTATGAATATGCCATCAAGGAAGATCACAACAAATTTGCTAAGGAGATGCACAAGCTCATATATCATGGATGACATGGGAATACATGATGCAACAAGGCAATCATAATGTGAGTCAATCCATGCATAAGATGCAAATCTGTCATGAGAAGTGTTGTACCATTGCTCAATGTCGTGGCATGAATGGAGTTCCGAAGGTGCATCCAATAAGATCGAGCGCTCCTCAACTAGAAGGTCCATAGGGTCCATCTCCAATGTCGGTCCTCCATCCAATAGATGTATCATGTAGACAACAAGAAGGAAACAACAATGAAAGAATGACCCATCGAATATGCGTAAGTGAGGATGGCTCAAATGGAAGGAGTTCACCTTTAGGGGATTCTCGTAAATGTTGGTGTTGCGCATCATGTACGCCTTCGCATGATCAAGTTGTCGCATGACGACACCGCTTTGTGAATCCCTCAAAACAAAAGAACATGATAAACACTCGGAAAAACAAATGAGGTTAGCGGACTTGCAAAACCTATCATTCGTATGGTAAGATACCCAACAAGTGTAGTCATGATGCTTATCATAAGAAAGGACAAGGTAAAGTGGCATGACATGTAAGCATATGATGCGATAACATCCAAAGGTATTAGGTTCAAACAAGCAAGCATGCATCACAAGTATGGTGTCCAAGTCTCCAAGATCAACAAACATAGCATTGTTGTACTCAATACAAGTGATGAGAGATGCAACTAGTGGAGACAAATGACAATGATCAATGTGAATCATGTGAATGGCATGAACATATATATCATCAACCCAAGAAAGAAAGTAAGAGAGGAACATGGGTGATGCAACATAGCAAGCAATCATAGTGATCAAGTCAAACAAGCTAGTAGTGCGAAGATGCAACATACTAGAAGTAATCATGGCAAGCATGTCATGTGTGCAAATAGTGAGCATATGTGATGCACATGGCATATCACAAGCATGAAAGCAAGATATGAGCAAAATAGCATCAATGTGTTGATGAGAAGCCATATGGAAATAGCAATGGCATATCATGACACTCCCAACACAAGAATCAACAATAGCATGGGGCACAAAGAAATCATGGAAATAGCTACTAGTGTCTCCAACAAGCATGCGAATACACATAGGAGTATCATAATGGTGAATCATGGGTAATTGCAAGCAAGGGTCACAATTGCATGGCAAAATCATAGCAAGAGGCATAACATGCAAAGTGAACACGATAGTATGGGCATAATGTGACAAGTGGCAAATAGCCCATAGCCGTGTGAGAGCCAAGTAAAAGAGATGCGCGTAGTGGTTGCGCGAAGAGAATGGTGGTAAGGAGATTCCACGGAATCCCAAGTCATCGTTGCTCTCAAGAGCTCGTTTTGTCAACTCATGGGATTGTGAGGTTGACAAATGTTCATGAGTACCTATACAAAACAAAGACAAAGGGAAAATTGTGTGTGTGTGGTATATGTACACATCATCCATCATGATGCGCACGTGCATGTGTTGGTTAGCACAAAATAGCCAATGCTCAAATAAATGAGATGCGTGATATAGAAACATGTCATCCATCATGAGAGGTTTGTTGTTATGTATGGCATAATGGAGACTCGAAATGTGTAATACATCACAAGAAATAAGTCGAGCATTGTTATTCATGGAATGCATATGGTGCACACAATTATGGGAACTTTGCAAAGTATGGAATGCATCAAGATCTCCTAGTATGTATGAGGAAACTATGGGGGTCTCCTCATGAGAATTAGTGGGAATATCACTTGGAGAATATTGATAACATTCAAAACAATGCATATCCGGAACAATGTGATCATGGCATGGCATAATAGATGAATTGCGCAAATCATGTAAAGGAAGCATTGCAATATCATCGCAAGAGAAACACAAGCCAATGACCATCATCTTGTCATCTATGCCACAAGTTGTAACGACCCGAATCTGATAAGATTCGATGTCTCTGTGCTTACCGTGCTAGTCCCTGGATCGACTCGCTAGCACACACAGTACATAGGAATATCAAAGTAATGAGTGCATCATTTAATATAACGTATGATCCAGAATATACAAAGTATTACAAACTGAATAGCACATGGCTAACTTAATTCAATAAGAGCGGAAATGTAGCATAAGTAAACTATGAGTCCATCAATGCCCACTGGAGAAAATTTTGAGTGAAGACTCGCGGCCCTACTGTATCTCAATGATCATCTGAAAAACCTGCAACATGATAAGTTGCAGCCACAAAGGGTCAATACATTGAATGTATTGGCAAATCACACAATATGATATAGCAAACCTACATCCACAAGTAAAGTATGACAACAAAACACTCAAGTCACTTTGGAGAAGAAAGTCTTCACCTACCTCCACTAAATGAACTCGTAACCGGCTCTAATATACTCGCCCAAGATAACCCAAAGATTCTAAATAAACATGACAAGAACTTCAGAAGTATCTCAAGTGCGCTCTGTCAGTGGCGCATTCTCTAGGAATAATAGAGCGCTCTGCCAAAGACACATCCACCTGATTTATGTTCCGAAAACTATACCTCGCCTCAAGTGCGCTCTGTCAATGGCGCATTCTCTAGGGACAATAGAGCGCTCTGCCAATGACGCATTCACCTGGTTAATCATCCCGAGCCTACGGCTATAAACACTCACCACTTTCATGGATCACTCGACACATTCCCGCGTCTACCATATCAAATTGATCACACCATCACATAACACAATCAACAACCAAACATGGCAACACAAGATACACATATCAAGACAAACATTTATCATAGCATGAAACCACACTTGCATAGCAGAATATAGGATGAGCAAATCAAAAGTGCAAACTTGCCTGGAACGGTGTTGAAGTACTCTAACACTTAATTCTGATCCGCTTGACACTCCGGACAATCTATACGATAACGAAGGCACCGATAAATAAACCGTACTCGCATAACACACAATAAAGTAAACAACAAATAATTCAAATAAAAATATAATTAACAGAAGATAATAGTAGGTATAGAATATCTACAGGATACTAGGATCACAATGCAAAGAGAATCAACTGATTTGGATCTACGGTT
This sequence comes from Secale cereale, assembly GCA_902687465.1. Taxonomy (NCBI): domain Eukaryota; kingdom Viridiplantae; phylum Streptophyta; class Magnoliopsida; order Poales; family Poaceae; genus Secale; species Secale cereale. Next base: position 39,314,686 of record LR738716.1, read on the forward strand.
TAAAAGATATGGCCTTCGGAAGTTTGAATTCAGATTTCAACAAATTCAAATTTGAACTGTTCAAACATGTGAAATTTTGCTTCTACAACATTCTCCTGGTCACTATGAGTACACAGGAAAAAGAATCAGTGAATTTGGAGTTATAGGCTAAAAGATATACTTAAATGAAATTTTGGTATGGAATCTGTCAAAAGAATATTGTGTCAAAATAGGTTTCTGCGAAGAACTGCTGTGGCTGTGGATGTGCCATGTGGCGCATTGTCATTGGCTGGAAGGTGTTTGCTGCTGTGGCTAACCGACGGATGGCCACTGAATACTGCACACCGGTTCGAAGAAGAAAAAAAAACACATGATCTAATCTGGGCGGTACATCATGGATTGGACGGACGGCAAGGACTCACCGGAGAAACAAGGGCTGGTGCCGTCGGACTGGAACGAGATGGCGGCGGCGCGGCTCGGGGTTCGTCGACAGAGACGCCTGAGGCTCAGGTGGACTCGAATAGAACTGATTTGGAAGCATCGTGGCACTGCGCACCAGAATATGCACTTCTCAGGCTTAGGGATGGTCTGTAGGGGCGGTGTCGCTCGTCTGGAGCAACGACGGCGGTGTTCGTCGGGGCGAGCTCGAATCGCTCAGCTGGGTGGTTCCTGCGCCGAATAAGAGATGAGGGAAGGAGAGAAGACCAAGGCAAAGTCAACAGAGGTAAGAATCTGGGCGGGGACCTCCTGGTTGCGACGAAAACAAGGGCAGAGGTGCTCCTGCGGCGACCGAACTTCGGCGAGATCGGGGCGATGCCCTAGGGCACGGGAGGTCTCCACTTGGAGAAAAATCGGAAGAGGGGATCTAGGGGAGTCGCTCGGGGTACTCAGTTGGGAGAAAGGGGCAGGGATCAATCGAATCGATCGATTGAACTTGGTTCTGGTGCGAAGACGTACGCGAACAGGAGTTCGTCCGGAGATAGAAGATGACTTGTGGGACCCACACGTCATAGGAACAGAAGAGGAAGAAAAAGAAAACAAAGAGAAGGAAAAGACTGGGGCGCTCCTGCTGCTGGGCTTCGGCCCGCTGTACTCGGCCTGCTAGCGCTTGCGTTGCTGCTCGCGCGCGGGGCAAAGGAAAAGAGGATGGGCTGCGGCGGCTGGCTGGCTAGCTGGCATTTTTTTAAACAAAGCATCAACAGTAAAAAAACAAATAACAAAAATAGAAACAACATTATAAAATCTAAAACAAAATACATATACACAAAGTAAAGGTAACACTACTAAAATAAAATATAGGAACACTAGTTCCATCTATAATGCAATTTTGTAAAAATCATTTGTATGCAATAGGCCACTCAAACAGCAAAGTAACACACAAATAAAATAATTTCATGATTATGAAAAATACCAAAACATAACAAAAGGACAGGAATTAATATTGTGGGCATTATGAACATATTTAACCCCCAAATACACAAAAGTATATTTTACGCAATGCAAGCATACAAAGAGCATTATGACAACTAAAAACTTTTGAGTTTCAACAACTCCAAAAGTTTCGAATACTAGTCAAATTTAACTAAGATCAAACATCACAAGAAAGATTTCAATTAATCCTATTTAAATAATAACATACCAAAATTCTAAATTTTGGGATGTTACAAATCTACCACCCTTAAAATGAATCTCGTCCCCGAGATTCGAGTTGGGTAGAAAGAAAAGGTTGGGCTTGGGATTCTTCTTGAATTTCCATCGATCATCCGAGAGTGTGGGGTGCAACCACCCTTAGAATTTGAGTCACTGGGTCTTCAAGATTCTTACTCCTTCAATGATATCCTTCATGTGTATGCACTTCACTCCATTGAGATCTTGAAAATCCGTTATCAAAGAGCGGTCTTCCATTAACTTAGCCTTCATGGTTGACAGGTCTTGTGCCAATAATAAACAATGTCGATACTCTCATGGTTGTCATCAAGAATGGTTTCTGCAGAAAAGGGTCTTGGGTTATTCTCACCGTATAACCTACTATTAGCAACGGGTGCCTCTTACAAGGGTCAAATATCATACCATTCCAAGGTTCAGGCTTGACAACGTCATCACTCTACTATAGGTAAGTCACTCTAGATTACCATCCCATATAACAAAAGCGAATAATAAGAGTAAGTCGGCATGGTGATCAATCCATTCTGCACCCAAATCATTACCTTGTATATGGTTTAGAAAATCTCGCATTCTAACACTCGGGCATCCTCACAAGCATGGCAAAAATAATAATAATCTCTTTCACGAACTTGGTTCGGATAAATCCATTGGTTCTGCATGCAAAGCAAAACATCTATCGTCCCTTTGAACTCTGAGGGTTTCGTCAACTATAAAACATATGCTGATGAATTGTAGAGCTTCCTCGAGGGTTCTTCCTTCAGCAAGATTGCGCTTGCTTCTTTGTGGATCCTGGCTTATGTGGTTAAACTTGAACTCATCACCGGGTTGTAGCAGAGATTAGGATATAGACAGAATAAAGATCTAAGGGGAAAACACTACCCATATGCATCATGCTAGCAACTAAAAAAAACCAAACACTAAATTCAAACAATTCACACAAGTCACCCAAACTATCTTAAAGCAATCACATCAAAAGAGCACATAAGATCAACCAAAGCACCCAATTGCATAATACAAACAATCCACGAAATATGACAACACGAAAATCAATGACCAACCAAACATATATATAACATATCACACAACACAAGCAAGACCTATAGGTAAGGTCATATCCACAAGAGATATGATCTCAACATACTACCGCAAATCGTTTATCGAACACAACTTACTAATGGTGATCTGCCAACTACACTTCTTAAATAACACTAATATAATTACAGGGGTCATCTATATTTGAAAAGTAAAGATATGAGTAACAGGGTATGAACTAACAAGTAGACAACAAGTTGTAGAGTAAGGTTTTCACTCTTGTGGCTTTTCTAATCCATTTTCTAGGGTCACGACCTACAGTCAACACACTGCTCTGATACCATCTGTAACGACCCGAATCTGATAAGAATCGATGTCTCTGTGCTTACCGTGCTAGTCCCTGGATCGACTCGCTAGCACACACAGTACATAGGAATATCAAAGTAACGAGTGCATCATTTAATATAACGTATGATCCAGAATATACAAAGTATTACAAACTGAATAGCACATGGCTAACTTAATTCAATAACAACGGAAATGTAGCATAAGTAAACTATGAGTCCATCAATGCCCACTGGAGAAAATGTTGAGTGAAGACTAGCAACCCTACTGTATCTCAATGATCATCTGAAAAACCTGCAACACGATAAGTTGCAGCCACAAAGGGTCAATACATTGAATGTATTGGCAAATCACACAATATGATATAGCAAACCTACATCCACAAGTAAAGTATGACAACAAAACACTCAAGTCACTTTGGAGAAGAAAGTCTTCACCTACCTCCACTAAATGAACTCATAACCGGCTCTAATATACTCGCCCAAGATAACCCAAAGATTCTAAATAAACATGACAAGAACTTCAGAAGTATCTCAAGTGCGCTCTGTTAGTGGAGCATTCTGTAGGAACAATAGAGCGCTCTGCCAAAGACGCATCCACCTGATTTATGTTCCGAAAACTATACCTCGCCTCAAGTGCGCTCTGTCAATGGCGCATTCTCTAGGGACAATAGAGCGCTCTGCCAATGACGCATTCACCTGGTTAATCATCCCGAGCCTACGGCTATAAACACTCACCACTTTCATGGATCACTCGACACATTCCCGCGTCTACCATATCAAATTGATCACACCATCACATAACACAATCAACAACCAAACATGGCAACACAAGATACACATATCAAGCCAAACATTTATCATAGCATGAAACCACACTTGCATAGCAGAATATAGGATGAGCAAATCAAAAGTGCAAACTTACCTGGAACGGTGTTGAAGTACTCTAACACTTAATTCTGATCCGCTTGACACTCCGGACAATCTATACGATAACGAAGGCACCGATAAATAAACCGTACTCACATAACACACAATAAAGTAAACAACAAAGAATTCAAATAAAAAAATAATTAACAGAAGATAATAGTAGATATAGAATATCTACAGGATACTAGGATCACAATGTAAAGAGAATCAACTGATTTGGATCTACGGTTTAAAAGATATGGCCTTCGGAAGTTTGAATTCAGATTTCAACAAATTCAAATTTGAACTGTTCAAACATGTGAAATTGTGCTTCTACAACATTCTCCTGGTCACTATGAGTACACAGGAAAAAGAATCAGTGAATTTGGAGTTATAGGCTAAAAGATATACTTGAATGAAATTTTGGTATGGAATCTGTCAAAAGAATATTGTGTCAAAATAGGTTTTTGCGAAGAACTGCTGCGGCTGTGGATGTGCCATGTGGCGCATTGTCATTGGCTGGAAGGTGTTTGCTGCTGTGGCTAACCGACGGATGGCCACTGAATACTGCATACTGGTTCGAAGAAAAAAAAAACACATGATCTAATCTGGGCAGTACATCATGGATCGGACGGACGGCAAGGACTCACCGGAGAAACAAGGGCTGGTGCCGTCGGACTGGAACGAGACGTTGGCGGCGCGGCTCGGGGTTCGTCGACAGAGACGCCTGAGGCTCAGGTGGACTCGAATAGAATCGATTTGGAAGCATCGTGGCACTGCGCTCCAGAATATGCACTTCTCAGGCTTAGGGACGGTCTGTAGGGGCGGTGTCGCTCGTCTGGAGCAACGACGGCGGTGTTCGTTGGGGCGAGCTCGAATCGCTCAGCTGGGTGGTTCCTGCGCCGAATAAGGGATGAGGGAAGGTGAGAAGACCAAGGCGAAGTCAACAGAGGTAAGAATCTGGGCGGGGACCTCCTGGTTGCGACAGAAACAAGGGCAGAGGTGCTCCTGCGGCGACCGAACTTCGGCGAGATCGGTGCGATGCCCTAGGGCACGGGAGGTCTCCACTTGGAGAAAAATCGGAAGAGGGGATCTAGGGGAGTCGCTCGGGGTACTCAGTTGGGAGAAAGGGGCAGGGATCGATCGAATCGATCGATTGAACTTGGTTATGGTGCGAAGACGTACACGAACAGGAGTTCGTCCGAAGATAGAAGATGACTTGTGGGACCCACGCGTCATAAGAACAGAAGAGGAAGAAAAAGAAAACAAAGAGAAGGAAAAGATTGGGCGCTCCTACTGCTGGGCTTCGGCCCGGTGTACTCGGCCTGCTAGCGCTTGCCTTGCTGCTCGCGCGCGGGGCAAAGGAAAAGAGGATGGGTTGCGGCGGCTGGCTGGCTAGCTGGCATTTTTTTTAAACAAAGCATCAGTAGTAAAAAAAGAAATAACAAAAAATAGAAACAACATTATAAAATCTAAAACAAAATACATATACACACAGTAAAGATAACACTACTAAAATAAAATATAGGAACACTAGTTCCACCTATAATGTAATTTTGTAAAAATCATTTGTATGCAATAGGCCACTCAAACAGCAAAGTAACACACAAATAAAATAATTTCATGATTATAAAAAATACCAAAACATAACAAAAGGACAGGAATTAATATTGTGAGCATTATGAACATTTTTAACCCCCAAATACACAAAAGTATATTTTACGCAATACAATCATACAAAGAGCATTATGACAACTAAAAACTTTTGAGTTTCAACAACTCCAAAAGTTTCGAATACTAGTCAAATTTAACTAAGATCAAACATCACAAGAAAGATTTCAATTAATCCTATTAAATAATAACATACCAAAATTCTAAATTTTGGGATGTTACACAAGTGCAAATCGGATTTACTTTAATTTGGCATGCATAGTTACTATGTTGAGATTGAAATGATGCAATATGGGAGATCTCACTCATAGCATATGACAAGTTTAAAGGATTATCAAACATGATGTGACCAAAAGAATTTTCACATGAGATCCTATGGAGCATGGCATCACAACTAGGCAACTCAACATGCTCATCATCATATTCATCATAAATAGGGAAGTCAAGACATGATGAGTTCGCACTAGCATGAAGCATGGGAATAGGTGTGTCAACATCATGCAAGCAATCATTCTCAAGATAGTCCACTAGTGGGACGAGAGAAGCACCGTCACCTATGTTACCTTTGGAGTTCCACTCATGTGGTGTAGGTGAGGTTTTCAAGATCCAATTGTTCTCATCTTTCTCTTGATGGAACCATGTGGGTGGTGCATCGTCCTCCACCATGGCCATCGGTTTGTCCATTGGAGGGACAGATTCATCGAGGGTAGGCATGTCCTCTTGTAGGAGACCTAGCACCAAAGAAAACACACTAGGAGTAGAGGTTAAGTCGTTAGAAATCATAGTGGCCTCACATGCCCTATCAACTACCTCACTCACTAAGTGGTGTGGCTCACTCACTCCCTCATGGATGCTCTCACTCGTATGGTTGGTGGAGTCACTCAAATGGCTCTCAACCACACATAGGAGAAGTGGCATGCTCTCATGTGTGGGGCTAGTGGTTGGCACACTCATCCTCTCAAGGGAAATGCTCTCAGGGTGACATATGGTGGAGTCACTCGTATCACTCATGTGGTGGTGGCTCTCCTCACATGGGAATTGGGGCATCTCGTCATATGTGGATGTCGAAGAGGTGTAGGTGCAATAGTCTCCATGCTCAACTTTCTCATCCGTAATGCCTCCAACGATGAATGTCGTGGGATGTGAAAAATCATCACGCTCCTCCGAGGTCAAAGAGAAGGTCTCATGCTTGCTCGCGTAGCTTGACTCGGAGTAGTAGTCCAATATTGGCGCCGTCTTCATGGCGTCGAAGAGGTTCATGCACGACGCCTTGGTCGAAGGGGATGGCCCATGCTCGACCGTCTTGTCGCCGTCGCTCGTAGATGATCGCCTTGATGATGAAGACGTCGATGTAGGCAAACTCATGAGAAGTAGGCGAAGATGTCGTACATCCAAAGGCGAAGATGCCTTGATAGCACTTGGCGAAGATGCCGAAGTGGTGGTTGTAGCCGTAGCTCCGTCTTGGGTATGCTTGTCTCGCGGTCTTCTTATGTTCTCTTGAAGTTTGGGCTTGGCGTGAAGTAGAGCGTCTTTGGACTTGTAGGTATGCTCTTGTCGAGCATCTTCATGATGATGATGTCGTTGTCGTGCTTGAGCTCTTGGTAGATGTCGTTCGTCGTCGTTGTGCACATGATGAATGGAGGTAACTTGCCCTTCATGACGATGTCGATGGTCGCCATGGCGGTGTGGACATGGAAGACTTGCACTTGCATCATGTTTGCGCTCCGAAGACTTGTGACTTGAACCTCACCGCCGAGAGGATGACGAAGGGGAAGAAGACTTGTAATCGACCACCAAGTGTCGGAGCTCCGCCATTTGTTTGTTGAAGGAGTCGCACATGTCGTCGAAGGAAGCCATTGTCCTTGTCTCGGAGTGTCGTAGTTCGATGGCGACGTTGCCCAAGCACTCTTGCATTTCTCGTTGTAGTCCGATGGTTTTCGCGTGGATGTCCTTGTTCGCGCCGTCGATGTCGAAGACCGGAGATGAATAGCCTTGCCTATCCATCACAAGACGCTAGCAAGTATGAGTGGGAGAAAGAGAAGAACTATACCAAATGTACCTTGACCGATGTTGAAGATGGATCAATGATCACTCAAATGTGGAACAAGGAAATAGCACAATTGGTACCAATTCTTGTCGGTTTCTCACACCTACACAAGAAAAGCTTATGGTGGAGCTCGGTGAGGATAGTGGCACAAAAAGTGATGTGAAATGTTAGCAAGAGTCAATAATGTTGAAAAAGATTCACAAATTCGCAAGTGAAACAAGTAGACCAATAGCAATATGGGTGGCACAATCTACTAAGCAAAATGCAACGACTTCTATCCCAAGTATGCTATATGTATGGTATTTTGGTGATATGATCCAAAATGACCGAGTATGACAATCTTAATGTAGTATGATGCTATGGTTCTTGCTTAAAAGCTCTTTGCTCATCTTTTTCTTTGTGCTTAAAAGCTTGTTTGGCTCTTTCTCTTTTGAGCTCTTTTCTCATGCAAAACTTCACAAACCAAGATAGCAATTGAGTATATGCGATGACAACCTTGTGTCACAAGAGATGATACCAAGATATGCACCACGGTGATATGGTATGTATGATATGGGAAGTATGATCACTAATGTGCACAAGTAACGTTGTCCGCAATACTCAAATGGCTAGTCTCGATAGGTAGGTGACGCAAAAATGGGCTAGGGGTTAACAATGCAATTGCAAGGGAATACACAATTATGTTGTCGAAGTTACCGTCCGTGCCGATGATGAGAGGTGGTGCTCTTGATGTAGACCCGTTCCTATTTAGCCGAAACACCTTAGGAAACGGAAAAAACACAACTCAAAATCTCAAGGACAAATGTCAAATGGTGCTAGAGGGAATGCCGTGGTGGTTGCGGAAGTGGAATGATGAGCTATACACGATGTCGGAGTTGAAGTCACGGTCCCTAAGTAGCCGAAACACCTTAGGAGACACAAGCCACAACTCAAACAAGCTCAACAAAATTGGGTTAGGTTGGGTGGAAACGTATAGTGGGCAATAGGTATGTGGGAGTGGTGGTGGTGGTTGATGAAGTAGCAATTGTACCTAAGTAGCCTAAACACCTTATGAGACTCAAATCACTACTCAAGCAACCACAGATGCAATGGGGAACAAAATGGGTTAGGTTGCGGAAGTCTATGGTGGCTATGCGGATGATATGGTGGAGGGCCTATATAAACTTGCCAAATTTGACAAAATTTGATGGAGTCAAATGATGATGGTAGTATTTTTCTGGTATGGGGGATGTCAAGAGCTTCAAAACGAGCTAAAGAGCGTCCAGATCGGAGTTCCGATGAATTAGTTATGACCAAAACAAAAATCAGCCGAAGTCTGCTCGGAAATCCGGTAATTTCTTCTGTATAGGTGGTTCTGGTCGTCCGATAGATGACGGACGTCCGGTGCTTCGTGAGGGTCCGGACGTCCGGTAAAATGCCGGTCGTCCGGTGGGTCGGGGTCAACACGAGATGCGAGTTTCGGGACGCGATTTTGGGCGGAAAATGGAGATTTTGGGCTCGAAATTGATGAGATTTCGTGGGTGAAAGATGGGGAAACTTGGGGAATTGCTAGATCCACTTGAAACCAAGCGAATCCATGGATCAAAATCAACAAAATATCATCAAACCAACAGATCACAAAAAAATTTGGGGCTATTTTTGGTGGGGAATTTTCGAAATTGGGGAAGAACACAACAAAACCAAGCTAGAAAACGGTGGAGGGCGCTCCAAATTCGTGAGAAACCGTGGCTCTTGATACAATATGATGTAGGGTGGAACCCTAGATGGCCGATCTTTCACAAAATGGCACATATGCTAGATCCTCGAAACACAAAGAGATACAAGATCCATGATCAACAAGGGACGATACAGAGGGTAACTGGTTCTTCTCCGTGAGGAGGTCTTGGGGTATCCCGCGGGATCTTCTCCGTGAAGGAGGTCTTGAATCCGTGTGGATCTTCTCCGAAGAGGTGCCGCAGTCACTCTCGAGGAGATGAACCACTAGATGAGCAAAGCTCTAGGTATGAAATGAGCTATCACTAAGCTAACCTTCACTAGGAGGAGGTGGAAGAGTATATATAGTCTAGGGCCACGAAAGGGTAAGTGGGAGAGGGATACATGGGCCTCTGGCCCGAGAACTGTGCGCAGACAGCATGTAGCGGACGTCCGACGGCTACCGGACGTCCGGTGGCTCGCGAGGGTCCGGACGTCCGGAAGTCTTCGGACTTCCGCTGTTTTCCTTCTGTCGTCGAAGTCACGGACGTCCGTTGGCCTTCGGTCGTCCGGTCGCCTGGGAGTCACCGGTCGTCCGGTAGAGGCCAGACGTCCAGAGCATGTTGCTTTTCCAGCAGCTTCTTCGTTTGATCCTCGGACTTGTCCTCGCCATCTTGTCCAATGCTCCTAGCCGTTCCATGGCCTCCCTCTTGGTTCCTGGTCATGCATAGCACATATGTTTGAGGTAGTAGCCATGTCTCACATGTGGAAAATGAAGGTTTGGAGAGGAGCGGGTAAACCTTGTGTCCAATGGTGTGTACTTGAGGTCTCTTCGAAGTGAACATGGGGATGATCGTGGGATGCTCCGCATCAGGTTTGCTATATAATATTGTGTGATTTGCCAATACATTCAATGTATTGACCCTTTGTGGCTGCAACTTATCATGTTTTAGGATTTTGAGATGATCAGTGAGATACAGTAGGGTCACGAGTCTTCACTCAACATGTTCTCCAGTGGGCATTGATGGACTCATCGTTTATTATGCTACCTTTCCGCTGTTGTTATTGAATAAAGTTAGCTATGTGCTACTCAGTTTGTAATACTTTGTATATTCTGGATCATACGTTATAGTAAATGATGCACTTGTTATTCGATATTCCTATGTATTGTGTGTGCTAGCGAGTCAATCCGGGGACTAGCACGGTAAGCACAGAGACATCGAATCTTATCAGATTCGGGTCGTTAGAAAGCAAAGGTCAGATTTGGATACACCAGGATCCATCGGAAACAACTTGTAAAATAAGTCATACAATTTCAGCAAGGGAAGATGAGGATGAGGCAGACGGGCTCAAAACAATTCCTCGAGATTTCCCTTGGACATGAATTTCTACATTTAAGTGAACAAGATGAAAACATTGGACATACCACATTATGTTAGAGGAGAACAACCAAAAGTAAACCTTGAGTGGAACGTGCACTTGGAAAATGGGCTAGGTAGCGCGATCAATGTTATAATGGTGATTCAATAACCAAAGGACCGAGAATGAGACTACCGTCCATTCACTTCAAAGCAATAGGGTTGCTAGAAGTTTTGAATTCGTACGTAATACTTCAATTGTCGGGTTTCCGGTTAGAAACCACACGGGGACCAAGGAATGAACGGGTATGGCAAGAAGTATCACATGTATCAAAGAATTCTTAAGAGGCGGTGAAATTCTCATGACATTCTTGACATAATAGAAGGTAGTACTCCAAGGTAAAGAACAAAGAAAAAGTTTGTGTTGGAGGGAAGGCAATAATGTTGTCGATGATAACTCAAATCATCGAGGGGAGTAAGGATGGTATTTCTCATCGTGAATTCGATTGATAACTTGGAAGAGCTCGGAATATCACTGATGATCACGACATAGTTGTCGAGAGATTTCATGAAGATGTAATCGATTGGCGATGACATCAAGTCAAATGAATGATGGAGCGAAAGGTTATTGAAACCACTAGTACAATACAACCTTGAAATCAAGCTAGTTGTTCAAAGCGAAATGATATGCCAAGGAAGATTGGTGTAAGCTTAGCTCATTGCCAAAATTGTGCTCCGGGAAGAAGGACCAGGTAGCACAGTTTAAAAGATGCACGATAATGATATAGCTGATCAGGCTAAATATGACTTGAAGAATTAATAAACTCATAAGCAATGGAGATTACTTAGAGTTATTGAATCAGAGTGCGGAATTGATTCACTTAACAGTGTCCTTGAGTGTCTAACAACTCAGAACCCGGGGAAAATTGGAATCGGTGAGAAGTAATACATGAAGAACTCATAAGAAGTAATATGGTTCTGTGACATTATCGAGACGCCACGGGGTAATACTCGATGGTAGATCATAATAGAGGTTGGACACATGCATTGACCTGTAGAGGACAAGTGGCTTAACTTGTCCGAGGAATAATATTTAAAGGGGAGCATGGTCGGAACCACGATTGCAAAGGCCAGATCCATGATATAAGATGAACTTATATCAAGGGGATAATTAATTTTAAGAGAAGTCTTAATGATAAGATTTACATCGTGTCCATGGGCATGAACAGAAAGTTCAAGGTTGACTCCCACTTCTTCAAGGCATAAGCTTTCATTCACCGCTCTATTAAAAATGAATTGATTGCGAAGACTTACCTGGTGAATTACCAGAGGTGTATGAACCTTGGAAAACTTTCGGGTTCACATAGATTAAGGAAGTCATAAGTTCAACACATCGGGGCATCTTAGACTCATACTACGCAACTTCTGGAGCAAATTATACAAGCTCAAAAGCAGAGCATTGTTGAGAAAGCAGATGATATATTTTACCCAAGGCAATATATATCATGGCAGAACTCACAAGGTATTAGAATATAAAGGACGCTGTTAGATAAAATCCAACAAAGGACCCGGTGGTCTACAAGGGATCTGATGTGAGCTTCGGTACTCAACCAGAAGAAGAAAGAATACAGAGAGATTAGTTTATAGAAACAACTGACTAATTCAAAACTCAAATGCAAAGGAGTTATGATTTCCAAATCAAGCGATTAGAAGCAACCGCTCTGATTAAGGATGGGTAAGTTGAAATGACTTAGGGGTACAATCGATGACAATTTGGTTGGTCGAGAACCAACTCATGTTCAACATGACGTCTGAGCCGGAAGGATGAACTCTAGGACTGAGGATGCGAGCATTCGCAACATGTTGAATCAATGGGCTCAAAATGACAATGACAAAGGATGTCAATAAGATTACTAGACTTATGGGGTTAACCATAATGTAAGCAAGCAAGATTTTCAAGAGCAATAGGCTGCCCAGGATTTTCCGAAGGTCGAATGATATCTCTAAGACTTGTGAAACACATGAAGAACTGAGTGTCGGGGGAAACTGTCCGCCACGAACACCTATGGGACCGGAGCCCCTTGTCTGTGCGGTACGAGGGCGGAGGGAGCACGAAGAGAAGATCGTAGTGAGCACACGGGCAGTTTTACCCAGGTTCGGGCCGCGGTAGACGCGTAAAACCCTACTCCTGCTTAGTTGTGTATTGAGTTGGAGAGCTCGGGAGCTTGAAGATGCAGCTACACCGAGCGTATGAGTGATCTAGGTTCCGAACCCCCTCCACGTTGTGCATGGGCCTCCTTTTATAGTGTAAGGGGTCACCGACAGGTGTCAACGTAGGAGAAAGGGGTAAAAATGTAAAAGAGGTGGTAGTTGTAACAGTGCGGGAACAGTGGAGCTACAGTGCGCGAACAGTGGTCTATACCTACTTTGACAGTGGGGGACAAGGGCATTTAATGCCCGTCGCCGTCGACCCCAAAAGCTCCCGCCCTTGCGTCTCCGTTTGCCACGGCGATGGATCCACCACCGTGGAGTGCCACCGTGCCCCCCAGGCTGCACAGCCATCCGCCACGCGTCCCTGGATAGGCCCCAGGGCGACGCGTGGGCCGATGAGCTGGAGCGCGGGCACACAGTGCAACCTTCCCGGCAAGCACCTTGCCGGGGCCTTGATCTTGCCGGGCCCGGGAGCTCGTCGGGCTCTGAAGCTTGTCGCTCCCCGGGCCCTCGCCGGGTCTTCTATGATGGAATCTTCTAGTCTTCCTGGCAAGTTCCTCTTGCCAGGGCCTTGTGCTAATGAGGTAACCTTGAGCCTGGTACGGCCTTCCCGGCAAGCTCCACTTGTCGGGGTCTCGATCTTCTGTCTTGCATACTTTGTTTTTGAATGGTTTGATAGGGAGCAGGGAGGTCTCCGGCGAGCACGCGGTAAACCCTGCCGCGGGAAGCTGCAACTGCCCGTGCACAAGTTGGGGTACTGAGGTACCCCTACCTTAGTACACCGACAGGAGCCCCCGGGCTTGGGCCACACACGGTGCCGAGCGCTGTTGGGCCAGGCCCAAAACAGTGCACGGGCACACGCGGCCCGCGGCGCGCCGAATCCGCTTCCGTATCCGCCGCATCCCCCCGTAACGGCACGCGTCGATTGCGGCGTCGTGGGATGGGACGTGCCCACGATCTCTTAATGGAAAGGGCGAAACGCCCCCCACTTCCCCATAAAAGCAGAGGAAGCAGGAGCGGTTCCCCTCCTTGCGCTTTCATTGCCTCGTCTTCTTCCTCCAGAGATTCCTCTTGCGCTCCGCCTCCACACCTCCGCCGCCGCCGTCTGCATCTCCGGCGTCGCTGAGTTCTTCGTCCCCCTCCCTTCGCCGCGTCCGCCATGGCCCCGAAGACCGACAAGGCGAAGGCGGAGAAGGCCAAGAGGGAGAAGTCGGAGCAAGCGGCGAAGCTCGCCGCGTATCGGAAGCAGCATCTCGTCTTCCCGCCGAGGCTCGGCGCGGGGGAGCTCTGGAACAAGTATTACTTGTTCTGGGCCAAGGAAACCAAGGCGCACCCCCGCACTCGAGCATATCCGGCCGCCGCCAAGGACAACTACCCCGGCGGGTATTACTTCTTCGCAGCCTTCTTTCACTGCGGTCTTTGCCCTCCTTTCTCTGATTTCTTTTGCGACATCATGCACACCTACGACCTCCATCTTCTTGACTTCACCCCCAACGCCGTCCTCACAATGGCGGTTTTCGCACACATGTGCGAAAACTTCATAGGAATACACCCAAATGTAGCGCTTTTTAGGCACTTCTTTACCCCCAGAGCAGAGGCCGACGCCCCCCTCTCCGGAGGAATTTCTTGGGTTTTCCGTCTGAATAAGAAGGGATCCTACTTGCCGGGGGAGCTCCGCGGCAAGTGGGAGGAATGGCGTGCGGAGTGGTGCTGGGTTGTCGAGGACGAGCCGCAGGCTTTCACCGCGCCGCGCACAACGCCCATCGTGCGCGGCAGGGACTGGAGCGAACTAGACTCGGACGACATCAAGCTCGACATCGCCCTCGTCCGGATTCTTCGTCTTCGGATGGCAAAGCTGTCCGTTGCAGAGGTGGGTGCAGACTTCCTCCGCCGCCGCATCGCCCCTCTCCAAGACAGGAAAAGGCCGGCCTGGGAGTACGGCGGCCCGGCGGATATAATGAGGCTGCGCCCCGGGCTAAATTTCAACTTCACGACGCTGGAGCTAAAGGGGATGGTCCGGGAACTCTTCAAGTATGACCCGGCACACCCTGAGTGGTTCAGACCTCCCCGGGAAGTGGTGCCGCTCTGCAACAGCACAGTCCGGGATCGTCTCCTCGCTATGATGCCCATGTGCGACTCGCACGGCGTGGACCGCACGTGGATTGCGCCCAAGCCCATTGACGTCCTCAACTTCTACGACAACCTCGCGGAGGTGGCGAAGAACAAGAATGACCTCAAGGAGCATACGCGGGACACCACCGACCAGGAGATTGCCTACATGGATTCTCGGGTTGAAGAGGCCGCTGCAGCCGCAGCGGCAGGGGATTTTGGATACACGCCTGAAGAGGCGGAGGTTGCGGATGCGTCCAGCCAGGCGGAGGAGGCGGAGATCCGCAGATTGCTGCAACTCCCTCCCGACGCACTCGCCGGGGTCCCCTCTCTGAGGCACTCCGGGATCCATGGGATCGCGGCCGAGGCCGCGGCAAGGGATGGAGCTGCCGGAGGGAACAGAGGCGCCGCAGGAAGCGGAGGCACCGGAGGAAGCGGAAGCGCCAAGGGAAAGGAGGCCGCAGCACAGGGCGCTGGGCCCAGCGGGCCAGCCGGGGAGGAGGAGGAGGAGGAGGCCGAGGACTCCGGCGGATCTACGGAGCTCTACGCCGACGACCTCTCCTCGTCGGAGAGCTCCCCGCCCCCGGCAAGCCCAAGGCAGTCCCCACCGAAGCGTCTCCGCAAGGCGGCGACGGGGGAGAGGGCGCAGGCACCCCGGCAACAACCAGCTCACCGGGCAGCTCCCCGGGGGAGCCAAGCCGCGCCAAGGGCGACCGGCGCACCAGCCACAGCAGATGCGGCCCGTGCGCGGGCCACAACGGAGGCGCCTCGCAGGCCGGCGTCGAGCCGACAAGGGTCTTCTCGGAGCGGAGCAACGGCTTCGCCCGCCCCTCGGGCGCCGGCTACCACAGGGGCTGGGTCTTCGCAGCCCCCAGCCCCAGGGACCACCAAACGCGCGAGGGAATCTTCGTCTTCCGCTCCTCGTGCCGACGCGCCCCAGGTGGAGTACGACTTCTCCGCCTTGAGCGAGGACGACGAGGAGGATCAGGAGTAAGAACCCAAGATCTTACACCTTCTCGAGTTTTGTCTTGATTTTTGTTGATGCTGACTTTGTTTGTTGCTTTGATCTCAGGACCTTGGTTCAGCGCGCGGCGAAGAAGGCCAAGGCGTCTGTGGTCGAGGTCGCGGAAGACTCGGCCGCCGCGGCAACAGGGGACGTGCCGGAGCCAAGCCTGCCGGACCCGAGCGCTGCTCCGAGGAGCAGCCCCCAGCGCAGCCCCCAGCGTAAGTCTGGGGTCCATCCTTCCGCTTGTCGGGAGGCGCTTAGGGATTTTGTCTTCTTTTAACATCTTGATGTTTCTTGTCCTGACTTGCGCAGAGGTGGAGCCACAGCGGCAGGAGCGCCCGGAGACCGTCCTTGAGGAGCCGCAGGCCCCGCCGTCCCCGCCAAGGCCGAACTCTCCGGCAAGGGAGAGTGCTCCGCCAAGGGCGGGTACTCCGCCGCCAAGGCAGAGTACCCCGCCAAGGGCGAGCAGCCCGGCGAGGGCGGCCACTCCGCCAAGGCAGAGCCCCCCGGCGAGGGCGGCCACTCCGCCAAGGCAGAGCTCCCCGGCGAGGGAGCCCGCCGCCGAGGACGTCCGCCAAGGTATGTCTTGTAATTTGTCTTCTTGGCTTCATCTCTTTTTGGATATTTGCTTGGATCTTGAACTTCTTTTTCCTCTTTTTCTTTTTAGATCCTCCTCCTCCCGAATCGATGGAGACGGAGGTCATCAACATCGAGGACGAGGAGGGCGCGCAGGGCGGCGGCGGCGACGTCCCTGTTGTTGAGGATGCGGCGAGAGCCGCCGAGCCGGCCGCGCATGAGACCGCTCCGGCTGCGGACGCAGCGGCCGGGGAGGGGGACGGCGATCGCACCGCCGACCCGGAGGCGGCGGGAGCATCAAGTGCTGCGCCGGCCGCCGACCCCTCCGCCGACAAGGAGCAGGGCTACTACCTTGAGGCCCCCAACGGCGTCTTCATCCAGATGCCTTGGGGGTCTTCGTCGCGAGCCCCCGCGGAGGGCGAGGCGTTTGACGGAGAAGTCCTCGCCTCCGCGGGCCTGAAGATTGTCGAGGCGCCTGGCGGGAATGAAGGGCCCGAGGAGGAAAAGCTGCTCCACCAGCTCCTGGCCCTTTACCGGGCCAGGCAGGCGAAGCTCGCCTCCCGGGAAGCCCTTGCCGCCAAGGCCGCCGCGGAGATGGAGAAGCGCGCGGCGGAGCTCAGCGCCGCCAACCAGGCGGCCCTCCGCGAGGTGGCGGAGGAGCGCGAGCATCTCGCCGGCGAGTACCAGGAGTGGGTGCTGGAGAAGGCTGAGGCTGAAGAGCAGCAGCGGCTCGCCGGGGTGGAGCTGTCCCGGCGAGAAGGAGAACTCGCCCAGCGGAAGGTCCAACTCGACTCCCATGAGGAGGACCTTGCCGCTCGAGAGGAGGCCCTTGGCGGGGAACTGAAGGAGGCGAAAGCCACCGCGGTTGCCGCGGAAAACGCCAAGAAGGAGCTCGCCGCCAAGGTCGTGCAGCTGGAGAAGGCGCTGAAGGTGAGCGCGGAGAAGGTTGCCGCGCTCATTACGGAGCGCGAGAAGGACGCCCACACCAATTCTGAACTCCAGGTGCGTCTTTCTAAGAGGGGCGACGAGTTGAAGGCCGCCAATGACTCCATCAAGGACTTGGAGTTGAAGGTCACTACACTGAAGGACTCACTCGACGCTGCCGGGGCTCGGGAGACCAAGCTGAAGGAGGAGCTCCGCAAGGAGCGGACCTTGGTGGACAGCGTCAACAAAGCGTCCGAGCTCTTCCGCCATACCATTGAGGTATGGACCGAAGACTTGGTATCTTCTGCGTCCAACATCGACCAGGAGCTGCTGGCGCTGAAAGTTGAACATCTCATCTACTCCCCGGATCCGGACCTCCCGCACAGCGCCAAGCTCAGCCTCTTCTTCAGAGGAATCGCGCCGGCCCTTGCAGGTCTCCGGAACCAAATCCCCGCGCAGCTGGCCGAGGAGTCGCGCCTGCTCTGCGCGGGAACTCTGGAGCGCGTGCTGACGAAGATCGTGTACCGCAATCCGGGAATCAACCTCACCAACGTTCTTCGCAGTTTGCCGGCCGATGCGAACACGGAGGCCCTGAAGGAGCAGGTCGCCCACATCATCGCCAAGGTGGCCAAGATCTCCTGGAAGGAGGGCGACCGCGTAGATTAGGCCTCTATTATCTTTACTTCTTTTTGCTGCTGCACATTATGTTATGAACCCATTAGTCCATTGCGACAAGTTATCCTTTGTAAGATATTTATCTCATTTTGATCAATCAGTGCAATGTTATCTTCCTTGTTCCAACCCTTGACTCTGTATGTTTTTTCACCCTACGCTCCCGGGGAGCTTGCCGGCAAGGGACCCTTGCCGCGAGCGCTGAGTGCTGGACTCTGAGCAGCCTGCTGGCCAAGGTCTTACCGGCAAGCAACCTCGCCGCGGCTAGTCGCAACGCACTTAGCTTGCTGAGCGTACTCGGAAACGAAGCAAGGGCGCGACACTTGTCGCAGCTCACTTGAATCGTTGAGTGAACTCGGAAACAAGATAAGGGTGCGGCAAGATACGGGTAGGTTCCTCCGCGCACATGTTTTCCATAGAAAGCGTGATTGCTCAAGGAAGACAACTAAAATTTAAAATTTGAACTGGTCAAATTCTAACAACTTAGCTTTCATATATTGTTTGCTTTCTGGTAAGGCTTCTCTTTCTTGAACAGCACTTGGTTCCTCCTCCACCTCCTTCCCCCCGGCAAATTTGTGCGCGAGGAACGTTCCTTCTGCTTAAGAGGAAAGAAAAGGGAGAGGGAAACAAGTATATGGCCTTTCGGCGTGTTAATGCTTACCGGATACTTGGGTGTTGCACCAAATGCCAAACAAAACATGCAAATAGCAAAGAAAAGCATGCAAAAGGCAATCGGTGCGAAAAACACAAAGACTTTACTGATGCACGGGGTCTGCGCCCGGCTTTGTACAAAGGGTTACATGCAACAGCGGCAAAGCTTGTACAAAAGGTGGTTGCCAGAGCGGATCACGGCAACCGCGCCTTAGGGGTGAAACTTGCGAAGATGCTCTATGTTCCAGGAGTTGCTCACCGGTAAGCCTTCTTCGGTCTCAAGGCGGACAGCGCCGGGCCTTGTGACTTGTCTCACCCGATAAGGGCCTTCCCACTTCGGCGTCAACTTGTTGGAATTCTTGGCGGACTGAACACGCCGAAGAACAAGGTCGCCTTCCTCGAGACTCCTGGCCTTGACCTTGCGGCTATGGTAGCGACGCAAGGCTTGCTGGTATCGAGCAGCTCGTACAGCAGCCTGGAGACGTTCCTCCTCAAGGAGCAATGCATCATCTTGCCGCAGTTGCTCTTGCTCGAGCTCATCATAAGCGAGCACTCGAGGAGATCCGTATACGAGTTCTGTGGGGAGAACTGCCTCTGCTCCATAGACTAGAGCAAAGGGTGTCTGTCCGGTGGCTCGACTTGGTGTCGTTCTGATTGACCAAAGAGCCGCCGGTAGCTCCTCTATCCAATTTCTTCCGCACTTGCGCAGCCTGTCAAAGGTCCTTGTCTTGAGTCCGCGCAGCACTTCAGCATTGGCCCTCTCCGCTTGACCGTTGCTCCTCGGGTGAGCAACAGAAGCGAAACAGACCTTGGCGCCAAGGTCTTGGACGTACTGCATGAAGGTGCGACTTGTGAATTGCGTACCGTTGTCGGTGATGATCCTGTTAGGGATCCCGAAACGGCAAACAATCGACCTGAAGAACCTGACTGCTGACTGTGCTGTCACCTTCCTCACCGGCTCCACTTCCGGCCACTTTGTGAACTTGTCGATTGCAACGTACAAGTACTCAAAGCCCCCGACGGATCGGGGGAAGGGGCCGAGGATATCGAGCCCCCAGACCGAGAAGGGCCAGGACAAAGGGATTGTTTGGAGACCTTGAGCTGGCTGATGAATCTGCTTTGCATGGAACTGGCACGCTTCACACTTGGTTACTAGTGCAGTTGCATCCTGGAGGGCTTCTTGCCAAAAGAACCCTTGCCGGAAAGCTTTCCCGGCAAGCGCCCTTGCGCCAATGTGGTGGCCGCATATGCCTCCGTGTATTTCCGCCAACAGCTTCTGTCCATCTTCCCTGGGGATGCACTTCAACCTGACACCATTGAGTCTTCTTCTGTACAGTTCGTTATCCACGAACTGGTACATACTTGACTGCCTGGTTATCTTCTCTATCTCTTGAGGGTCGTCGGGAAGTTCCCCAGTTTGCAGGAAACAGACTATCTGCTGCGCCCATGCCGGAGCCCGAGGCTCAACGGCAAGGACTAAAGGCTCGAGGGCCGCTGCGGGAACCTCAGCTTCTACGGCAAGAAACTCTGGTTCTGCCGGAGCTGATGGTCCCCCGGCAAGCTCACCGGGGCGAGGCTTGTCGGTAACACTTGCTTCAACTGTGCAGGCCCGAGGACTTGCAGGAGCAAATTGTTCCTCAGCGTTTTGGTTGTTGATCTTAGGGACCTTGGCGGCGGTTTCTGGAAGATCCGCCGGCAAGTAGTCGCCGGAGACCAACTTTCTCTTCTTGGACTGCCCAATTGATGGTGTAACGGATGGCTGAGTCAGCTTGAGCAAGAAGGTTCCTGGTTCCACAGGTAACTTCATCGCGGCGCACTTTGAAAGGCCATCTGCTATTTCATTTTGAGCTCTCGGGACGTGCTCCATTTGCAGTCCTTCAAAGTGTTCTTCAAGCTTTCTCACTTCATCTACATTGGCTTCCATCAAAGGGCTCTGATAGCTCTTGTTAACTTGCCGGACCACCAACTGAGAATCTCCTCGTACAATCAGCTTCCTGATCCCAAGTTCGGCCGCAATCCTGAGGCCGGCGAGCAAACCTTCATATTCTGCGGTGTTGTTTGTCGCTTGCTCCCTGGGAAAGTGCATCTGGATAACATATTTGAGGTGTTCTCCGGTGGGCGCGATGAGTACCACGCCAGCACCGGCGCCTTGCAACGAGAAGGCACCATCAAAATACATTACCCATTCACTTGTCGCTTCTTGTACGGGTGCACTTGTTTCTTGGACTTCTTCGTCGGGTGTTGGGGTCCACTCAGCTATGAATTCTGCCAAAGCTCGGCTCTGTATGGTTGAAGTACTTTCGAACTTGAGTCCAAAGCTTGACAGCTCCAGTGCCAACTCAACGATCCTGCCTGTTGCTTCTGGGTTGTGCAATATCCTCTTCAGCGGAAAGCGAGTGACCACTGTTATCTCATGGGCTTGGAAGTAGTGGCGCAGCTTTCTCGAGGCCATGAGGAGGCCGAAAAGCAACTTTTGCACACCGGAGTATCTTGACCTAGCCCCCTGGAGAAGGGAACTCACAAAATACACCGGGCGCTGCACCATCTTCTTCCGCACCTCATCCTGTCCCTGCGCAGAGTTATCCTTGTCGGGGCCAGAGCTTGCCGGAGCAGCCCCCTGCTTGTCGCTGGATTCGCTTGCCGGAGGTGCTGACTCCTTGTCGGACTCCCTCTCCGCTACTAACGCAGCCCTAACCACTTGGTTGGTTGCCGCTAGGTATAGCAACAACTTTTCCTGTGGCCTAGGTGCGACAAGTATTGGAGTGGAGGACAGGTACCGTTTCAAATCCTGCAGCGCAGCCTCTGCTTCTGGAGTCCACTTCATGGGACCTGCCTTCTTCAAGATTTTGAAGAAAGGTAGGGCGCGTTCTGCAGACTTTGAAATGAACCTACTGAGGGCAGCCACACATCCTGCAAGCCTTCTGACATCCTTGACGCGCTTCGGGGCCTCTATCTGCTCAATGGCTTTAATCTTGTCGGGGTTGGCTTCAATCCCCCTCTGTGACACAAAGAACCCGAGAAGCTTGCCGGAAGGGACTCCAAAGACGCACTTCTCGGGGTTCAACTTGAGCTGTATCTTGCGCAGGTTCTGAAATGTTTCTTCCAAATCTTGGACTAAGGTTTCCTTGCTCTTGCTCTTCACCACGATGTCATCCATGTAAGCCTCTACATTTCTGTGGATCTGTGGCTCAAAAGCAGTGTACACTACCCTCGCAAAGGTTGAGCCTGCATTCTTCAATCCAAATGGCATGCGTATGAAGCAATAAGTGCCACACGGGGTGATAAATGCAGTCTTCTCTTCATCCTCTTTGGCCATAAAGATCTGGTGGTAGCCTGAATATGCATCAAGAAAACAGAGTAGCTCACATCCGGCAGTGGAGTCAACAATCTGGTCAATGCGCGGCAAAGGGAAGGGATCCTTGGGACATGCTTTATTCACATCGGTGAAGTCTATACACAGTCTCCATTTCCCATTGGCCTTGCGCACGACGACTGGATTTGCCAACCACGTCGGATGGATCACACCTCTAACTAGGCCTGCTGCTTCTAGCTTCTTGATTTCTTCGTTGATGAATTCTTGGCGCTCCACAGCTTGCTTCCTCACTTTCTGCTTGATGGGCCGCGCATGAGGACAGACAGCAAGCTTGTGCTCAATTACCTTCCTGGGAACACCGGGGATGTCAGATGGCTGCCAGGCAAACACATCGACATTCGCCCGCAGGAAGGCAACGAGCGCGCTTTCCTATTTGCTGTCAAGCGTGGCACTGATGGTGAAGGTACCACCAGTGCCGTCCTCCCTGGCGGACACTTTCTTGGTTGCCGGAGGAGCGGCCATACCCTTCTTACTCTTGCCGGTGGAGCTCGATGGAACGTCCTCGACGGCAGCGCAGCACTCCGAAGAGGTGCGGTTGCCGGAGTGGGCCCCAGAGCACTTGCCGGACTTGGTCTTCGTCTTCTTCCCCCCGGGAGCTTCAGCGGCAAGAGTATCCTTCTCGGCCGCAGCTGCCACATCCCGGTAGATCTTGTCGGCGCAGACAAGCGCATCCATCTTGTCGCCGTGGACAGTGATGACGCTTATCGGCCCCGGCATCTTCAGTACGTTGTAAGCATAATGGGAAACTGCCATGAACTTGGCGAGGGCAGGACGGCCAAGTATTCCATTGTAGGGCAATGGAATATCGGCAACGTCGAAAGTGATGCGCTCAGTCCTGAAGTTGAGCTCCCCGCCAAAGGTCACCGGCAGAGTGATCTTTCCCTTGGGCTTGCTCCTTCCCGGGTTGATTCCTTGGAATGAACCGGTTTCTTCGAGCTCGCCATCTGGAATCTGGAGTTTCTTGATCACAGCAGAGGAGATCAAGTTCAGCCCGGCCCCGCCGTCAACCAACATTTTGGTGACCTTGAGGTTGCGGATGGTGGGTGAGACCAGCATCGGCAAGCACCCGACCGCAGTGGTGCGGTCAGGGTGATCCTCAAGATCAAAAATGATGGGCGTGCTGGACCATTTGAGGAGCCTGCGCGACTCCACGGGCGGCTCTGCTGCGTTCACCTCACGCACCCACTGCTTGAGCTGGCGGTGGGAGGTGTGCAGAGAGGCGCCACCGTCGACGCACAGGACTTCCGTGGCCTTCTGGAACTCCTGCTCGCTGTTATCCTCATCCTCCATGTCTTCGTCGTCGTCTTCGTCCTTGTCGCGGCCCCGGGGAGGTCGATCTCCTTGCCGCTGCTTGGCCTTGCCGCGGCGTCCTCCCCGGCCGTTGAACGGCCGCTTCTTGCTTGTCTCTTCCCCGCCACCTTGGGCCTTCTCCTTGTCGCGCCTCTCGTACTCAGCTTTCTGCTGCTCGACGAGGTACTCGGCGCGCTTGCAGTTGGAGAGATCGTGACCCTTGGAGCGGTGGATCTTACATTATTGCTTGTCGGAGGCGTCCTGCTTGTCGGCCGCCGCTACAGGGGCAGGCTCCTTGCCGGAGCCGCCAGCCTGCGTTTGCTTGGCGGGGGCCTCCTTGCCGGACTTCTCGACGGCAAGCACCTCTTTCTTGCCCTTCCTTCTGTTATTCCGCCGCCGGCTCTTCTTTGCCGGGGCGGCGTCGTCGCTGTCGCTTCCTCCTGCGCCAGCATCCTCCCCGGGGAGTCTCCTCCCCTCTTCTGCGCGTGCGCACTTGTCAGCTAGAGCATAGAGCTCGCTGACATCCCGAATCTTGGTCATCGCCATCTCTTCACGCATGCGGCGGTTACGCACGTTCTGATGGAACGCGCTGATAACCGCGGCAGGGTGAACGTCAGGGATGTTGTGCTGCACACGGCTGAAGCGTTGGATGTACTTGCGCAGGGTTTCTCCTTCCTTCTAGGCCAAGATGTGGAGATCGCTCTCCTGGCCGTGGGGTTTGTGGCCGCCGGTGAAGGCGCCAACAAACTGGTGGCAAAGGTCGGCCCAAGAAGAGATGGAACCTTCCGGCAAGTGCATAAGCCACGAACGGACGTTCGGCTTTAGCACGAGCGGGAAGTAGTTAGCCAAGATCTTCTCGTCGCGCCCCCCGGCAGCCTGCACCGCGATGGTGTAGACGCTGAGAAACTCCGAGGGGTGCGTCTTGCCGTCGTACTTCTCCGGTACGTCGGGCTTGAAATTCTTCATGCTGGGCCACTGGACGCGCCGCAGCTCGCGAGTGAACGCAGGGCAACCTGCCGCGTACGGCAAGTCGCCCGGTTCACCGGGCGCGCGCGCGTCGACAGCGTCCTCAGCCCTCTGGTCTGATTGTCGCTGAGCTTCTCGGCGGCGCTCGATTCTTGTGCGAGCGTCTTCTTGGCGCCGATCGTCGAGGACCTAGCGCTGGTCCCGACGAGCCCGCGGGTCCGACGAGGCTGTGGAGCCATCGTCAGCGTTGTTCCGGCGGGGCGGCGTCTTCTGCTTCCGCTGCGGGGAGTGCACGCTTGTCGCACCCCCGGCGGTCTTGTCGCCGTCGGCCTTCGTCTTCTCAGCTTGCCGCGGCCGCGAGGCCGACGGCTGCTGTGGAGAATCGTTGTTAGCGAAGGCTATTAGGCTCTGGATGGTGGCCCTCCAGTCTTCGGCCTTGTCTGCCGCTGGAGGGAAGTCGAGGAGCAGTTGCGCCCTTGCGAGCGCTTCTGCTGGAGTGGAGGGGAACGCGGGCGAGCGGTGCGAGGAGCGGGATACGCTCGGACTTCTAACGACGTTAGAAGGAGCGGGGTCCCGCGCCGGCGCCTTCGCTTTGCTTGTACCCGGACGGGGGTCCGGGGCGTCCCGCGAGCCTCCGGTTTGGCCTTGCCCCAGCAAGCGGATACCACCTCCTGTGGTATGGCGCTGCTGGGTTATCGTGTGCTGGGATGGACGTGGCGCGTCCACGGAGACCGAGGTTCGGTCGTCCGTCCTGTTCTTGGATCTGGTGGCGCCGTGAGTGTCCTCGCCAGCGACCACCCTTCCGACGGCATCTCCCCCACCCACCGTTGGCTCTGGTGGCGGCGGGTGAGACGCAGACGGGCCTCCGACCTCCGAAGCCTTCTTCTTCGGGGCCATGATGTTGTTGCTGATGAAGTTGACGAATTCGGAGAGGTTGATGAAGAATGCGCCCGCGCGAACGCCGGATCAGGTTCGCACAACCTCGACGCCCCCTACCTGGCGCGCCAAAGATGTCGGGGGAAACTGTCCGCCACGAACACCTATGGGACCGGAGCCCCTTGTCTGTGCGGTACGAGGGCGGAGGGAGCACGAAGAGCAGATCGTAGCGAGCACGCGGGCAGTTTTACCCAGGTTCGGGCCGCGGTAGACGCGTAAAACCCTACTCCTGCTTAGTTGTGTATTGAGTTGGAGAGCTCGAGAGCTTGAAGATGCAGCTACACCAAGCGTATGAGTGATCTAGGTTCCGAACCCCCTCCACGTTGTGCATGGGCCTCCTTTTATAGTGTAAGGGGTCACCGACAGGTGTCAACGTAGGAGAAAGGGGTAAAAATGTAAAAGAGGTGGTAGTTGTAACAGTGCGGGAACAGTGGAGCTACAGTGCGCGGACAGTGGTCTATACCTACTTTGACAGTGGGGGACAAGGGCATTTAATGCCCG
This sequence comes from Secale cereale, assembly GCA_902687465.1. Taxonomy (NCBI): domain Eukaryota; kingdom Viridiplantae; phylum Streptophyta; class Magnoliopsida; order Poales; family Poaceae; genus Secale; species Secale cereale. Next base: position 39,340,598 of record LR738716.1, read on the forward strand.
TCGCCGTCGACCCCAAAAGCTCCCGCCCTTGCGTCTCCGTCTGCCACGGCGATGGATCCACCACCGTGGAGTGCCACCGTGCCCCCCAGGCTGCACAGCCATCCGCCACGCGTCCCTGGATAGGCCCCAGGGCGACGCGTGGGCCGATGAGCTGGAGCGCGGGCACACAGTGCAACCTTCCCGGCAAGCACCTTGCCGGGGCCTTGATCTTGCCGGGCCTGGGAGCTCGTCGGGCTCTGAAGCTTGTCGCTCCCCGGGCCCTCGCCGGGTCTTCTATGATGGAATCTTCTAGTCTTCCTGGCAAGTTCCTCTTGCCAGGGCCTTGTGCTAATGAGGTAACCTTGAGCCTGGTACGGCCTTCCCGGCAAGCTCCACTTGCCGGGGTCTCGATCTTCTGTCTTGCATACTTTGTTTTTGAATGGTTTGATAGGGAGCAGGGAGGTCTCCGGCGAGCACGCGGTAAACCCTGCCGCGGGAAGCTGCAACTGCCCGTGCACAAGTTGGGGTACTGAGGTACCCCTACCTTAGTACACCGACACTGAGGATGAATGAATCCTCGCTAAGTGTGAGGAATTATTCATAGGGGTATTCATACGGAAAAGGAGCTGCGCGGGCACAAAGGATTCTCGGAATATCCGAAGTATTTAAGGGTATCTTGTAATAACAAGATCAATTGAAATGAAGGTATGGACGACAAGTGTATGCAGCTATCCTTAGAGATTTATCGGTGATATGGAATTGCAATGGCGAAGGGTACAAGGGTCTCGGGGAAACATCGAAGAATCTCTTCGAAATCTTCTGGTGAAGCAGGCAACCATCCGGAATGAAGGGGCTCTCCGGGGAAAGTCGTTACGAGAACCTAATGTAGTTAGTAATTCATTTAACCCGAATATAAGAGAGAATAGAGTCCCAGAGTATAGACGAGGAGTAAAAGATCCTAATACCACCCAATGGCGACGTGGGCCCGTAAGCCACACAACCATGTTAGTTAAAGTTTTTTTAAAGACTAGACTCAACTTTGGCCAAGGAGTTGGAAAGGGGGCTTCCTACAGGCAATCGGCTCTGATACCAACTTGTGATGCCCCCGATTTGACCGTACACTAATCATGCATGCAAATGTGTACGACCAAGATCAGGGACTCACTAGAAGATATCACAACACAACTCTAGACACAAATAAGATAATACAAGCTTTATATTACAAGCCAGAGGCCTCGAGGGCTCAAATACATAAGCTTGAAAATAGAAGAGTCAGCGGAAGCAACAATATCTGAGTACATACATAAGTTAAACAAGTTTGCCTTAAGAAGGCTAGCACAAAACAACAATGATCGAAAAGGCAAGGCCTCCTTCCTGGGACCTCTACTCTTGGTCGTCGGCGGTCTGCACGTAGTAGTAACCTCCATCGGGGTAGTAGCAATCGTCAAAGGTGGCTTCTAGCTCCTGGACTCCACCATCTGGTTGCATCAACCAGAAGGAAGAAAGAAGGGGCAAAAGGGCGAGCAAAGCAACCGTGAGTACTCATCCAAAGTACTCGCACGCAAGGATCTACACTACATATGCATCGGTATCAATGAAAAGGATAGTATCTGTGGACTAAGCTACAGAATGCCAGAATAAGAGGGGGAAAGCTTGTCCTATCAAAGACTAGCATCTTCTGGAAACCACCAATCTTGCAGCAGTAGAAGAGAGTACAGAAATAACATATTATAATTATCAAGCATGTTGTAGCAATTACGCCCAGAGATCCTTCCTCGACTCCCTGCGAGGAAGCAATCCCAGAGCCACATATCCATCATGTCTCAGTATCCAGTTCTAGTTGTATCAATCGGGATACAACAACAAGTGTCCGTTACCATAGGACAGGCTATCGATAGATGTTTTCTTCCCTGCAGGGTTGCACCAACTTACCCACCACGCTCGCTTAACTCCGGCCAGACACACCATCAGGTCATGCCCGCCCTCGGCCAAACAATACGCTGCAACCCGACCTAGGCTTAATAGAGAGGTCATGCACACCGGACTAAACCCTATGCCCCCAGGGGTCATGGGCCAATCGCCCCGGGGACTCCTGCACGTTGCGTGGGCGGCCGTGAGCAGACCTAGCTACCTCCTTAAAAAGGTAGGTGCTTAACCAGTCCAACCCAGCGCGCGCCGCTCAGTCGCAATGACGCCAGTTAAGCTTCGGCTGATGCATACGACGCATAACGCCCATACTATGCCCACGTGATGGTTAGCGCTATCAGGCCAGAGGCCCCTTGGATCAAATATCCAAACCGTTTAGTGTCTTGGGAACGCGGTAACGAGCAGAGACTCACGAAAGATGTGACCCCGTCGCCCCGTCTCGAGGACTTGCGGCAAGGGCTAAGAATGCCCGACCACGCCTCGTATTTAACTCTCGGGTACCCTCCAGGTCAACCCGTCTCCACATCACTCACGGGTACCCATCAGGGTCGACCCGCCTTTCCAAGTAGCAGTTGTAAAGTCATAGCAACCATAGTAACAATGTGTCTAACACCAAAGGGAAACCTGAGGAAGTCACCCTCCATGGAATTCCACCTCATGTTTATCCTCAAGGTGAACGAAAGAGGAGTCACCCTCGAGGTCCACTCTTGAGGAGTTGCATGACAGTGTCGTTATCGGGAGTGGAGAAAGAGGAATCACCCTCGATGACCATAACCGATGAACAAACCTACAAGGTTAACATCAGAAGTGCTGCTGAGGTGTCACCCTCGACACTCAATAGTATCCCAGTATTATCGAGCAACTAAGGGGAAGTGATGTGCGGTGCGGGGGCCTGGTCTTCGATTCTGTTGATCGGGTCTTCTGATAATCCAGCGGGGCAGACAGGACAAAGTGGGGGCTCTCTGATGGATCTCTAACCAGCCTATACTAAGTAGTTTAGCATAAGCATGTAAGGTATGAAAGCAGGTAACAACAACAGGCTATGCATCAGAATCGGATCATACAAAAAGTTGTAGCAGTTCTAATGCAAGCATAAGAGAGAAGAGAGTGGGCGATATCGGAATGATCAAGGGGGGTTGGCTTGCCTTGTTGCTCTGGCAAGAAGGAGGGGTCGTCGTCGATGCAGTCGATCACCGAGGTAGCATCAGTCTCGCGGTCTACCGGAGAGAAGAGGGGAAAGAAACAATAAATAAGAAGCATACAGATGTATAGAGAAACACGATGTGTCAATACGCAGTGCTAGGGTGCTCTAACGCGGTGCTACACGATACCCGCGGAGGGGGATAACATCCGGGAAAGTATCCCCGGTGTTTCGTGGTTTCGAACAGTTGAATCGGAGGGGGAATGTGTAGCGACCAGACCTCAAACAGTCTGATCTCTGTGCATCAGTGTCATCCCTGGATCAGTAATGCTGACACGCACAGTACTTGAAGGATTTATAACAGAGTAGCAATCACACACTTATTACATCGATAGTTCCAATGTGAACTTATTACAATAAAAATGGCTTAAGGCCATCTAACAACTCCAACGGCATCACTGAGTATAGAACCACGACCTAAAAGGCACCTTACTCGTCGTCTGAAAAGTCTGCAACATGAACGTTGCAGCTCGAAAACGGGTCAGCACATGGAATATGCTGGCAAAGTAACACATAGAGAGAGTAAAAAAATTAAAGCTATACCATATGCAATATGGCTGGTGGAAAGCTCTATGTTTATAGTTTTGCGTAAAGCCAATTTTTCCCTACTACAAAGGAATATATTTTAATTAACTATCATGGTAGTTGAAACATCGTTGAGAAGATAGACATCCTCTCAACCCCAAGTAATAATCATCATTAACCCAACAATTTTAATTAAAGTAACATGATGAGATTCACATGATAATCCAAGTACTAGATACTCAAGACGTCCGTAACCGGGGACACGGCTAATCATGATCAGTTTGTACACTCTGCAGAGGTTTGTGCACTTTTCCCCACAAGACTCGATCGCCTCCGTTGGAATTCTCGCACTACATGTTGTATGAGAAACGGATGACCGAGACACAGTCTTTCAGAAGCACTAGCACCTTACGTCCGGGTGGACCGTACCAACCTACATCCCCTACATCTGCTAGTCCACCACTGTAAGAGTTCGCACAACTTAGTCAACTATGCTAGAGCCCATAATAGCTTGTGGCTGCACACGGAAGTTTCTTGTATGAATAATCTCATGATCCCTTTGAGCCTGGGTGGCGGTCCATAAAGAAAACATGCAATCACTGGAATACCCAGGTGCCTCAATCCACCCAGATGTGTGTTAAAGTTGCCACCTTAAGTTGAACCATTAATTAACAATTCACATCTGTCATGGATACACTCACCCAATCCACGTCTACGAGCATAGCATAACCTAACAGCAAACGTAGAAGTAACTCCCAAGGGTTTGAAAATAATGCAGGTAATAGGTACTACCTCATCTACTTCCCAGTCCCACATGTTATAGCTCCTACTCATGCAATGTGTGAGGGTTTGACTAATGCAATGAAAACTGGGTAATTGGAAAGTATGATCAAAGTGTTACTTGCCTTGCTGATGATCCGCAAAACCTAGAGATTCAAAGTAGCAAGCGGCGCACTCCGGGTACTCTATCGCAAACAAACAAACACACAATAAGTACTTGACTAATGCACGGGTAAAACTCAAATAAGAGATCTAACCAGAAAGTTCAACTTAAGAACTCCGGTTTGCAAAAGAAACAACAAAAGAAAGCAACGAAAGACAAACGGCGAAAGAGAAACAACTACCGTACCAATCTGGACCTAAGTCCAAATTTAGCAGAGGCAAACGCTTGGGTGACTAGGTTAAACGGAAAGAGAATTTCGAGACGAAACTCCAGGCGCTTGAATCGCCTGATTCCGATAAACGAGCGAAAAGATAAACTAGAACAAAGATCGGATCCGAAATCACGATCAGAAAAATAACTACGAAAAGGAAAACTAAAACAGCTTAACGAACAAACGTTCGTCAACTGAGACTAAACGACGAACTCGTTAGTTAAAACGAACGAACGGGTGAACGCTCACTAATTAACTAAACCAGGAAAAGAAACAAAAACCGATCTATCTAAAAAAACGAACTAGGGTTCTAAAAAAAGACCGGTGGTTTTCTACCGAAAACCGGCGGCGGCAGCTACATCGTCGTTTCGGCCGGTGGGAGGCGTCGGCGGCGGGCTGCGGCGGCGGTGTGCAGCGGCGGCGGCGGTGCGCTGCGGCAGCGACTTGGGCCTGGCTCGGCTGGGCTTCGGCCCAGTCGGGTTCGGGTCCCCCTATTTTTTTTAATTAACGCCGACGCTACGAAAAGAAATCCTAGAAAATAAAATAAAAATCTAAAATTGCCAAAACAAATTTTCACCGTCTAAATAGAATATTTAGAACAAGATGAACATTTTCTTGGCACTAAAATGTATTTTTGAAAACATGCAATTTTTCCTAATTCAAATAAAGTTCCAAATAAAACTTATTTGATTTTTTTATTAAATCCTCAGTATTTCTTTATTTTTTTGGGAGAGCCATTTTACTCCCTCTCTCATATTTTCATAATATAAATACTTGAAGATAAAATAAATAAAATCAAATGATCCTATTTTCAAAATTTGAGAAATGTCAAATATGAAAATATTGAAATCCCCAACTCTCTCCGAGGGTCCTTGAGTTGCTTAGGATTTTCTTGGATCCACCAAAAGCAAGAAAATATGATATGCATGATGATCTAATGTATAACATTCCAAATTGGAAATTTGGGATGTTACAAACCTACCCCCCTTAAGATGAATCTCGCCCTCGAGATTTGGGTTGGCTAGAAAATAGGTGAGGGTGGTCCTTCCGCAGGTCATCTACTCGTTCCCAGGTGGCTTCATCCTCGGTGTGGTGACTCCACTGAACTTTGCAAAACTTAATAACCTTGTTGCGGGTGACTCGGCTGGCATTCTCAAGAATCTTGACTGGTCTTTCTTCATAGGTCAAATCGTTGTCCAGCTGAATAGCTTCCAATGGCACAGTATCCCTCAGCGGTATCTCAGCCATCTCGGCGTGGCATTTCTTCAACTGGGAAACGTGGAATACATTGTGAACTCCTAACAATCCTTCGGGCAGTTCCAACTTGTAGGCTACTTCTCCCATACGTTCCATAATCTTATATGGTCCTACAAAACGTGGTGCTAGCTTTCCCTTAACTCCAAAGCGCTTAACTCCTCGAAGTGGAGATACTCGAAGATAAACTCGGTCTCTGACTTCGTAAACGATCTCCTTGCGTTTTGAATCTGCGTAGCTCTTCTGCCTAGATTGGGCTATCTTGAGCCTATCGCGAATAAAATTCACCTTCTGTTCCGATTCCTTGATCAGATCTGGCTCGAACAACTTGCGGTCTCCAACTTCGTCCCAAGACAACGGAGTCCTACACCTCCTTTCGTATAACGCTTCGAAAGGGGCCATCTTCAAACTGGATTGATAACTATTGTTGTAAGAGAACTCGGCATAAGGTAGATTGTCGTCCCAACTAGATCCATAATCTAGCGCACAAGCTCTCAGCATATCCTCCAAAATCTGATTGACTCTCTCAGTCTGTCCATCTGTCCGCGGATGAAAAGCTGTGCTAAACTCTAGCCTGGTACCCAAAGTTTCATGTAACTGATTCCAGAACTTTGAGGTAAACTGGGTTCCTCTGTCTGATACGATGCTCCTCGGAACTACATGCAGGCATACGATTCTGGTCATGTATATCTTTGCCAATTTTGCACTGGTATAAGTAGTCTTTAGTGGGATGAAATGAGCTACCTTTGTCAAACGATCGACTACAACCCAAATCGAGTCATAGCCAGAACGAGTTCTGGGTAATCCCCTAATAAAATCCATGCCTAGCTTATCCCACTTCCATTCGGGTATTGGCAATGGTTGTAACAATCAGGCCGGCTTCTGATTTTCTGCCTTCACTCTCTGACATACATCACAAACTGCTACATACTCCACAATATCTTTCTTCATACCGGTCCACCAGAAAATATCCTTCAAATCCAAATACATCTTAGTATTTCCCGGGTGAATCGAGTATGGTGAATCATGAGCCTCCTGTAGAATGAACTTTCTGATCCCTGGGTCGTTAGGCACATAAATGCGGTCCTCAAACCAAAGGGTGTCGTGCTCATCCTCATGAAATCCTTTAGCCTTTCCTTCGCTCATCCTCTCCTTTATAGAGGCAACCTCCTCGTCAGTTTTCTGAGCTTCTCTGATTTTATCCATCAAGGTAGACTGGATCTCCAGTGTTGCTACATAGCCTCTCGGAACTATCTCCAAACATAGTTCTCGTAAGTCCTCGGCTAACTCATGTGGTAAATCCTCCGTCATTAGGGTATTGACATGGCTCTTACGGCTTAGCGCATCGGCAACTACGTTTGCCTTTCCGGGATGATAATGCAATCTCATGTCGTAATCCTTAATGAGTTCCAGCCATCTCCTTTGCCTGAGATTCAGCTCCTTCTGAGTGAATATATACTTCAAACTCTTGTGATCTGTATATACTTCACAATGGTTTCCAATGAGAAAATGTCTCCAAGTCTTCAATGCATGAACTACGGCTGCTAATTCCAAATCATGAGTGGCATAGTTCAACTCATGAGGTTTCAGTTGTCGTGATGCATACGAAACAACTCTTCCTTCCTGCATAAGAACTGCTCCATGTCCTCGACATGAAGCATCACAGTACACCTCATAGTCCTTATGTTGATCTGGCAGAATCAACACAGGTGCTGAGATCAACCGTTTCTTTAATTCCTGGAAACTGGCCTCACATTCTTCTGTCCAATTGAACTTGGTATCCTTTTTTAAGAACTCCGTCATTGGTTTTGCAATCCTCGAGAAATTCTCAATAAATCTCCGATAGTATCCTGCAAGTCCAAGAAAACTCCGGATCTCTCCAACTGTTATCGGTGCTTCCCAATTTGTCACAGTGTTCACCTTGGCGGGATCTACTACTATTCCTTCTCTGGATATAACGTGTCCGAGGAATCCAACTTCCTTCAACCAAAACTCGCATTTGCTAAACTTGGCATACAACTGATGTTCTTTGAGCTTGTCCAATAACAAACGCAAATGCTCTGCATGTTCCTCTTCCTCCTTTGAGAAGATCAATATATCATCTATGAACACCACGACGAACTTATCCAAAAACTCCATAAACACTTTGTTCATCAGGTTCATAAAGTATGCTGGTGCGTTAGTCAGACCAAAAGACATAACAGTATACTCGTACAACCCATACCTGGTGGTAAAGGCCGTCTTAGGTATATCCTGCTCTCGAATCTTCAATTGATGGTACCCTGATCGCAGATCTATCTTAGAAAACACCTTAGCTCCTTGCAATCTATCGAACAGATCATTGATCATCGGCAGTGGGTACTTGTTCTTGATCATTACTTCATTCAATCCTCGGTAATCAACAACCATTCTTAACGATCCATCCTTCTTCTCCACTAGAAGTACTGGCGAACCCCAAGGCGAAGAACTTGGGTGAATGTAACCTTTATCCAGTAACTCCTTAATCTGTTTCTTAATCTCCTCCAAATCCTTTGCGGGCATCCTGTATGGTCTCTTAGAAATTGGCCCTGTGCCTGGAAAAAGCTCAATCAAAAACTCAATATCTCTATCTGGTGGCATGCCTGGCAGTTCCTCTGGAAATACGTCAGGAAAATCTTTCACTACTGGTACTTCCTCCTGAACAACTCATGTTAAAGAATTTACTCTGTTCCTTTTCGGCACATGTCGGGATACATAATTGATTCTTCTTCCTTCTGGCGTAGTAAGCAAAATAGACTTACTAGCGCATTCAATAATTCCTTCATACTTAGATAACCAATCCATGCCTAATATCACATCCAATCCTTGAGATTCCAATACTATTAGGTCCGAAGGGAAAGTGTAGTTACCAATCCTTAATGGCAACTGATCACACCATAACTTAGCCATATACTCTGCTCCTGGTGAGGTTACTAACATGGGTGACCTAAGGGCTTGGGTTGGCAGCTTATACTTATCCACAAATCCCCTTGAAATGTATGAATGTGTTGCACCAGTATCAAAAAGAACGAGCGCAGTAAAGGACTTAACTAAAAACTTACCTATTACTGCATCTGGCTAAGCTTCAACCTCCTCCACGCTAACGTGGTTCACTTGTCCCCTATTAAAAGGGTTCAGCGTCTTTCCAGAGCTTGCATTGCCATTTCCATTCTGGGCTTCTGGACATTCATTGGCGTAATGTCCCGTCTTCTGGCACTTAAAGCAAGTGTCTTGACTCAGGTCTCGCTTGGCTGGAGTTGTTGGGCTGGTGCGGTTCTGTTCGTTGCTTCCTCCATTCCCATTCCCATTCTTGGGGCCACTATGATTGTGCGAGCTACCTCCTCCATGGGTATGTTGAAATTGTCCTACCGTTTTAGGGGTAAAACGTGGCTTCTGCTGAGCTCCAGAATTGTACTTTCCTTGTCCATACTTCCTCTTGCGACTTTCAATCTGTTGGTGCTTCCCTTCAATCATTAGAGCTCGATCAACCAGTTTCTGGTAGTTGTTGAAAGTTGCCACCATCAACTGTACACCAGTATCCTTAATGGCAATTTTTCCTAATTCAAATAAAGTTCCAAATAAAACTTATTTGATTTTTTTATTAAATCCTCAGTATTTCTTTATTTTTTAGGAGAGTCATTTTACTCCCTCTCTCATATTTTCATAATAGAAATACTTGAAGATAAAATAAAAAAAATCAAATGATCCTATTTTCAAAATTTGAGAAACCTCAAATATGAAAATATTGAAATCCCCAACTCTCTCCGAGGGTCCTTGAGTTGCTTAGGATTTTCTTGGATCCACCAAAAGCAAGAAAATATGATATGCATGATGATCTAATGTATAACATTCCAAATTGGAAATTTGGGATGTTACAGAATGTCCCATGTTCGGTATGATAGAGATGGGTGGCGGACGAAAGGACCGCTTATTCGAATTCATCTCGTCGTTCTGAGCAACTTTCATATATAAAACTTTTGCATCCGAGTTACGGTTTATTTTATATTAAATGTCAAAGTTTTATTCAATTTATGGATTTATTTATATTCCAAAATTAATCAGCAAATAACTTTGCCGCAAAAGGCAATGATGATGATGATGAAGGCTTCCATGATGGATCCCCCTCCCGGAACAGGCTCCAAGATGGGATCTCCACGGGAACAGCAGCTACGACGGTGGAATTAGGTTTTTCTCTCTGCCTCTGGAGTTTCTGGGGTACGTAGGCATATATAGCAGGAAGAGGGGCACCAGGGGCCACCAGGCCTGCCCTCGGGGCAGGGGCGCGCCCTGGGAAGGGAGGCGCACCCCGCACCCTCGAGGGTGGGCCCCCTGTCTCCTGGCTTGGCCCCGACGTCTATCCGGCGCGATTTTCTCCAAAAATATCTCCTGCGAAGGTTTCATTCCGTTTGGACTCCGTTTGATATTCCTTTTCTGCAAAACCCTGAAATAGGTAAAAAATAGCAATCTGGACTAGGCCTTTGGGTTAGTAGGTTAGTCCCAAAAATGATATAAAAGTGAATGATAAAGCCCATTAAACATCCAAGACTTCATAAATAATAGCATGGAACAATCAAAAATTATAGATACGTTGGAGACGTATCAAGCATCCCGAAGCTTAATTCCTGCTCGTCCTCGAGTAGGTAAATGATAAAGAAAGAATTTTTGATGTGGAATGCTAACCAATATAGTTTCTCAATGTAATTCTCTTAATTGTGGCATGAATGTTCAGATCTGAAAGATTCAAGATAAAAGTCTATACTGACACAAGAAATAACAATACTTCAAGCAATACTAACAAAGCAATCACTTCTTCTCAAAATACTATGGCTAAATAAAGTTATCCCTACAAAATCATCTAGTGTTGGCTATCCTCCCTTGCTATCACACAAAATATTCATATCATGAACAACCCCGATATCAGCCAAGCATTTGTTTTCATACTCTATCTTTTCAAACCTTTCAACTTTCACGCAATACATGAGCGTGAGCCATGGACATAGCACTATGTGTGGAATAGAGGTGGTTGTGGAGAAGACAAAAAGAGGGAGATAGTTTCACATCGACTAGGCGTATCAACGGGCTATGGAGATGCCCATCAATAGATATCAATGTGAGTGAGTAGGGATTGCCATGCAATGGATACACTAGAGCTAAATATGAATGAAAGCTCAACGAAAGAAACTAGTGGGTGTGCATCCAACTTGCTTGCTCACGAAGACCTAGGGCATTTGAGGAAGCCCATCGTTGGAATATACAAGCCAAGTTCTATAACTAGAATTCCCACTGGTATATGAAAGTGACTAAGCATGAGACTCTCTACAATGAAGAACATGGTGCTACTTTGAAGCACAAGTGTGGAAAAAGATAGTAGCAATTGTCCCTTTTTCTTTTCTTTTCCTTATTTTTTTCCTTTTTCCTTATTTTTTGGCCTTTCTTTTTTTCTTTGGCCTTTCTTTTTTTTTTCTTTTGCGGAGGGGCTTTATAGATTCAGCCTTTCCTCTCATGGGACAATGCTCTATAAATGATGATCATCACACTTTCATTACAACACAAGATTACAAACTCAATACTACAACAACAAAGTATGACTCTATATGAATGCCTCCGGCGGTGTACCGGTATGTGCAATGCAACAAGAGTGACATGTATAAAAATTATGCATGGTGGCCTTGCCACAAATACGATGTCAACTACATGATCATGCAATGGCAATATGACAATATGATGCGTGCCATATAAACGGAATGGTGGAAAGTTGCATGGCAATATATCTTGGAATGGGTATGGAAATGCCATGATAGGTAGGTATGGTGGCTGTTTTGAGGAACAATATGGTGGCTGTTTTGAGGAAGGATATATAGTGGGTTTATGGCACCGGCAAAAGTTGCGCGGTACAAGAGAGGCTAGCAATGGTGGAAGGGTGAGAGTGCGTATAATCCATGGACTCAACTTTAGTCATAAGAACTCATATACTTATTGCAAAAATCTATGAGTCATCAAAACAAAGCAATCAACGCATGCCCCTAGGGGGGTGGTTGGTAGGAGTTAACCATCGCACGCCCCCGACCTCCACACAAAGGTTGACACTCTATAAATACCTCATGCTTTAACTTAGTCACACAACGGTTCACCATACGTGCATGCTACGGGAATCACCAACCTTAACACAAATATTTATCAATTCCATAATTACTCCACTAGCATGACTCTAATATCACTATCCTCACGCCTCAAAACAATTATCAAGCATCCAACATCTCTTTCTACTCAATGCACTTGGTGTGAATTTTTTTACTACATTGACATTGGATGTCTACCATGTGAAGACTAGTTTCTTTAGCCTAAACACTTTACCATGCTGTTTTAATAGGCTCTCAAATAGATCTAAGTGAAGCATGAGAGTTCAATAATTTATACAAAATATTACCACCACCGTGCTCTAAAAGATTTAAGTGAAGCAGTAGAGCAAAAACTATTCAACTCAAAAGATATAAGTGAAGCATATAGAGTGTTCTAATAATTTCTAGGGCATATTTAACTCTCTCAAATAGGTGCGTCCAGCAAGGATGATTGTGTCAAACTAACAAGCAAAGACTCAAATTATACAAGACGCACCAAGCAAATCACATAGCATGTTGCGAATAAAAATATAGCTCCAAGTATTGTTACCGATAGATGAAGACGAAAGAGGGGATGCCTTCCCTGGGCATCCCCAAGCTTAGGATTTTGATTGTATTGAATTTACTTGGGGTGCCATGGGCATCCCCAAGCTTAGGCCTTTGCTACTCCTTGTTTCATAGTCCATCAAAGCAATACTCAAAACTTGAAAACTTCACAACACAAAACTTAGACAAAAAATCTCATGAGCTCCGTTAGTAAGAGAAAGCAAACCACCACTCAAAGGTACAGCAAGTAGTTCATTCATTGTTTATATTGGTGTTAAACCTACTGTACTCCAAGTTCTCTATGGTTCATATCCTCCAATATTACTCATAGATGCATCGGAATAAGCAAACAACACACAAAAAACAGAATCTGTCAAAAACAGAACAGTCTGTAGTAATCTGCTGGGTTCGCCTTCTTCTGGAACTCCAACAAATTCAAACTAAATTGGTAAATTTGCGCAATTTGTCTACCAATCATAAGAAAAAAGAATCAACTAAAAATCACGCTCTAGTAAAATCTGAATACTACTTTAGCGAGCGCTAACAATTCTGTTTTTCGCAGCAAGATCATATAAACTTCACACAAGTTCTACCAAAGGTTCTACTTGGCACAAAGACTAAACAAAACATGAAAACACATCTAATCAGAGGCTAGATGAAATATTTATTCCCTAACAGCAACAAAAACAAATAACATAAAATTGGGTTGCCTCCCAACAAGCGCTATCGTTTTACGCCCCTAGCTAGGCACGATACAAGATAGATCTAGGTATTGCCATCTTTGGAAGGCAATCCATAAGTGGCTCTCATGATAGATTCATATGGTAGTTTGATTTTATTCCTAGGAAAGTGTTCCATGCCTTTTCTTAACGGAAATTGGAATCTAATATTTCCTTCCTTCATATCAATAATTGCACCAATCGTTCTAAGGAAAGGTCTACCAAGAATAATAGGACATGAAGGATTGCAATCTATATCAAGAACAATGAAATCTACGGGCACATAATTCCTATTGGCAACAATAAGAACATCGTTAATTCTTCCCATAGGTTTCTTAATAGTGGAATCCGCAAGATGCAAATTTAAAGAACAATCATCAAACTCATGGAAACCTAGCAAATCACACAAAGTTTTTGGGATAGTGGAGACACTTGCACCCAAATCACACAAAGCATAGCATTCATGATCTTTTATTTTTATTTTTATAGTAGGTTCCCATTCATCATAAAGCTTTCTAGGTATAGAAACTTCCAACTCAAGTTTTTCTTCATAAGATTGCATCAAAGCATCAACTATATGTTTAGTGAAAGCCTTATTTTGACTATAAGCATGCAGAGAATTTAGCACGGATTGCATCAAGGAAATAAATCAATCAAAGAGCAATTATCATAATTGAATCCCTTGAAATCAAAAGTAGTGGGTTCATCACTATGCAAAGTTTTAATCTCTTCAATCCCACTTTTAGCAAGTTTAGCATCAAGATCTAAAAACTCCGAATCATTGGGACACTTTAAAGCAGAATCATCTCCAATCCTATTCTCATCAAGATTAATACTAGAAAACAAGGATCTAATAGGAGACACATCAACAACTTTCAGATCTTCGTCTTTATTTTTACGATAACCCAAGTAGCACGATTTAATATAATCTTCTCTTTTAGCACGCATTCTAGCGGTTCTTTCTTTGCATTCATCAATGGAAATTATCATGGCTTTGAGAGACTCATTGATATCATGCTTAGATGGGATAGATCTAAGTTTCAAAGCATCAACATCAAGAGTAATTCTATCCACACTTCTAGCCAATTCATCAACTTTAAGCAATTTCTCTTCAAGCATAGCATTGAAATTCTTTTGCGAGATCATAAACTCCTTAACACTAGTTTCAAATTCAGAAGGCATCTTTCCATAAGAGTTGTTGTAGGAATTACCAAAATTATTAGAGGAATTACTAGGAAAAGGCCTAGGATTAAAATTACCTCTATAAGCATTGTTACCAAAATTATTTCTACCAACAAAATTCACATTCAAAGATTCATTGTTATTCTCAATCAAAGTGGACAAAGGCATATCATTAGGATCAGAAGAAGCACTCTTAGCAGCAAACAATTTCATAAGTTCATCCATCTTTCCACTCATAACACTAATTTCTTCGATAGCATGCACTTTTTTACTAGTAGATCTTTCGGTGTGCCATTGAGAATAATTAACCATAATATTATCTAGGAGTTTGGTAGCTTCTCCTAAGGTAGTATCCATGAAAGTGCCTCTGGCGGTCGAATCCAAAATATTTCTAGAAACAAAATTCAAGCCAGCATAAAAGTTCTGAATAATCATCCATAGATTCAAACCATGTGTAGGGCAATTACGTATCATTAATTTCATACTCTCCCAAGCTTGTGCAACATGCTCATGATCTAGTTGCTTAAAATTCATAATATCGTTTCTAAGAGAGATGATCTTAGCAGGAGGGAAATACTTAGAGATAAAAGCATCTTTGCACTTATTCCACGAATCAATACTATTTCTAGGCAAAGATGAGAACCAACTTTTAGCACGATCTCTAAGTGAAAACGGAAATAATTTCAATTTAACAATATCGTTATCCGTATCCCTTTTCTTTTGCATATCACACAAATCAACAAAGTTGTTTAGATGGGTAGTGGCATCTTCACTAGGAAGGCCGGCGAATTGATCTTTCATGACAAGATTCAACAAAGCAGCATTGATCTCACAAGATTCAGCATCGGTAATAGGAGCAATCGGAGTGCTAATAAAATCATTGTTGTTGGTATTGGAGAAGTCGCACAATTTGGTATTGTTCTGAGCCATAGTGACAAGCAGGCAATCCAACACACACAAGCAAACAAGAAGCAAGCGAACGAGAAACACACGGCGGAAGAAGGGCGAATAAAACGACAAAGGTGAAGTGGGGGAGAGGAAAACGAGAGGCAAATAAATGTAATGCGAAGGATAAGGGTTTGTGATAGGTACTTGGTATACGACTTTTGCGTAAGCCTCCCCGGCAACGGCGCCAGAAATTCTTCTTGCTACCTCTTGAGCTTGCGTTGTATTCCCTCGAAGAGGAAAGGGAGATGCAGCACAGTAGCGTAAGTATTTCCCTCAGTTTTTCAGAACCAAGGTATAAACCCAGTAGGAGACCACGCGCCAGCCCTCGCACTTGCACAAAAAAAATAAGAACTTCGCAGCCAACGCGATAAGGGGCTGTCAATCCCTTTACGGTCAGTTACGAGAGTGAGATCTGATAGAGATGATAAGATAATATTTTTGATATAGAAACAAAAAGGTAAAGAAAGCAAATAAACAACAGCGACAGAAATTGGCTTGTTGACGGGAAAGTAATATGACAGAGATAGACCCCGGGGCCATAGTTTTCTCTAGTGGCTTCTCTCATGATAGTGATATTCTACGGCGGGTAAACAAATTACCGTCGAGCAATTGATAGAAAAGCGAATAATTATGAGACTATGTAGGCATGATCATTGTATATAGGCATCACGTCCGAGACAAGTAGACCGACTCCTGCGTGCATCTACTACTATTACTCCACACATCGACCGCTATCCAGCATGCATCTAGTGTATTGAGTTCATACGAACAGAGTAACGCCTTAAGCAAGATGACATGATGTAGAGGGATAAACTCAAGCAATATGATGAAAACCACATCTTTTTATCCTCGATGGCAACAATACAATACATGTCTTGCTGCCCCTACTGTCACTGGGAAAGGACACCGCAAGATTGAACCCAAAGCCAAGCACTTCTCCCATTGCAAGAACTATAGATCTAGTAGGCCAAACCAAACCAATAATTCGAAGAGACTTGCAAGGATATTATGAGCACACATAAAAAGTTCAGAGAAGAATCAAATATCTTTCATAGATAACCTTGATCATAAACTCACAATTCATCGGATCTCGACAAACACACCGCAAAAAGAGATTACATCGAATAGATCTCCTCGAAGATCGAGGAGAACTTTGTATTGAGATCCGGAGAGAGAGAAGAAGCCATCTATATACTAGCTATGGACCCGAAGGTCTGTGGTAAACTACTCACAACTCATGGTGAGGGTGATGATGATGATGATGAAGGCCTCCGTGATGGATCCCCCTCCCGGAACATGCTCCAAGATGTGATCTCCACGGGAATAGCAGCTACGGCGGTGGAATTAGGGTTTTCTCTCTGCCTCTAGAGTTTCTGGGGTACGTAGGCATATATAGGAGGAAGAGGGGCACCAGGGGCCACCAGGCCGGCCCTCGAGGCAAGGGGGCGTGCACCCACCCTCAAGGGTGGGCCCCCTGTCTCCTGGCTTGGCCCCAAAGTCTATCCTGTATGATTTTCTCCAAAAATATCTCCTGCGAAGGTTTCATTCCGTTTGGACTCCGTTTGATATTCCTTTTCTGCAAAACCCTGAAATAGGCAAAAAAACAGCAATCTCGACTGGGCCTTTGGGTTAGTAGGTTAGTCCCAAAAATGATATAAAAGTGAATGATAAAGCCCATTAAACATCCAAGACTTCATAAATAATAGCATGGAACAATAAAAAATTATAGATACGTTGGAGACATATCAATGCCTCGTGGCTCCTCTGGTCCAACTCCGATAGTCCGTGGGCTTCCCCTGGTCCATAAAAAATCGCCGTAAAGTTTCAGCTCATTTGGAGCCCATTTGGTATTCCTTTTCTGTAAAACTCAAAAACAAAGATGAAAAGAAACTGGCAATGGGCTCTAGGTTAATAGGTTAGTCCTAAAAATAATATAAAATAGCATATTTATGCATATAGAACATCCAAAGCAGATAATATAATAGCATGGAAAAATCAAAAAATATAGATATGTTGGAGACGTATCAGTACCTAGAATATCCGGGTGTCTGCATTTGGGGGCCAGCCTGCAAATGCCATTGTTACACCCACTGCCCCTGCTATTATATATACTGGACCAGTTACTAGAGCTCGCGCACGTCAATTGAATTACCACGTACTTTCATTTCTTGGTAACAATTGTAATGTTCATGAGAATATGACGTTGCCTAAATTGGATACATTTGTATTGATTACTAATGAAGGGCCTAGCATGGACAAGAGGGATGAACACTTGAGTAGGATCAAGCATGGAGATGAAGGCGCGCGCGAAGGGATCCAGAACGACGTTTCTAGTGCGTATTTGAGTACTTGGAAGCCTCCGTGATGACTTACAAGGACATGGACGAAATATACAAGACGCCCCTTCATAAATTTCGTCCATAGCTTATTTTAGATGCTGCGTCACCTTATTTTTGGGTCACGCCATTGTAATTTCGAAATAGTAAAGTATATGCTGTTTGTGGAGTCCGTATGTGTGGGGAAAATGAGTTAGGGTTGGTTTCGGACCCCTTCTCCTAGGGGCCACGAAATTCTCCACCTCTATCTCTCCAGATATACAGCCCTTAGGGCATCGTTTAGACTTTGGATTTGTTTAGATTAAAGTGTGCCATAGCTGGAACTTTGCGTACTTCATTTGTGTTCAACGACCAGACAAAGGCGTCATAGAACCCCACTTGATCAATAAAACTTTCCTCTTAAATTTGCAATATCCAGATTGCAATCTCAGTTTCTTGCTTGTTCTTTGTTTTCTTGTAGGAAGTAGACCCTTGTGGTCAGGTTGATTGTGCTCCGATGTGGTCAATAACCTCTCGGAGTTGGTTTAGCGATTGCTAAGGCGCGACATCCTCGCACGTTTGTAGTCGGATCTTCAAAGTCGACTTCCTCCAAAATGTAGCCACCATCTCATTGAAAGACGGGACACCTTTGGCTCTATCAAGTGATATCAGATTTCCTGGTTGCTCGGTGAGATTTTATAGTTTTTCGTAGTTTAGATCGAGTCTGTTCTTCATACCTATAGTCCACGAAAAAGCCAAAAACAAAATTAGGGTTAGTTCATCATATTCGAACCAGTCTGAGCCATTGCATAATCTTTTTCGTGTTTGCTATGTTTAATTTGCGGTTGCATCGCCGTGTCGAGTTGATGGTCTTAGCGTCTAGTTACCTTAGAGTTTCGAGTTCTGGTCACAGGTTGTCACGCCGCCGCCGCACCATCTTCATCGCCGCCGCCATATACCACCACCACATATCCACTGCCACTCCGAGTCCATATACGCCACCACATATCCGTCGCCATCACACCAATCTGAGTCCACGATCAACATACATCCTCCACCAGTCCGAGTTCCACCAGATTCATCTCCGCGACCAGTCTCAGTTCCACCAGATTCATCTCCGCCATCTGTCCTAGTCCGAGTCCAGTATTTGATCCTTTGTTTTCGAGTTCGAGATCACACGATATTACGTGTCGTGGCCAAGTCGGACATCCCACTTCCGAGCCACCCGCAGAAGAAAAATAGTTCCAGTTTAAAAAAACTAAGTCTCGAAAATTCTGGCTAGGCAGTTTCTAAACCATTTTTAGACTTTTTCGAAGAAAAAATGTAGCGGAGCAAAAATAAGAGGAAAAAAGTGCAAAAAAGTGAAAAAAAATTCAAAGTGGGCTCCTCCCTTGTTTACGTATAGCGCCATGATTTTGTTAGTGTTCTAGGCTCGTGTCTCTAGTACGGTGTAGCCTAGGACGAGCACAGTACTGTCGTTGAGCGTTCATTCAACTTTGCATCTCTGATTTGATTATTGATGACATTTGCTACCATATCATAAGCCTTCCCAGCTCCACATATATCTACGTCATGTGTTTGACTCCTCCTGGTAATTGCTCTATCCAAGCTTTGAGGTGTTTTGACTACAACGATCGCCGATCACCACCTGCTGCTTGGTAAGAACTGTTAAGAATTTGAGATTTGCTTGAAGGATTTGTGACGCCCACCACCACCATTTTCTAGTAGCATGTAGGATCATATTTCTGTGTGTTTCTATTGCTGCTAACCATGGTAGGATCACAAGTCAACAAGACTGACTGGGAGAACATGACGAACAAGGAGTTGCATGATAAATTTCAGAAAATGATGGGTCAACAGGTTGAAGATGTGATGACCGGTTTTGGCGATGCACTAGCGAGGATGGATGGAATTGAGAAGTCAATTGACACCAAGTTGGATGCCAAATTTGCTGACGTGCTTGCGCGTCTACCTCTACCTGCTGCACCATTGCAACAACAACAACAACAACAACAACAACAACAACAACAACAACAACAACAACAACAACAACAACACCAACAACAACAACAACAACAACAACAACAACAACAACAACAACAACAACAACAACAACAACAACAACAACCACCTCCATATCGTGAAACAGCCCTCCGCAAAGCGAGTCGTGTCCCTCTTGAGCCTGGCCAAACTGTTGGTGCTGCTGTTGATACTTCTGTGGCTCCTTCTGCTGCTGAGGAGGAGGACGATTACGCTGGAGATTATGAGGATGAGGTTGATCAAAATCAGAACTACATGCAACCACCAGCACCACAACCACCAGGTCGTCCACATGCAAATAATCACAATGGTAGGGCTGCACCACACCCTCAGGTACGAGATCATGACCATCTCCCTAAACTAAAATTGAATATTCCACCATTTGAGGATAGATATGTTCCTGATATATATATATTACTTGGGAGTTAGAAACCGAACAACGTTTTACATGTTTAGAATATCCCGAGGGGAGACGTGTTGCTGCTGCTCTTTGTGCTTTCACTAGTTTTGCTTGTGTGGTGGTGGTCTGAACATCGTAGATTATATCCGAATAATATTCCAACTACTTGGGCTGCTTTAAAACTGTTATGCATACTCGTTGGGTTCCACCATATTATCAACGTGAATTACTACAAAACCTGCAGCGTTCAAGACAAGGAAAAATTATGTAGAAGAATATTATCAACAATTATAAACTGGCATGATTAGATGTGGTATTATTGAGGATAATGAAGCTATGCTTACATGTTTTATGGGTGGCTTAAATAGAGAGATTCAGGCCATTCTAGAGTATAAGGAGTATAATAATATCACTCGTCTATTCCATCTTGCTTGCAAAGCTAAACGTGAAGTGCAGGATCGACACGCATTGGCGCGGACTAAGTATTCTGCAGGTCGACCTCCGTCAGTTCTGCTCCACCGGCACCTCCGTCAGTTCCCGCCTCCAGCCGTGATACAAGAAAGCAAGCACAATCACCACTATCTGCCAAGAGCACACCCGCCAGGCCTGCACAGAGCTCCTCTTCATCCATGGCATCAACAGGGCACACAAGTGATATTATTTGTTGTCGTTGTAAGGGAAGAGGTCATTTCGCGAGGGAATTCAAATCTCAGCGTGTCATGATTGCTACTGAGGATGGTGGGTATTAGTCCGCTAGTGACTATGATGAGGAGACTTTGGCTCTTATTACACGTGAAGAACACATTAGAGATGATTCTGAACAAGAGACGCATTACATGGCTACTGACGACGCTGACAGGTATGACTGTCTAGTTGCTCAATGTGTTTTGAGTGTGTAAATCACACAAGCTGAGCAAAACCAGAGGCACAATTTGTTCCATACAAAGGGAGTTGTGAAGGAACGTTTTGCTTGTGTCATCATAGATGGAGGGAGCTGCAATAATTTGGCTAGCATGGAGATGGTGGAGAAGCTGTCTCTCACCACAAGACCACATCCACATCCTTACTACATCCAATGGTTCAACAACAGCGTCAAGGTTAAGGTAGCACATACTGTTCGCGTGCATTTTAGTATAGCTACATATGCTGATTATGTTGATTGTGATGTGGTACCCATGCAAGCATGTTCCTCATTACTTGGTAGACTATGGAAATTTGATAAAAATTATGTACACCATGGTAGAAACAATCAGTATACTCTTGTTCATAAGGATAAACATATTACTTTGCTTCATATGACTCATGTTACTATTTTGACAGATGATATTCATCGAGCTAGTAAAGCAAAACACGAGCAAAATTAGAGTGAAAATCAGATTGTGGCAAACGAATTTGAGCAACAAATGAAGCATAATAACAAACCATCATCTCATGTTGCCTCTGAAATGAAATTGAAAAGTGGATGTTTACTTGCGACCAAATTTGATACTGATGATCTAGATTTCAGCAAATCTGTTTGCTATGCTTTTGTGTGCAAAGAGGCATTATTTCATTCGAGGACGTGCCTTCCTCTTTGCCTCCTGTTGTCACTAACATTTTGCAGGAGTTCGCTGACGTCTTTCCACAAGACGTACCACCGGGATTACCACCTATTCGAGGGATTGAGCATCAGATCGACTTAATTTCCGGTGCATCGCTACCCAACTATGCACCATACCGTACCAATCCAGAGGAGACGAAGGAGATTATGTGTCAACTACAAGAGCTACTAGATAAAGGTTATATACGTGAATCCCTTAGTCCTTGTGATGTTCCTATTATTCTAGTGCCGAAAAAGGATGGTACATCGCGTTTGTGTGTTGATTGTAGAGGCATTAATAATATTACTATTCGTTATCGTCATCCTATTCCTAGACTAGATGATATGCTTGATGAATTGAGTGGCTCTACAATTTTCTCCAAAGTTAATTTGCATAGTGGATACCATCAAATTTGTATGAAATTGGGAGATGAATGGAAAATAGCATTTAAAACTATGTTTGGATTATATGAGTGGTTAGTCGTGCCTTTTGGGCTAACTAATGCACCTAGTATTTTCATGAGATTAATGAATGAAGTTTTACGTGCTTTCATTGGACGATTTGTGGTATTTTACTTTAATGATATACTGATTTATAGCAAATCTTTGGAGGAACATTTGGAACATTTATGTGTTGTTTTTATTGCTCTACGTGATGCACGTTTGTTTGGGAACCTTGGGAAGTGCACCTTTTGCACCGACCGAGTATCTTTTCTTGGCTATGTTGTTACTTGACAAGGAATTGAGGTTGATAAAGCCAAGACCGAAGCTATTGAGAGTTGGCCGTAGCCCAAAACGGTCACACACGTGAGGAGTTTCCTTGGCCTCGCTGGTTTATAAAGGCGTTTTGTGAGAGATTTCAGCACCATTGTTACACCTCTCAATGAGCTTACAAAGAAGGATGTGCCTTTTGTTTGCGGTACTGCATAGGAAGAAGCATTCACGGTATTGAAAGATAAGTTGTCACATGCTCAATTACTCCAACTTCCTAATTTTAATAAAACTTTTGAGCTTGAATGTGATACTAGTGGAATTGGATTAGGAGGTTTTATTACAAGACGGTAAACCTATTGCATACTTTTCTAAAAAATTGAGTGGGCCTAGTCTGAACTATTCTACTTATGACAAGGAATTATATGCTCTTGTTCGGACATTGGAAACATGGCAACATTATTATGGCCCAAAGAATTTGTTATACATTTTGATCATGAATCTTTGAAGCATATTAAAAGTCAAGCTAAATTGAACCGTAGACATGCTAAATGGGTTGAATTCATTGAGACTTTCCCTTATGTCATTAAACACAAGAAGGGTAAAGAAAATGTTATTGCTGATGCATTGTCTCGTCGTTATACTATGCTTTCACAACCTTACTTTAAAATATTTGGTTTGGAGACCATCAAAGATCGATATGTGCATGATGCTGAATTTAAAGATGTATTGCAGAATCGTAAAGAAGGGAGAACATGGAACAAGTTCATCGATAATGATGGATATGCGTTTCGTGCTAACAAGCTCTGCATTCTAGCTAGCTTCGTTCGTCTTTTGTTGTTACATGAGGTGCATGGAGGAGGATTAATGGGACACTTTGGCATGAAGAAGACGGAGGACGTACTTGCTAAACATTTCTTTTGGCCAAAGATGAGACGGGATGTTGAGCGTTTTGTTGCTGTAACACTCCAAAAATTTTGGATTTGGTTTTCATCAAATTCTTTATTCTCTTGGAATAAGGTTATTTGATTTTCTCTTAAAAACCCCTCCTTCTCAAATCTTTTATGACAAAAGATTTTTGTGTCCTTCTGTCTTGAGAGTTTTCACCTTGTGTTCGCTCAACCCAAATAATTTTGGATGGTTTTGAAAATTTCTTTTTAACTAGAAAGCATTCCTATGGAACCATAGGCTTATTCTCTCCCATTCAAAACTTTTCTTTTGCCATGACACCTAATGAAGATCTTTCTTCCAAAACCTTCATTTCCACCTTGGACAAGTCTAACATCAATTCCAGTAGGTTTCAACCTCATCTAAATTTTTATTCTAGTTATTTTTCACTCAAAACATTTCCTTTCTTTTACTGTGGACCTTTGTGATTTACAAAGGAGCTACTGGTTTCCCTTTGAGTTTTGATTCCAAACAAACTCCCGTGACCAGTCCTTAGTACCCTCAACCTGGATCCATCAAGATCTGCTGGTCCATAGTTCAAAATTTTCAAATTTTGCTTGCTGGAAGTTTGGACCAGATTTGCCATTTTTGGTGAAATTCATACTTTTCTCTTCCTAAAAATCTGTGAAAATTCAGGCAGCCTCTAGATGCATCAAGAGACCACCTCACCAAAGTTCAGCTCCAGAAAAATTCTCCAAGTGCCTGAATCATTTCATCGAATAGTTGGTGTGCACTGTTTGTCAAAATTCAGATTTCAGTGTTTGGTCTCTGCCGTCAGTGTCGTTTTCTTCAGGCAGCCGCGCCAATCTCACCAGTGACCGCGTTGGCGCCATGCTCACTGTTTCTCCTCCTTATCCAGTGCGCCGCACGCTTGCTTGGCCGTTTGCGAGCGTCGGTGGCGACGTGGCTCGCTTGCGCCGACGTCTTCCGCGGTGGTAGAGCCACCCGTGGTGGCCAACAGGGGCCACCCTGCAAAACGGCACCGTTCGGCACCGCCCAAACCACCAGAGAGCTCCGCGTGGCCGTCCCCTCCCCTGTGCACACTACAGCACCGTCGCCGTGGCCAGAGAGGCGCAGAGCGCGCTCTCTGCCACCGACGTGCCCGCGCAGCCGTTCCGTTGAGAAAGTGCAGTAAACGCCCAAGTCTTGCCAAGATTAGCGTCGGGATGGAACCACTGGACCATCACGTCGAATCCCAGGCACTTAAGCCACCTGTTCGACCACGGCCTCACCGTAATCACTCGCCGGACTTATCCCGTTTGCGGCAATCGCCTCGGGCCGGCTATAAATAGCGGCCCCGAGCTCGCCTTCGACCCTGCACCTCTCCACCATCTCACCAGACCACGCCCAGCCACTGGAAGGACCTCGAGGAGTCCTTCTTCCCCAGCTCCGACCGCCCTGATCCTCTTCGGGCTCCGGCAAGTTTCTCTCTGGTGAGAGCACCACCGCCTCCCTAGTCGTGCCAGTAGCCTCCTAGTGCACCTAGATACCTGACCCATGCTTCAATTTGGCCTCTGCAGCCCTCCCCGGCGATATCCGCCACCACCCGAATCGCCGTCCGCCGGAGGGAAGGTCGCCGTTGACGTGGTGCTCGCCGACGTCCAACTCCACCACCCATAGACACGGAAGAGCACCGTGAGTCCGTAGGTACCATCCCCTTCCCCTACCTCGCCGTGGATCGGCGCCGGCGACCACCGAGGCTCTCGGGCGCCGGCGCACTCTGCTTTCCTGTTCGAATATTTGAACTTGACGAGTGGAACCCCCTCGTCAGCCTCTCTTTTCTATTCGAACCATTTTTTTGGAAAACACCTTCGGGCAAAGTATGTTTTCTCTTTTGAGCTGGCGTATTTCTTACTAAAACATTTTCAGTTTTTATAAACAAATCAATGGAAACTTTGTGTTTCATTACAGACAAGTCCCTGGGCAAAAACCTTAATAACTTTTAAACAAAAGATGATTTTGAGTTGATTCTTTTTCTGTCATATTTATTTTTCTGTCTAGTTTTTTATCATATTTATTTGAAAAATATTTGGAACGACTTTTTTGCGCGCACGGTATTTATGTTAGTATCCGATTATTTTTATCCTAGATACCGAAGGAGGTGACGGAGCCGCGAACTTCACCATACTAGACTCCGACTACTCCGAACCAGGCAAGCATGTTTGAACCTTTGATATGATGAGTACTTTGCATGTTTGCTTGAGTAGTTTTCTCATGGCATGTTTATATAAGCACGTTGTGGGTGTTATATTACATGCAAGACAAGCTTCGTGTGAGCTTCGAAAGTTGATGGTGAGCTAACCTGATCATGTGGTGACATGATAGGTGATAAGCTGGTATTGTTGAAGCATGCCAGTCAACCGTTTAACTCCAGTGTTAACGTGAATCCAGTGATCACGTGGACAAAGTCATGTTTCCGTTCGTCCCCTTTTTGTTGTGCTGCCACATGTCTTCTGCAAAGAATACGGTCTGGTCGGTTGCAAACCTCTTTCTTGTACACACCAAATAGAGGGGCCGGGATGAGGGTTCCATGGCCCTGGATTAAAGCCCGTCATCCGGTCAGGGGGCATGGGTGTTTCCGGTTGGGACCGAGAGGGGGGCACCCCTTAGAGCGCGCGATATAAATTTGATCCCATGCTATTCGAGGTTGTAGCCTCCCCGTCTTAAAGTATTTCGTGAATGTTGCCTTGGGTGATTCCTGGCAGCGGGATGTGAAATGGGTGTGTACTGGTTAGTTGTGTTTCTGCTAAAATACCGTAAACGGAACTAGTCCTTTGTGACTATGGAAATCCGTTGGCTGTGGTTAAGTAGTACAAACTCTGCAGAGTTAAAACCATTCGAGTAGCCATGTCTATGGTCTAGCGTCAGTCTCTGTGTCGGTCTCAGTGACAGTCGTTGGTGATTTAAATATCGCGCTAAGAGTGGTAAACCGGCCGAACTTCATTCCTATGGATATAACTAACTAGTCATTATGTACTGAATAATTCCTTGGGATGATTTACTTTCACAATGCTACTTGGTTTCGAATGATTATATAAGCCCTTTATGTGATGTCGCTCAGACGTCCGACTATGGCATTATTGTCATTTAGTTTTGATATGAGCCCTTTATGTGATGTCGCTCAGACGTCCGACTGTGGCATTATTGTCATTTACTTTTGATATGAGCCCTTTATGTGATGTCGCTCAGACGTCCGACCGTGGCATTATTGTCATTTACTTTTGATATGAGCCCTTTATGTGATGTCGCTCAGACATCCGGCTGTGGCATTATTGTTATTTACTTTTGATATAAGCCCTTTATGTGATGTCACTCAGACGTCCGATTGTGGCATCGTTGTTTAATATAAGCCCTTTACGTGATGTCACTCAGTCGTCTGTCTGTGGCATTCTCGTTATTTATTTTTGATATAAGCCCTTTATGTGGTGTCGCCCAGACGCCCGACTGTGGCATATTTATTCATTTTACCCTTCGAGGCGTCGCTTCAGACACCCGATCGGTCTTCTGTTATTTTATTGGGATTTCGGGAGGACTACCGCCTGACTTTCTTTTTATTTAACATGTAGCGCAAATTTTATTATCTGAGTAAATATTGCTAGTCTACTCATATGCATCATGTTTGCATTTGTTATATCTTATGTCCGAAGTGCCTTGCGAGTACATTCAAAGTACTCACCTGGCTTGTTGATTTGGCCAGATGTTGACTAAGGCGATCTCATGGATGAAGAGTTCGATAGCGAGTCCGACGCCTAGAGGAGTCCCAGTCAGTCTCTTGCGATCCTGGAGTTGGTCACTGTATTATATACGCTTCCGCTACCCAAATAAATTCATCGAGTCTCACTCCGACGTTTGATGAGTTGTAAGATATTGGAGTCGTGCTGTGACATATCCACCACCACTTTCATTATGAGTCAGTAGTTATGCCACCATACCCTTGTGTCATAACCACCTTTATGTATAATATCGGTGTGCTTGTAATACATTGTTGAGCAACCTCGGCTCAACTATGTATAATATTTAGTACTCTGGAATTCTGTATCAAGCATTTGTCTACCAGCAAGAAGGATTCTTCTACACTTGTCCGATAAAAAGGTCGATTTCTCAATGAATGTTTTATTGGAAAACTAGTCCTGACAACCTTGGAACCAAAGCCAGGCTGACTGTAGGAAGCCACTAGGTGCGATCGCTAATCGGTTATTAGCGTCTTGAGTGCTATTTCAGCATTTTACATTTGTAGCAATTTTCTGTTGGTCATCATAAATTTATGATTTGACTATTCGGAATTTTTGTCTACTTTTGTAGATGGCCAGCAGCGACTGTGAGTCATAGGTGTTCGCCAATATACCTGAGGGGCTTATCAAGCTCCTCGTCTCCATCACCAAGGTCGCGATCGGGCCATCGACTCGTCCGGAGTTCACACTCTACCAGCACAAGATCAGCGACAGCGTTTTGATGCACGAGGCCGTGGTGCAACTCAAGGGAGGGCATTCTGAGTCACGCTGCTTCCGATTTGTGGGCAGGGCCATGCCTACGGAGAGGCATGCCATGCAGATGGCTGCCCGTGAGGCGATAGCTCGTCTCCGGGATGCTCTTCCTTCAATGAAGACTCGTCGGTACCGCTACCTTCCATGCCACATGCCTTACACATGTCATTATGCGTTTGCGTGCGCAAGGGGAGAGTGTGATGAGGCTATCGAAATGTTGGTTGAGTACCTCAAGGCTCTTGAGGCAGCTTTTGATAACCTTGTGGACGACTTGGTGGCTGCTCGTATGGACTTAGTTCAGAGCGGTTCCGCCAATAGGAGGGAGCTCCTCCATACATCTCCACCACTGACTTACGTCTCGTCCTCAGCGTCCTATGCACCTGCCATCTTAGCCACCGCTCGCCGCCTGCCTACCACAGAGGAGTTTGACCAAGTTATTGCTCCTACTCCAATCAGAGCTGCACCACCTGCCGCACCCGCACCGACTCCTCGACCCAGCATTTCCCGCCTGGAACCTATTAGTGAGGAGGAGGTTGAGTCTCCATCACCACTGGGTCTTACCCTCGGCAGGCCGAGGGAAGTCTTCACCATCTCCGACTAAGTACGTCTAGCCGCCGCACGATGTGTCCTCCTGTATGATATGTTTATATGTAAAATAGGTTGGTGAGAAGTAGTTTGTGTGCGCATCATGTAGGAACTCGGAGAAGTGCACTAGCTTAAATAACATGTCAGGAATGTGTACGCGCATCCTGAGTGATGTATTGTATAATTACGACTCGCGTGTAAGATATGTACTGAGCGGTCCTTCTCCATGCGCAATCAAGTATTTTATTGGAAAATCTTTGGAGTTCGTAAATTTTCTAGATTTGCAAAACTATTTTTTTTATTTTTGGCCACTCTGTTTTTCTCATGAGTTCTGCAAAAATACCTCAGAGTGGAAAATGACTCGTCTCTGGACTCGTTCCATGCCAAGTCCGCCGGCTGAAAATTATGGTACCCAGACAAGTAACAATTTTACGCAGGGATAGTCAAGTCAGCAGGGCAGCGAAACAACATTTTCTCAAGTATGTCGCCTTTATGAGCAAAGCCAGCAGCAGCACCAAGAAATGATGAACCATGTTATCAATATGGAAAATCACCGTGAACCATATCAGCAACATTCAAAATTGTCTGAACTACAGAGGACACGTCCGCCAACATTCTCTCACACTGACAGACCTCTTGAGGCCGATGATTAGCTTCGAGACATTGAAAGGAAATTAATTATTGCCCAATGTTCGGACCGTGAAAATGTACTTTATGCACCACACTACCTCACTGGAGCAGCTGCATCATGGTGGGAAAATTTCCTACATATGCAACCCAACGAGAATAATATCACCTGGGAAGAATTTAAAGAAGGTTTTCGTGGGGCGCACATCCCTAGAAGCATTATGAAGATCAAGAAAAGAGAGTTTGGTGACCTCAAGCAGAGAGGCATGACAGTGACTGAATACAATAGTCAGTTTACTCAATTATCTCGTTATGCCAACTAGGAGCGTATGACTCAAAATAAAAATATGGAAAAATTCCTGGACGGTCTGGCACCAACACTTAAATGCCAACTGGTCGTGCACACTTTTCCTGATTTCGAAACACTTGTGGACAAGGCTATTAGATTGGAAAATGAGCGCCGCAGCTTGGAGGATATTCGCAAGCGCAAAAGGGATAAAACTACACATACTCGCAACAACTGGAACATGACTAATTTTCATAAAAATGGGGCGAACAAATCCATGACCAATGACCCACGCCCGAACAAAAAATTTCATGCAAGGGACAAGGATTTTTCATATCGCCCAGGTGTTACTTGCTACACTTGTAGAGAAGAGGGGCACTATGCCAAACAGTGCCCAAAACCAAGGAACTCGGCCCCAAAGCCGAACAACAGTGGAAACAATTCAACACCCAAGCGTAACAACTTCAACCCCAATAACAACCACAAGAAAGGCCACCTGAACCATGTGACCAAGGAGGAAGCACAGGATGCCCCGGATATCGTACTCGATACATTCCCTGTCAACACAATACCTGCCACGGTTTTGTTTGATTCTGGAGCTTCTCATTCGTTCATTTCAAAGAACTTTGCTTTGCAACATGATTTTTTGATGCTTCCCTTGGGAAAATCAATGACCATCAAGTCCCCCGGAAGTAAGCAAATCACTCAAAGTTACTGCCAAGGTGTGATTATTGAGATTGAAGGACTAAAGTTTCAGGCAAACCTTATCGTATTGGAAAATAAGGGACTGGATGTTATCCTAGGGATGGATTGGTTAACCACCAACAAAGGATTTATCGACTGCTTCAATCGGACTGTAATTCTTACTCATCATCACAGAAAAACGATAAGAGTCACAGCCCAAGAAAGACCAGTATCACGGCAACCAAGATTGAACAAGGTAGACACCTCAGAGTTAAGCAAAGTTCAAGTAGTGTGTGAGTTCCCGGACGTATTTTCCGAAGAATTGCCAGGCATGCCACCAAACTGGGAAATAGAGTTCATTATTGAGCTAGCACCTGGAACAACCCCCATTTAGAAGAAACCATACAGAATGGCACCTTCCGAATTGGTAGAATTAAAGAAGCAAATAAAAGAATTACTAGACAAAGGATTTATACGGGCCAGCTCCTCATCTTGGGGTTCACCAGTATTATTTGCCAAGAAAAAGGATGGGACACTGAGATTGTGTATAGACTATCGAGCACTCGACATAGTCACCATCAAAAACAAATATCCGATGCCACGGATAAATGATTTATTTGACCAGCTCACACAAGCCAAGGTTTTCTCAAAAATTGATTTAAGGTCGAGGTATCATCAATTAAAAGTACGGACAGAAGATATCCTGAAGACAGCATTCACCTCCAGATACGGACTATCTGAATTTACAGTAATGCCGTTTGGACTCACAAACGCCCCCGCATATTTTGTCCACCTCATGAACAAAGTGTTTATGAAATTTATGGACAAATTTGTTGTGGTGTTTATTGATGATATCTTGGTATACTCTAAGACTCCAGAAGAACATGCTGAACATCTCCGAATTGTACTGGGAGGATTAAGGATACATCAACTATACGCCAAATTCAGCAAATGTGAATTTTGGTTAAGACAGGTTGGTTTTCTAGGACACGTATTAACACAAGAAGGTGTTGTCGTGGACCCAGAAAAGGTCAAGGCCGTACTTGGCTGGAAACCACTCGCCAACGTAACAGATGTATGAAGTTTCCTAGGAATGGCTGGATATTACCGAAGGTTTATTGAGGGGTTCTCCACCATAGCAAAACCAATGACACAGTTACTCAAGAAGGATAGGAAATTTGTGTGGACTGAAGCTTGTGAGAAAAGCTTCCAAGAACTCAAAAGGAAATTAACAACAGCCCCAGTATTGGTTGTACTAGACATACACAAAAGTTTTGAAGTATATTGTGATGCATCCCGAAAGGGCCTCGGATGCGTACTGATGCAAGGAGGCAAAGTAGTAGCATACACTTCCAGACAACTACAAAGGCATGAAGAAAATTATCCTACTTATGACTTAGAATTGGCAGCAGTCATTCATGCACTCAAGGAGTGGAGGCACTTTTTGCTTGGGAATCGTTGTGAAATATATACGGACCATAAAAGCCTCAAATATATTTTCACGCAACCAGAACTAAGTTTACGACAACGACGCTGGTTGGAATTAGTGAAAGATTATGATGTTGCCATTCACTATCATTCAGGAAAGGCAAATGTAGTGGCAGATGCTCTCAGTCGTAACCCCAGCTCGGACAACGGCAGTCTACAAAACTTGAGACCTGAGTTTCAGCAGGAGTTTGCCAAACTCAACTTGGTGATGGTCACCGTATGCGATGTGTCAAATTTGGAAATACAGCCTACCCTAATGGAACAGATTAAGAAGGCTCGGCATGGACACCCCAGCATCAAAGGCATAAAAAGAAAAGTGAGTCTGGGCAAGGCCTCATAATTCGTCATAGATGGTGAGGGAATATTATGGTTCGGGGACAGGCTTTGCGTACCCAATATAAAAGACCTCAAACAGCAAATTCTGGCAGAAGGCCACACCGCTCCATATTCAATTCACCCTGGAGGGACCAAAATGTACAAGGACATTCAGGAAAGATTTTTATGGCACGGTATGAAGAGGGATATAGCCACATTCATTGCATGTTGTGATTCATGTCAACGCATTAAAGCCGAGCACCAAAAACCAGCAGGACTATTACAGCCAAACAAGATACGTGAGTGGAAATGGGACGATATTGGGATGGACTTTATTGTCGGACTACCTCGGTCACAACACGGAAATGATGCCATATGGGTCATCACAGACAGATTAACTAAGGTGGCACACTTCATCCCAGTCAAGACAACCCACTCCACCCAGAAGCTTGCCAAACTTTACCTCTCCCGTATAGTTTGCATGCATGGAGTTCCGAACACTATAATATCCGACAGAGGCACTCAATTCGTCTCTAAATTTTGGGATCATTTACAGCAGGCTTTGGGAACGCAACTAGTATTCAGTACAACATATCACCCCCAGACTGGAGGACAAACTGAACGTGTAAACCAAATTCTAGAAGACATGCAGAGGGCATGTGTTCTCAACTATGGGGCCAGTTGGGAAGCAAGCTTGCCGTATGCCGAGTTCGCATACAATAATAGTTACGAAGCCAGTCTACAAATGGCACCTTTTGAAGCCTTGTACGGACGAAGATGTCGTACCCCATTAAATTGGTCAGAGGCAGGAGACAGTCGTATCTTCGGCCCATACATGCTCAAGGAAGCTGAGGAGAAGGTTAGACTAATAAGGGACCGACTCAAGACAACCCAGAGCCGACAAAAGAGTTATTACGATAAAAAAACATCGTGAAGTCAGCTTTGAACTCGGTGAAAATGTGTATCTACCTGTATCTCCTATGAGGGGCCTGCAATGATTCAAAGTCAAAGGAAAACTAGCACCACGGTTTATTGGACCCTTTCGTGTAGTTGCACGGAGAGGCACAGTAGCCTACCAGCTAGACCTACCCAAAGAGCTGTCAGACGTCCACGACGTGTTCCATGTCTCAAAGTTGAGGAAATGTGTAAGCAACCCGGAGAAGCATGTATCTCATGAAAGCATTAATGTGCAACCAGACCTCACCTACAGGGAACGACCAATAAAAATATTGGAGGAATCTGAAAGAAGGGCCCGTCAGAAGACAATTAAGTTTCTCAGGGTTCAGTGGAGCAATCACACCGAGGATGAGGCAACATGGGAAAGAGAGGATTTTCTTCGGACAGAGAACCCACACCTATTTGAGGATCAACTGAAATCTCGGGAATGAGATTTTTCCTAAGGGGGTAGGTGTTGTAACACTCCAAAAAATTTGGATTTGGTTTTCATCAAATTATTTATTCTCTTGGAAGTAGGTTATTTGAATTTTCTCTTAAAAACCCCTCCTTCTCAAATCTTTTATGACAAAAGATTTTTGTGTCCTTCTGTCTTGAGAGTTTTCACCTTGTGTTGGCTCAACCCAGATAATTTTGGATGGTTTTGAAAATTTCTTTTTTACTAGAAAGCATTCCTACGGAAACATGGGCTTATTCTCTCCCATTCAAAACTTTTCTTTTGCCATGACACCTAATGAAGATCTTTTTTCCAAAACCTTCATTTCCACCTTGGACAAGTCTAACATCAATTCCAGTAGGTTTCAACCTCATGTAGATTTTTATTCTAGTTTTATTCACTCAAAACATTTCCTGTCTTTTATTGTGGACCTTTGTGATTTACAAAGGAGCTACTGGTTTCCCTTTGAGTTTTGATTCCAAACAAACTCCCCTGACTAGTCATTAGTACCCTCAACCTGGATCCATCAAGATCTGCTGGTCCATAGTTCAAATTTTTCAAATTTTGCTTGCTACAAGTTTGGACCAGATTTTCCATTTTTGGTGAAATTCATACTTTTTCTCTTCCAAAAAATCTGTGGAAATTCAGGCAACCTCTAGATGCATCAAGAGACCACCTCACCAAAGTTCAGCTCCAGAAAAATTCTCCAAGTGCCTGAATCGTTTCATAGAACAGTTGGTGTGCACTATTTTTGTCAAAATTCAGATTTCAGTGTTTGGTATCTGCCGTCTGTGTCGTTTTCTTCAGGCAGCCGCACCAATCTCACCAGTGGCCGCGTTGGCGACGTGCTCACTGTTTCTCCTCCTTATCCAGAGCGCCGCATGCTTGCTTGGTCGTTTGCGAGCGTCGGTGGCGACGTGACTCGCCTGCGCCGACGTCTAGCGCGGTGGCAGAGCCACCCATGGCGGCCAACAGGGGCCACCCTGCAAAACGGCACCGTTCGGCACCACCCAAACCACCAGAGAGCTCCGCGTGGCCGTCCCCTCCCGTGTGCACGCTGCAGCACCGACGCCGTGGCCTGAGAGGTGCAGAGCGCGCTCTCTGCCGCCGACGTGCCCGCGCAGCCGTTTCGTTGAGAAAGTGCAGTAAACGCCCAAGTCTTGCCAAGCTTAGCGTCGGGATGGAACCAGTGGACCATCACGTCGATGTCCAGGCACTTAAGCCACCTGTTCGGCCACGGCCTCGCCGTAATCACTCGCCAGACTTATCCCGTTTGCGGCAACCGCCTCGGGCCGGCTATAAATAGCGACCCCGAGCTCGCCTTCAACCCTGCACCTCTCCTCCATCTCACCAAACCACGCCCAGCCACTGGAAGGACCTCGAGGAGTCCTTCTTCCCCAGCTTCGGCCGCCCCGATCCGCTTCGGGCTCCGGCAAGTTTCTCTCTGGTGAGAGAACCACCGCCTCCCTAGTCATGCCAGAAGCCTCCTAGTGCACCTAGATACCTGACTCGCGCTTCAATTTGGCCTCTGCAGCCCTCCCCGGCGATATCCACCACCACCCGAACCGCCGTCTGCCGGAGTGAAGGTTGCCGTCGACGTGGTGCTCGCCGACGTACAACTCCACCACCCACAGACGCGGAAGAGCACCATGATTCCGTAGGTACCATCCCCTTCCCCTACCTCGCCATGGATCGGCGCCGGCGACCACCGCGGCTCTCGGGCGCCGGCGCACTCTGTTTTCCTGTTCGAATAATTGAACCTGACGGGTGGGACCCCCTCGTCAGCCTCTCTTTTCTATTCGAACTGTTTTTCTGGAAAACGCCTTCGGGCAAAGTACGTTTTCTCTTATAAGTTGGCGTATTTCTTACTGAAACATTTTCTGCTTTATAAACAAATCCCTGGAAACTTTCGGTTTCATTACAAACAAGTTCCTGGGCAAAAACCTTAATAACTTTTAAACAAAAGATGATTTTGAGTTGATTCTTGTTTGGTCATATTTATTTTTCTGTCTAGTTTTTTATCATATTTATTTGAAAAATATTTGGAACGATTTTTTTGCGCGCACGGTATTTATGTTAGTATCCGATTATTTTTATCCGT
The DNA here is from genome assembly GCA_902687465.1 of Secale cereale. Classification (NCBI taxonomy): domain Eukaryota; kingdom Viridiplantae; phylum Streptophyta; class Magnoliopsida; order Poales; family Poaceae; genus Secale; species Secale cereale. Next base: position 39,376,122 of record LR738716.1, read on the forward strand.
AGATACCGAAGGAGGTGACGGAGCCGCGAACTTCATCGGACTAGGCTCTAACTACTCCGAACCAGGCAAGCCTGTTTGAATCTTTGATATGATGAGTGTTTTGCATGTTTGCTTGAGTAGTTTTCTCATGGCATGTTTATATAAGCACGTTGTGGGTGTTATATTACATGCAAGACAAGCTTCGTGTGAGCTTCGAAAGTTGATAGTGAGCTAACCTGATCATGTGGTGACATGATAGGTGATAAGTTGGTATTGTTGAAGCATGCCAGTCAACCGTTTAACTCCAGTGTTAACGTGGATCAAGTCATGTTTCCGTTCGTCCCCTTTTTGTTGTGCTGCCACATGTCTTCTGCAAAGAATATGGCCTGGTCGGTTGCAAACCTCTTTCCTTGTACACACCAAATAGAGGAGCCGGGATGAGGGTTCCATGGCCCTGGATTAAAGCCCGTCATCCGGTTAGGGGGCATGGGTGTTTCCAGTTGGGACCGTGAGGGGGGCACCCCTTAGAGCGCGCGATATAAATTTGATCCCATGCTATTCGAGGTTGTAGCCTCCCCGTCTTGAAGTTTTTCGTGAACGTTGCCTAGAGTGATTCCTGGCAGCGGGATGTGAAATGGGTGTGTACTGGTTAGTTGTGTTTCTGCTAAAATACCGTAAACGGAACTAGTCCTTTGTCACTACGGAAATCCATTGGCTATGGTTAAGTAGTTCAAACTCTGCAGAGTTAAAACCATTCGAGTAGCCATGTCTATGGTCTAGCGTCAGTCTCTGTGTCGGTCTCAATGAAAGTCGTTGGTGATTTAAATATAGCGCTAAGAGTGGAAAACCGGCCGAATTCATTCCAGTGGATAAAACTAACCAGTTATTATGTACGAAATAATTCCTTGGGATGGTTTACTTTCACAATGCTACTGGGTTTCGAATGATTATATAAGCCCTTTATGTGATGTGGCTCAGACGTCCGACTGTGGCATTATTGTTATTTACTTTTGATATGGGCCCTTTATGTGATGTCGCTCAGACGTTCGACTGTGGCATTATTGTCATTTACTTTTGATATGAGCCCTTTATGTGATGTCGCTCAGACGTCCGACTGTGGCATTGTTGTTATTTACTTTTGATATAAGCCCTTTATGTGATGTCGCTCAGACGTCCGATTGTGGCATCGTTGTTATTTACTTTTGATATAAGCCCTTTATGTGATGTCGCTCAGACGTCCGATTGTGGCATTCTCGTTATTTATTTTTGATATAAGCCCTTTATGTGGTGTCGCCCAGACGCCCGACTGTGGCATATTTATTCATTTTACCCTTTGAGGCGTCGCTTCAGACACCCGATCGGTCTTCTGTTATTTTATTGGGATTTCGGGAGGACTACCACCTGACTTCCTCTTTATTTAACATGCAATGCAAATTTTATTATCTGAGTGCATATTGCTAGTCTGCTCATATGCATCTTTTTTACATTTGTTATATCTTATGTCCGAACTGTCTTGCGAGTACATTCAAAGTACTCACCTGGCTTGTTGATTTGGCCAGATGTTGACGAAGGCGATCTCATGGATGAAGAGTTCGATGGCGAGTCCGACGCCTAGAGGAGTCCCAGTCAGTCTCTTGCGATCCTGGTGTTGGTCACTGTATTATATACGCTTCCGCTACCCAAATAAATTCATCGAGTCTCACTCCGACGTTCGATGAGCTGTAAGATATTGGAGTCGTGTCACCCACTACTCTATGACATATCCACCACCACTTTCATTACGAGTCAGTAGTTATGCCACCATACCCTTGTGTCATAACCACCTTTATGTATAATATCGGTGTGCTTGTAATAAATTGTTGAGCAGCCTTAGCTCAACCCTGTATAATATTTAGTACTTTGGAATTCCTTATCAAGGATTTGTCTACCAGCAAGAAGGATTCTTCTACACTGGTTCGATAAAAAGGTCGGTTTCTCAATGAATGTTTTATTGGAAAACTGGTCCTGACAGTTGCTCGCTCCACTACATGGCAAAAAGCTAAGTCACGACCCAATCCTCATGGTTTATATATGTCTTTTCCTGTACCTAGTGTTCCTTGGGAAGATATATCTATGGACTTTGTTTTGGGTTTACCTCGAACAAAGAAGGGGAGGGATAGCATATTTGTTATCGTGGATAGGTTCTCGAAAATGGCACACTTTATACCATGTCATAAAAGCGATGATGCTGCTAATGTTGATGATTTGTTCATTCGTGAAATTATTCGCTTGCATGGTGTGCCAAATACCATTGTTTCAGATCATGATACTAAATTTCTCAGCCACTTTTGGAGATGTTTATGGGCTAAGTTGGGGACTAAACTGCTTTTTAGTACTACATGTCACCCCCAAACTGATGGACAAATTGAAGTAGTTAATAGAATTTTGTCTACTATGCTTAGGGCTATTTTGAAGAATAACAAGAAAATGTGGGAAGAATGCTTGCCTCATATTGAATTTGCTTATAATCGTTCGCTGCATTCTACTACTAAGATGTGCCCTTTTGAAATTGTGTATGGTTTCTTACCTCGTGCACCTATTGATTTGTTACCTCTTCCGTCTTCGGAGAAGGTTAATTTTGATGCTAAACAACATGCCGAATTGATCTTAAAAATGCATGAGTTAACTAAGGAAAATATTGAGCGCATGAATGCTAAATATAAACTTGCTGGAGATAAGGGTAGAAAACGTGTGGTCTTTGCGCCTGGAGATCTTGTTTGGTTACATTTGTGTAAGGATAGGTTTCCTAATTTTCTCAAGTCAAAGCTAATGCCACGTCTAGATGGTCCTTTTAAGTTGTTAGAGTTGTTAGAGAAAACAAATGATAATGCATACAAACTTGAGCTGCCTGCAAATTTTGGGGTTAGACCCACTTTTAACATTTCAGATTTGAAGCCTTATTTGGGTGAGGATGATGAACTTGTGTCGAGATCCTGCGTTTTTGTTTATTCAGGCTACTGGCAGTGGCTAAGAGCCTTCGCCTCAACTGTTCTTGATCCCGTGGGTCTTTGGGGATGATTATATCCTCCTCCCCGAGAGTGGCCTCCTCCTCCGAAGATGGAGATAATTACTGTCTTCGGCATCATCGAGGTCCTCCGGATTGGGCGGGTCCTCTTGCCCTGCGGGTTCACCCTGCCGGTGTTCATCAGTCGCACCTGCGGCGAGGTCATCCGCGTTATCGGCGGTGCCGTTCTCTACGGAGTCCATGTTGCTCGCATGGTTTTGATCAGCGGTGCTGCCTTCAACATTTGGGTGCCTCATCTCCAGGCTTGTCTTTATCCGGTTTGGGAGTGTCTTTGCCGTCCTTGGGGGTGTCCACCATGTAGATATCGTATCTGGATGTGGCCGACCAGCGGCCAGTGACTGGGGGGGGCAACATCAGTATTGGTCGTGGCGCCACTATCCTCGTCCATCTATTCTGTGTTTTCTGGATTATAGTCTAACATGTCGGTTACATCCTCGATGGTGGCTACCAGGTGGGTGATGGGTGGGTCATAAAATTCCCTGTCGAACGCCTTGAAGGGTCGGTGATCGAAAGCGGAGGGTAAGTTTTCTTGGATAGTCAATTTCTGAATTCGATCCAGCGCCTCGTTCAACATATCGAGGGTTATCGGATTCAAGGGCTCTAGGCTAGACTTTCTAGTGATGGAGCGGAGATCGGTCCACGGACCAACAGATCCTTGGTCCTGGATGGACCTATCTTCGGGGCCTCGAGGGGCGTGGGGTTGCCTTCGAACACTAAGGGTGTGCCTTTTTCTTCCTGTACACTCTCCGCGCCAATGCATGGGGCTAGATTTTTCCGGGCTAGGGGATCCCCCTGGCCGCTAGGCACCAGCTCATGGTGTGGTCTCGAGGCCAGCTATAGAGGAGGAGTCCGGCCGAGATCGAATCTTGGCCTTTGACCTTTGACTTTGCCTCAAGGGCTGGGGATAAGTTCTCTGCCGATGTGAGTTAGGTCACTGGTGGGGTGAAATTGCCTCTCTCAGGGAGTCTTTCCTAGCTCGAAGCCATCTGGTGGCTTGGGGAAGATTCACATATCGGATCGGAGGTGTATGCCGGAGCGGGCACGGCAGTGCTTGTGGGGGCGGTGAATCCTGTGAAAACCAGAACCCCCCGTGTGTCAGCGATGTACTCTAGATTGCTGAATCGAATCTGGTACTCGGGAGCAAAGTTTTGACCTGGCCGAGGTGGCCAGTCGAATCAGCATGCAGCACGATGCTGCCAAAAGCGAAGAGCTATCCGGGGACGAAGAGATCCATGGGACCAATCTCCTTTCCAAGGACTAAGCGAGCCATCGATCTTTCCGATGATCCAACGGTGGAACTCTCAATGAAAGCAGCAATGTTGGTGTCAAAACCGGCAGACCTCGGGGTAGGGTGTCCCGAGCTATGGATCTAGGATCGATGGTAACAAGGGACGACAAACACAGTGTTACCCAGGTTCGGGCCCTCTCGAAGAGGTAAAAACCTATGTACTGCTTGATTGTATTGATTGTATATCATGGTTTACAGAGTAGATCTACCTCGAGATCGGTGTGAGCTAACACTAGGCTATGGGGGATGAAGAATAGCTCTCCCTCTAATGACTACACCCTTCGGTTTATATAGACACCGATAGGGTTAGGGTTATCGAAGATAGATTACAATAGGGAATAAAGGAGATCATGCGCCTTCTTGACTTGGAGGGCACACCACGGCTTCATAGAACTCTTACCATAGTACGGCTCCACCAGTCCGGCCCGTGTACAATGGGCCACCGCCCCGAGGACCCCTTAGTCCATGACTCCCTCAGACCCCAAAGACAAAAAATTGGGGGTTGAGCTTAAGGATGACTTTGTGCAGGTTTCCGAATGTTTCCTCTAGGTCCACAATCAGTGTTCGGGCAACGCCTGATTTGAGCATGATGTCGTCAACATACGCCTCCGCTTCTCTTCCCAGTTGTGGCCCCAACGTGATGTGCATCAGCCGCTGAAAGGTGGCACCGGCACTCTTTATGCCGAACGCCATGCAGACATAGCAAAACATGCCGCACGGGGAGATGAAAGTCGTCTTCTCCACATCCTCTACGACCATCTTGATCTGATGATAGGATGAGAAAGCTTCCAGGAATCACAGCAGGTCGCACTCAGTGGTGGAGTCCATGATCTGGTCGATGCGTGGGAGCGGAAACGGGTCCTGTGGGCATCCCTTGTTGAGGCTCGTGAAGTCAACACACATGTGCTCTTTTCTGCCTTTCTTCGGTACGATGAGCGGGTTGGCGAGCCACTCCAGATGATGCACATCTCGAATGACTCCTGCCTCTTGTAGCTTGCGCACCTCTTGGATGATGAACGGTTGCTTCTCTGGTGCCTGGCACCACGCCTTCTGTTTGATGGGACGGGTGGTGGGACACACCACCAAATGGTGCTCGATCACCTCCCTCGGGACACTGGACAGGTTGGATGCCTTCCAGGAGAACAGATCCTTGTTCGCCCTACGGAGAGCAATGAGCGCGGCTTCCCGCTAGCGGGGAAGACAAACCATGACAACTTGGCTCCCGCCATCAACCGGCACTTTCTTTGTCTTGGCGCGGTCCTGGGAGAACAACTGCTTCTTCCTTGTAGGGGTGACTTCCGGAGGCTCGGCCTCAACCTCGGCGTCCAGGCATACAGCCACTGCGGCCCCGTAGGCGCGCTTGAAGGTCTGAACAGCGTCCTCCTTGCTCCCAACGACGGTAATGACGCCGATGCTGCCGGGTATGTTGACGATGTTGTAGCCAGGGTGGGTTGCCGTCATGAACTTAGCGAGTGCGGGGTATCCCAGGATAGCATTGTACGGGAGACTGATGTATGCCACGTTGAACTTGATCAGGTCGGTACGGTAGTTGTCCCGGGTGCCAAACAAGACAAGGAGGCACACGTGCCTCAGGGGCGTAGTTAAACCCTCGGTCACCCCCGAGAAGGGCTTGGTGGGCATTAGCTAGTCGCAGGGCACTTGAAGCATCTCAAACATGGTGATGGAGATCACGCTGAGGTTGGCGCCCCTGTCGATTAGGTTCTTGGTGACGGAGACGTTGCTGATGGTGGGGGTGCACAGCAAGGGAAGCGCGCCGGTCGCGGATGTGGACCTGGGGTGGTCTCGGGAATCAAAGGTGATGATGCACTCCGGCTGTCTGCAAGATCGCGAAGCCTCGAGCCGGGGTTGCGCGGTGTTCACCCTGCGGAAGAGCTGCTTGGAGTGGCAGCTAAATGAGGGCGCCGGAGACTCACCGAGGATGCAAGTTACCGTGGGAGGCTCTTGGTAGCCCCCAGCCCCATCGCTCCACTTGTTGTTTCCATTCCTTCTAAATGGCGCGACCATGAGGAAGCTTCCCGATGCTGCTTACGCCAGGCATCATCGCGATGTTGTGCACACCAGCCGCCCTCGCAAGGCTGGTCATGCCTGCTTTGGCATGGATTGTTGCTACGGTTGTCCCACCTGCCGCTAGTGCGGCCGCCACCTCAGCTGGCACCACGGTCATTGCAGCTAATCCCGACCTGAGCCTGGAGAAGCGCTCCCTGGGCCGGAGGAGGAGCATCACGCCTAGCCCCGCTATCACGGGGTCCATTGGTGTCGTGGGAAAGCACGATCACCTATGGGGCTGTTGGCCCCTTGTGGTTCGGCATGGGGGAAGTGTACGTCCCGCAAAGAGCGGGGACCGTAGAGGCAGCACGGCAATGGTGGCGTGGTGGTTTTTACCCAGGTTCGGGCCGCTACAAAGCGTAAAATCCTTCTCCTGCTTTGGTGGATTGGATGAGGGAGTGCGAGGAGCACGTAACGCTCAAGCCCGGGAAGGTGGCCTCGGGGAGAGTAGCTACACGCGTATGAGTGTACAGGGGTCCGAATCCTTTTCTAGGTCGCCTTCCTTTTATAGTTCAAGGGATATCCTTAGTGGCGACATGATCACTGTTGGATGATTAGATAGCAAATAGTGCTATCATACCTAACTCTACAAACACAACAAGGCGCATTAAATGCACCGCTTATTGTCACGTCGTGGAGTAGCCCGGCAAGCTTTGTCGCGCCACTTTTGCTGTCACTTGCCATGTCCACCTGACATGCCACTGCACGGGTGTCATTTGGGTATAAAACACCTTCTGGGTGGCTGCCACGTGCTTGGTGGATGCCACTTAATCACTTGGAGGCTTGACGCCGCACTGATAAGTGCCCGAGTCGCTGTGCGGTGGAGCGGTACTTTCTTGGCGGGATGATCCTCCCTCGTCTTCCCCGATGAGTGTGGCACCCCGGCTCAGAGAAATCGGAACTCCCCGTATTCCAGCCCAGAGATCGAGGAGAAGTCTTCCGGAATACATCACTGCTTAGCATATAACAAATCAACTCTTTATTACAATCTATGTGGGTACAAGGGGTTACATCGTCACGGCGAAACTACGCGTGCCACGTTTGTTCCATGCAAGCAGCAGAACAATACGAAGCAGCAGAATGACTACTGGCAGCGGAACAGCGACGGCGGTGGTGAACTCCACTCCGCCGGGACTCTGGCTGGAACGCTTATCCTAGCTCGCAAACAAGCAATCATATCCGGCATGACCTGCAAACTGGCATGACACGCCAGGTCAGTACATTGAATGTACTTGCAAGCTCACAGTAACCAAAGCAATCAAGACAAACAATAGCATGGCAATTACAGATTAACAAGGATTAACATGATACTATCAAATCAATCATAGCATGAACAAGATAATACAACTAGAACAATACGAGCATGGCATGAACATATGAACATGATGAAACTAGCATGCAACATGACGAAACTATCATGTACCAACTTACTCTGCTCGGGTTACCTCGTAACCATCACATGCATCACTTACCATCAAGCTTGGTATTAACAATACCGTAGTAATCATTTATGACCACAAGGAGCTTGACCTTTACCCTTGACTCTCGCATAACATCATGAATATCCAACAAGTTGGTACTCACGATACCACAGTGATCCTCTCACGGTCACATAAATATGAACCAACTTCTTTCATCATTGAACCAGGGTTGTTATTAGGCACATTATTATTAGTATTATTACTGTTGACCTACAGTGTGACCCACACGAACTGGGCCCATATCCGCGGGCGCGGCTATCGATAGATTTAACACGCACACTCTGCCGAGGTAGCACACTTTACCCACACTATGGAACCCTGGCCTCGCACTCTCATACGTGCGGACCAAAAGGTTGCGACGAAACCCTCCCTTTGTCGTGGCACTCTCCCGGCCACTCCGACCATCTCCCTCTCAGGGCTAGGTCTTGGGTGGCCCCGTGTCTACCAAAGACACCAACGGCCACCGTCATGGCAAAACGGTCCCAAATAGGGACAAGGATCCATAAAAACAAAAACGAGCACACAAGGTTATGTCCGCCTACCTGATCAGGGTAGCGCGCGCTCATAACCTTCCCTCACGGGAGGCACCGGTGACAGGCATAACAAAGGACCGATTTAAGACATCCCCATAAGGTAAGCGTGGTTGCACTGGGAAAAGCTCGATTTGGTGGCACCATGACTCAGCCAACAATTGTTCAAATTTATTATTATCCGGTTAAACTTGAATGCAAAATGCTGAGTCATAATAAAATAACATGATTCAACTACAATGCATGAACATGATATCAACATAAGCAGGGGGTGCATCAAAATCAACGAGCGTAACAACAACATTTAACTATTTATAAAGATGGGCATGGCATACTAACGAGCTTGAATATCACAACCAGAACATTACTCATAGCATAACATGACCACTAGCATCAACAATAAATATCATGCAAGAACATATCAATAATACTACCATGCAAGCATTTAACCAACTAGATGCAAAGGAACAGGCATAACAACGGTACTCGGAGCAGACGACAGTCATGTATCGAATACCATCACTACATCAACATATACTACTACCAAGCATGTCATATGAAAGTAATACTAGCAAGTAGAACATAATAACCAGGTGCATAAAACATATCATGACGGTAAACACCGGTCCATAAGCACAACCGAAATAACGACAATAGCAGTAAATCAAACAAACGGTTATTAAAGATTTCAAGTTGAAAACCAAAGCTTCTGCATGGCTATCATGAAAATGGTGGTTGTAGCTTGCCTGGGGAAGAAGAAGGTTCCGGGAAGAAGTGTGGAAAGATCGCGGAAAGGATCGCCGGAAAGGGTGCTCTCTCGGAGGGGGTGATTGGGGCAAGGGCAAAATGGTCATTTTCAGAATGTTGAAACATAGTGAAAATGGTACCAAAAGTTTGGGGCTCGACGAAACAAAGAAGTTGGCGTTGGATTTACCTCAATCGGAGTTACGGTTGCGGAGTTATGAGGTGTAGAAGATCAGGGACTTTTCTGTAAAAATACTATTCACAGCTGGGTCCCTGAGTGGATAAGACAGAGGCGTAAAGTTAGAAATACGCTTTCAAAAAAAGGAAAACGTACTTTGGCTGAAGAAGAGGGAAAAAACGCTTTCTGAAAACGAAAACGCACTTAGGGGATTACGCTTTACCCACTCGTAAGCGCACTTCACACGAAGACGCCTCCACTTGCCACGCTGGCAAGGGCGGTGTCGGGCTCTATGCGGCTTACAGGTGGGTCCCGCCCCTTGACCTGCCACCTTCAATGCCTCCTTCTTCTTCCCCCGACGCAGCGCAGAACAGAGGGAGGGGTCGCTGACGCCGGCAGGATTCTGGCCAACTTCAGCCACCATTTGGGACGCCACGTCCACCGAAGAACTCAGGAGGCTGCCGCGCATCCGTTCCAGGGTCGCACAAACGCCGAGGAGGACCGGAGCGACGGGGGCCTGGACTCCAGTGCAGATGGCTTCAGGTGGGGGTTGGGCATCACGACCAGGGGCTACCAGAGGATGAGGGAAACGGTGGGGAGGCTCTAAGGGTGCGGTGGAGGGCTCTAGTGGCGGCTAGGAGGAGGGGAAGGGCTCGGGTCGGCCGAATTTAGCCGAGGTCGTGCAACGGCCATGGCGGCCTACTGCAATGAGGAGGGGCTCCGGGGCTCGGGATACTAGCTAGGGAGGGGTCCGGGAGTGAGGTGAGGCCGCTGGTGAGGTCGGGGCACCTTGGGGTGGGCTTATATAGCCAAGAAAGGGGGGGCTCGAGCTGGCGTCGCCGCGGCTACGTGTCCGCGCTCCGGCGATGGGCACGCGTGGCCAAGGGTCATGGGGAGGGATGGCTAGGCAACGAGGGAGGATGCGGACGAGGCACAAAGCTCACGGAGTCGAGGCAGGGCTCGGGGACAAGGGAAGAAGAGGCCAACAGAGGAGGAAGACGACGCGGCCACGGGTGCGCACTGTGCGGCGAGAGGGACAGCTCACCGGAGAAGAAGACGGAGGAGGCAAGGGCTCATGGCGATGCAGTCGATCACGAGGAGGCTACTAGACAAGGCTGCGGGTCGAGACAACCAAGGAACGGACGAGCACAACACCGAGGACTTGACTGAGCGCGTTTAAGGCATGCCAGGCGGTGGTCACCGCGTGACCTTGTGCATGCGGCGTGTTCTGGCCGAGCCGTCCATGTCTACTGCATTTACCTTAGTGCCCTGAGTTCAAAGGCGGTAAGAGCTCGGTCTAGGGGCAAAGAAAAGAAAAGCAGAAGGATCCAGGAGACATGAACAGGAATGTGTTTGGAGTTTGCTGATACGTCCATTTTGCATCATGCTTATATGTTGATACTTATTGCATTATGGGCTGTTATTACTTGTTTTGTCACAACACTTATGCCTTTTCTCTCTTATTTTACAAGGTTTACAAGAAGAGGGAGAATGCCGGCAGCTGGAATTCTGGGCTGGAAAAGGAGCAAACTCTGGAAACCTATTCTGCACAACTCCAAAAGCCCCGAAACTCCATAGAACTTCGTTTCAGAAAATATAAAAAATATCTGGCGAAAGAAGTTCACGAGGGGGGCCACCGGCTGTCCACCCCCTGTCTCATGGGCCCCTCGAAGCCCCCCCGATGCCCATCTTCTCCTATATGAGGTGTTTTGACCTGGAAAAATCATAAGGAGGCTTTCAGGACCAGACGCCGCCGTCTCGAGGCGGAAACCAATCTAGGGCTCCGGCAGAGCTGTTCTGCCGGGGATACTTCCCTCCGGGAGGGGGGAATCGTCACCGCCGTCATCACCAACAACTCTCCCATCTTGGGGAGAGCTATCTTCATCAACATCTTCACCAGCACCATCTCCTCTCAAACCCTAGTTCATCTCTTGTATCCAATCTTTGTACCCAAACCTTAGATTGGTACATGTGGGTTGCTAGTGGTGCTGATTACTCCTTGTAGTTGATGCTAGTTGGTTTATTTGGTGGAAGATCATATGTTCAGATCCATTATGCATATTAATACCCCTCTAATCATGAGCCATATTATGTCTTGTGAGTAGTTACTTTTGTTCCTGAGGACAATGGAGAAGTCTTGCTATTAGTAGTCATGTGAATTTGGTCTTCGTTCAATATTTTGATGAGATGTATGTTGTCTCTCCTCTAGTGGTGTCATGTGAACATCGACTACATGACACTTCACCATTATTTTGTCCTAGAGGAAGGCATTGGGAAGTAATAAGTAGATGATGGGTTGCTAGAGTGACAGAAGCTTAAACCCTAGTTTATGTGTTGCTTCGTAAGGGGCTGATTAGGATCCATATGTTTCAGGCTGTGGTTAGGTTTACCTTAATACTTATTTTGTAGTTGCAGATGCTTGCATTAGAGGTTAATCATAAGTGGGAGGCTAGTCCAATTAAGGACAGCACCCAAGCACCGGTCCACCCACATACCAAATTATCAAAGTACCGAATGCGAATCAGGTGATCATGATGAAAACTAGCTTGACGGTAATTCCCATGTGTCCTCGGGAGCGCTTTCCTTTATATAAGAGTTTGTCCAGACTTGTCCTTTGCTACAAAAAGGATTGGGCCACCTTGCTGCACCTTATTTACTTTTACCATTTGTCACTTGCTACCAATTACCTTATCACAAAACTATATGTTACCTATAATTTCAGTGCTTGCGGAAAATACCTTACTGAAAACTGCCTATCATTTCCTTCTGCTCCTCGTTGGGTTCGACACTCTTACTTATCGAAAGGACTACGATAGATCCCCTACACTTGTGGGTCATCAAGACTCTTTTCTGGCGCCGTTGCCAGGGAGTGAAGCGCCTTTGGTAAGTGGAATTTGGTAAGGAAAAATTTATATAGTGTGCTGAAATTTATTGTCACTTGTTACTATGGCTCAAAATCCTTTGAGGGGCTTGTTCGGGGTATCTTCACCCCGAACAGAAGAGAAAAGAGTTGCTCCTCAACCTACTGCATCTACTGAAAATGTTTGCTTTGAAATTCCTTCGGGTATGATAGAGAAACTGCTTGAAAATCCTGTTACAGGAGACGGGATACTGCATCCCGATTTACATCTAATCTATGTGGATGAAGTTTGTGGATTATTTAAGCTTGCAGGTATGCCCGAGGATGTTATCAAGAAGAAGGTCTTCCCTTTATCTTTGAAGGGAGATGCACTCACTTGGTTTAGGCTATGTGATGATATTGGATCATAGAACTATAATCGTCTGAAGTTGGAATTTCATTAGAAGTTCTACCCTATGCACCAGGTTCATCGTGATCGTAATTATATCTATAATTTTTGGCCTCGCGAAGGAGAAAGCATCGCTCAAGCTTGGGGAGGCTTAAGTCAATGTTATATTCATGCCCCAATCATGAGTGCTCAAGCTTGGGGGAGGCTTAAGTCAATGTTATATTCATGCCCCAATCATGAGCTCTCAAGAAAAATGATCATTCAAAAATTTTATGATCGGCTTTCTTTCAATAATCGCACCATGCTCGATAATTCTTGTTCTGGCTCTTTTATGATGAAGACTGTTGAATTCAAATGGGATTTATTGGAAAGAATTAAATGCAACTCTAAAGATTGGGATCTCAACGAAGGTAAGGAGTCAGGTATGACCCATAAGTTTGATTGTGTTAAAGCTTTTATGGATACCAATGTTTTCCGTGAGCTTAGCACTAAATATGGACTTGTCTCTGAGATAGTAGCTTCTTTCTGTGAATCTTTTGTTACTCATGTTGATCTCCCAAAGGAGAAGTGGTTTAAATACCATTCCCCTATTGAAGTAAAAGTAGTTGAACCTGTTAAAGTTGAAGAAAATACTATCACTTATAATGTTGATATTATTGTTCCTACTGCTTATATTGAGAAACCACATTTCCCTGTTAGGATAAAGGATCATGCTCAAGCTTCAACTGTAGTTCGTAAAAGTAGTACTAGAACACCTACACCCTCTGAGCAAATTAAAGTTGAACCTAGTGTTGCTATGGTTAAAGATCTCTTGGTAGAAGATTTAGATGGACATGTTATTTACCTCCAAGAAGAGTCTGCTAGAATAGCCAAACCCAATGCTAGGAATAGACATAGACATGTTGTAGGCCTGCCTGTTATCTCTGTTAAGATAGGAGATCATTGCTATCATGGCTTATGTGACGTAGGTGCTAGTGCGAGTATTATCCCTCTTGATTTATATCGAGAAATTATGCATGATATTGCACCTGTTGAGTTAGAAGGGATTGATGTTACAATTAAGTTAGCTAATAGAGACACTATTTCACCAGCTGGGATTGTTAGAGATGTTGAAGTCTTGTGTGGGAAGGTTAAATACCCTGCTGATTTTCTTGTTCTTAGTTCCACACAAGATGAATTTTATCCCATCATATTTGGTAGACCCTTCTTGAATACTGTTAATGCCAACATAGACTGCGTGAAAGATATTGTTACTGTGGGATTAGGGGATATGTCTCATGATTTTAACTTTGCTAAATTTCGTAGACAACCCCTTGAAAAGGAACCACCTAGTAAGGATGAAATTATTGGTCTTGCTTCTATTGTCGTGCCCCCTATTGATCCTTAAGAACAATACTTGATAGACCATGAAAATGATATGCATATGAATGAGAGAAGGGAAATAGATGAAATATTCTTTAAACATGGACCCGTATTGAAAAACAACTTGCCTGTTGAAATCCTAGGGGATCCCCCTCCACCCAAGGGTGATCCCGTGTTTGAACTTAAACCTTTGCCTGATAATCTTAAGTATGTTTATCTTGATGAAAAGAAAATATATCCTGTTATTATTAGTGCTAACCTTTCAGAGCAGGAAGAAGAAAAATTATTGAAAACTCTGAAGAAGCGCCGTGCTGCAATTGGATATACTTTGGATGATCTTAAGGGCATTAGTCCCACTATATGCCAACACAAGATAAAATTGGAAGAAAATGCCAAACCAATTATTGATCATCAGCGACGATTAAATGCTAAGATGAAAGAAGTAGTAAGGAAGGAAATACTAAAGCTTCTAGAGGCAGGTATTATCTATCCAGTTGCTGATAGCCAGTGGGTAAGTCATGTCCATTGTGTCCCTAAGAAGGGAGGTATGACTGTCGTTCCTAATGATAAAGATGAATTGATCCCACAAAGAAGGTTATAGGATGGTAATTGATTTATGTAAGTTAAATAAAGCTACTAAGAAAGATCATTACCCCTTTCCATTTATTGATCAAATGCTAGAAAGGTTATCCAAACATACTCATTTTTGCTTTCTAGATGGTTATTCTGGTTTCTCTCAAATACCTCTGTCAAAAGGGGATCAAGAAAAGACCACTTTTACTTGTCCTTTCTGTACCTTTGCTTATAGACGTATGCGTTTTGGTTTATGTAATGCACCTGCTACCTTTCAAAGATGCATGATGGCTATATTCTCTCATTTTTGTGAAAAGATTGTTGAGGTTTTCATGGATGATTTCTTCGTTTACGGAACTTCTTTTGATGATTGCTTAAGAAACCTCGATCGAGTTTTGCACAGATGTGAAGACACTAATCTTGTCTTGAATTGGGAGAAGTGCCACTTTATGGTTAATGAAGGCATTTTCTTGGGACATAAAATTTCTGAAAGAGGTATTGAAGTTGACAAAGCTATAGTTGATGCTATTGAAAAGATGCCATGCCCCCAAGGACATCAAAGGTATACGAAGTTTCCTTGGTCATGCCGGGTTTTATAGGTGGTTCATAAAGGACTTCTCCAAAATCTCCAGACCTCTGACTAATCTCTTACAAAAAGATATTCCTTTTGTCTTTGATGATGATTGTATAGAAGCATTTGAAATACTTAAGAAAGCATCGATCGCTGCACCTATTGTCCAATGTAACATCCCAAAATTCTAAATTTTGGAATGTTATACTAAATAGATAGATTTGATTGTTGTTTGATGTGCTGAGTGAAATTGAGTGAAATTTGAAACTTTTGAAAGTTAAATGAGAGGGAATAAAATGACTTTCCCAAAACTTTCACTTTGCATTTTGATCTCCGGGAATTCAAATTTTTTTCAACACAAAACCCTAGAGTGAAGATAATATGACTTCTTCCATTTATTTTAAATGATAAAGGGCTTTGAAAGGATTTTGAATTCCATCCTCGAAATAATTTCATTTCAGAAAATTTAAGCAACTCAATGATTTTCCCGAGAGAAGATAAAATGACTTCTTCAAATTATAGGAAATATGAGTTGGAAGTTTTTCTCAAATTTTCTGCAACTCAATTTCAAATATTGAGTTATTTGGTTTTATTCAAATTATCTTTCTCCAAAAGTAAAATATATGGAAAATAGGGTAACATGATTCCCTAAAGCAGAAATTGGAGATAAATAAATTTGAAATCTTTTTGGTATTTTTAAAATGATTTTTATTGGTTTTTATTGCAACAGTAGCACCTTTTGATTCATTAGAATTTGTGGGCATTTTATTTGACAGTAGGAAAATGTCCATCTTGTAGGATTTGTTTTTCTACAAATTTTGGTATATTATATGCCTATATAATATTTTTATTTATTTATTTTTATTCGTTTTTCCTTGTCTATTTAGAAAAAATAAAAAAAAATCTTTCCCCGAACTAGGCCGGCCCAGCATCCGAGCCAGGCCGCGGCCCAGCGCGTCGCCCGTCCCCGTCGTCCCCGAGCGGGACTCCGCTCGAGGAGACCGCCACCGCCATGCCTCGGCGTCCGTGCTAGGCACGCCTCGCCGCCGCCTTTCCCCCGACCCCCCCCTCCACGCAAAGGCGTCCCCCTCTGCCTATTTAAGCCGCCACCCCGCTGCTCCTCGCCTCGAGCGCCGCCGCCGCAGCTTCGACGTCGCCGCCGATGTGCTCGCCGCCGCTGCTTGCTGCAGCTGCTGCTGCCCTCACCGCCCCACTCCTTGCCCCTCGCCCCGCTCGTCCGCGCCACGTCCCCGCTGCCTCGCCGCTCGCCGGAGTCCGTGCCGGAGTTCACCGCCGGCCGGATCCGCCCCGACCCACCAGAGCCGATCTGCCCGAAGAAAACCGCCGCCACCGTTTTTTTTAAACCTTCCCGAACCGGTAAAACCTCAAAAACCTATCGGTTTTCTTTTAGTTAGATCTATACAGTGAACATTCACTGGTTAGGTCTTAATGGTGAACGTTCGTTCTTTAGTTCTTTTCTTTTTCTTTTAGTTTTCTGTCAGGGACTTAGCTGTAAATAAAAGTTTTACAGTTTAGCCCCTAATCTTCAAACGGCCCTAACTTTTTGCTCGTTGGTCAAAATCAAACGAAACCAACGCCCACACCTTCGTTACGATCCCCTCTTTCCAGTAAAACAACTTAAACATGTTTTTGAAAGTTTTAAAATTTGAATTCAACTAGATTTGAATTTGAACTTCATTTGATCATAACTTGAGTTTTATAATTCCGTTTTAGTTGATTCGTTTTGCAAATCGAAGCTCTTGACCTAAACTTTCTGATAAGGCCAAATTCACATAATTTTGGTACTGTTAGAAATTGTTTTCTGTTTCAAGAGTCACTCGTTTGTTTTCGAAGTTTTCCAAAGTGTTTATTCGTTCTGTCCGATCTTTCTGAGTGATTGCTTATGTTTGGTTACTATTGTTTGCTTACGATAGATTGATCGGAGTGTGACGAGTAGATCTATCACGAGTTCTGAGTGTGAATCTTCTACATCGTCAGTACAAGGCAAGTTCACACTTTGATCATACTTTCCAAATACCCAGTTTTCATTGCATTAGTTATATCCTCAAACCTTTGCATGAGTAGGATCTCTTAACTTGTGGGTCTGGGAAGTAGATTGAGGTAGAACCTATTACCTGCATTATTTGCAAACCCCTGGGAGTTACTTCTACGTTATCCTTAGGTTGCCATGCTATGCTCGTAGATGTGGTTTGGGTTTGAGAGTATCCATGACAGATGTGAGATTGTTAATTAATGGTTCAACTTAAGGTGGCTACTTTAATACACATCTGGGTGGATTGGTTGTGGCACCCTGGAGCACCCAGTGGTTTGTCGGGCACCTGGAGAAACCAGTGTTGTCCTAGGGGATCCCGGAGGTACCGTGTGATCACCCTATTGGAATGCCACCCAGGCTCAAAGGGATCATATATTATTTTCATGCCTAGAAACTTCCATGTGCAACCACAAGCCATTATGGGCTCTGGCATAGTATGAGTAAGTTGTGTGAGCTCTTTTAGTGGTGGACTAGCAGATGTAGGGGGAATGTAGGTGTACGGGTCCACCTGGGGTAAAGAGTAAATGCTTCTAAAAGACTGTGTCTCGGTCATCCGTTTCTCAAACACCATTTAGTGCGAGAAATTAAACGGAGGCGATCGAGTCTTGTGGGGAAAAGTGCACAAACCTCTGCAGAGTGTACACACTATTCATGAGTAGCCGTGTCCCCGGTTATGGACATCTTTGAGTATCTAGAAGTGGATTGTTTGTTGATCTCAACACTCTATTTAATTAATTTGTTGGGGTAATAATGACTTTGGTTGGGATTGAGATGGAGGAACCATTTCAATTGTTCATGATTTAAATTTAACAAAGTAGTTAAATAAAATGCATTTCTTTGTGGTAGGGAAAAATCAGCTTTATGCAAAACACCCTTACAGCCTCCACCAGCCAAATATGCATGTAGTTGTAGGACTTGTTCATTATCATTGCAGTGTGGATTTGCCAGTACATTCAATGTACTGACCTACATGGCTGCAACGTCTCATGTTGCAGGAATTATTCGACGAGCAAGTGTTACGTTAGGGTTGCGTTGTCTACACTCAACTTTGTCGTTGGTGTTGACGGAACTCCACAACCTTTGTTGCTTCCGCTATGATCGATTGAGGTAATAGTATTTACGTTACTTTATACATGTGATTTACATCTGTTATAAATCCTCGAGTACTGTGTGTGTCAGCATACCGATCTAGGGATGACACTTAAGCACAGACTCTTGATCCATTCGGGTCGGGTCGCTACAAGATGGTATCAGAGCACATGTTGACTGTAGGACGTGACCCTAGACACTGACCAGCCCATAGGAAAGGATTTCTCTAAAACTTTATTTTCAAAAAAAAAAAGATTCTTTATCTCTCTTCTTTTCTGAGCTTTGTCAAAACTCACCTTTTTCCCAAATAGTTAGACAATACCCTTTGTCCATTGGATCACTACGGAGTAAAGAAGATTTCACTAGGCATTGGAAGTGTTGAAGCTACAACAGTGGATACTCCAAAGGTTTGAAGAGTTGACAATTTTGAGGAGATGATGACCTGTAGAAGACCAAACCACTGATATGTACTTACGTTAGATGCGACGCTTGTGAGCCGTCATTTGTTTGACGTTTTCTGGCGGCCACAAACTAAAACCGTCTTTTCAAAACTATTGTTTGTATTGAGTGTACCTCTCTATCTCTTCTGAATCTCATCCCAAAACCCATGGACCCAATAGAGGATGACTGAAGATAGACTTGAAGTCTCTGGACCAATGACCCAACCGGAGGCAGAACTATGGATACAAAACACGGAGGATCACTTTAGGAAAAATTTGGTTGCAAGGAAGTATGAGGTTCAATACGCTCTTCAGTACTTTACAAAAACTGCTGCAACATGGTGGAAGATGCATCAAGCCATACAAGGATGTAGTGGAGCATAAAGTTGGGGGGAATTCAAGAAGACTCTGTTAAGATCCCGTCTCATCCGAGAGCGTGGTGACAACCCGAAGAAGAAATGTTATGTCTGCAGGATTTGTGGAGAAACAGGACACACCCAGGAAGAGCACAAGGATGAATGCCCTAATTGTGAAGAAAGTCACCCAGCTGAAGAATGCCCAACTAGACAGATTACTTGTTTCTTGTGTGAAGGGACTACCCTTTACCCTGCTCAGTGTCACATTTACCCCATGGTACAACGAACTATCCACCAAAAAAATGAAGCAATGAAAGAAGTCCTCCAGGAAACCTTAAAGGAATCCGCGATGGAGGAAGATATTGACGACCCTGATGGAGAAGGACTGGAGAGATATTACTCACGTGCTTGCTACTCATGTGAAAAAGAAGGACACCTTTCTCAGTATTGCACAAAGGAAAGCCATGAGTATTTGGGAGACTTCCTGACAGAAGAAGTGGAGTTTGATCCACAAAAGATAGAAGAATTGATAGGAACGAAGAAGTCGAGGAAGAGAAAGAGCATGTGTCCCCAGAAGAACCCAATTTCGGTGAAAAAGGACCTGAGCCACCTCACATGTTTTAGGTGCAAGGATTTAGGTCATTACGCTAGCCACTGCCCAACAAAGAAACCCCGGGACTTGTCAGAAATATTATGTTTTCGTTGTGATGAAGCAGGGCACCTTTCCAGAGATTGTCCCAAGGCGAAGGAGACTTGTGATAGTTAGTGATGTTTGTGAGAAATATAGTAGTAGCAGTGGGAACCTTTCTTTCATTTAGAGGTGTTGATTGAGAGTTATGGGAATGACATTGTAATAACTTGTGAAGCAATGGAAGCTAATATATTGGAAGCTAAGAAAGAAATGTTATGAGTTGTTGGATGACTGTGAGCGCTCTCACCCAGACCAAGACCTAGAACCCATGGACCAGTTGACCCCAAACCCTTCTCGGACAAACGACCCCATTTTACCCAAGGATGTCTGTATGTTGTCCTGAGAACCCCTTCTGTCTTATGCCTACAAATGACAACCCTATCCGAGTCTTTTCTCAAAGGCCCGGAAACGATCATGGCCCTGACTAGTAATCAGGATTACCCAAAGATCCTGAAGGGCATGATGAAGCATATTCACCTGGTAGGAGATGCAGTTTACAAGGGTTATCCCTTCATGGAGAATGAAGTTGAACTCAGGAAAGCCTGAGTAGGATGCATGCAGAGATGATGAAGATAAAGCACACAGCCAATAGGATGAAGCAAAAGATTGATGATTTTAAGAATCACATTGCACAAATTCTCGTGGGACTGAAGCATCCTTAGTTAGGACAAAGGAATGTTTGATCCTACTAGACTATGTGGATAGTAGCATTTGTAGGGAAGTACCTTTTGAAATTGAAGTGTCGAATACTGGTTCAGGAGGTAATAAGAGATTTTGATATGAGGAGAATATGGATTACAGATGAACCAGTGCATTTTGTTTAGGGCGATACTTTTCTGAGTGAACCCTGGACCCATAGGAAGGAAAATGTTGCCCCAAGGATTGGAGTTTGCACAAAATAAGTTGGAGTTTATTTTGATATGATGCTTACCCCGAAGGAATGAAGGAAATAAGTACAATTGGATTTAAAGAGGGCGTAATGCTGAAGTGTGGAGCAATAGTGACTCAAAGGATGAGTTAAGGATATACAAGCTCTGATGTGGACCCATAAGCCGAGGACCTAAGGAGGCTACATAATCACAAGGGAACCACACGACTTGTTAGAAGTAATATGTTTCTGATGTAGTGAAGCGGTGCACTTTGCTAGAGATTGTTCCAAGGAGAAGGAGATTTCTGCTAAGTAGTTGAGTTGAAGGATGCAATAAAAATGCAGTACATCGTAGTAAGTTGAGAATCAATACAGTTAGTATCAGGGTATTGATTTTGTATTTTATGAGTTGTTACTACATAAGTGATGACTGAAGACGTGATACATGGATCAAGACTTTGAAGAAACTAGTGGTATTCATTTTAAGTGTGGTAGAATCCAACACCACTACCCGACTACACTAGCTTGTGGTTAGTTATGTCGGACTTGGAATGGACTGCCCAAGGATGAGTGTGAGTAATTACACTCAGTTTTGTACCCAAAGAAGAAAGGGATACCCAACAAATTGGATGGATTTAAGAAAACCAAGGAAGTTGGATGTTGGAAGAATGATCAGTTGCAACCTGATGATGAGACCAAGTGTTGCTAGTGATGAGATGAGCCAAAACCCACAGGCCCCAGGACCTGTCAAGAAAGCAAGCACACTCTTGCTGAAGGAAAACCCCTGGAAGAAGTTACGACTTTGCCAGCACACGATCTTATAGGTGGTTACGTTAAACACGAGGGTTGTGAAGAAACGATAGATGTTTTGTTTGGCTTGCAGAATCAATGAATTTATCCGAACTTAGTTCGTTGACAAGAGAAAATTCCGTAATGCTTGTGAGGATGACCGAGTGTTAGAATGCAAGATTCACTAAACCATATACAAGGTAATGATTTGGGTGCGGGATGGATTGATCACCATACTGACTTACTCTTATTATTCGCCTCTGTTATGTGGGATGGTAAATCTGAGTGACTCACCTATAGTAGAGAGACGACGATGTCAAAACCTTGTTTAAACCTTAGAATGGTATAGAAGTTTTTCCTTGTACAAGGCATGATGTTGCCAACCGTAGGATATACGGTGAGAATGAAGCCCAGACCCGTTTTCTACAGGGACCCAATCAAATTGTTTGATGACCACCATGAGATATCGATAGTTGTTTAGTATTGGCGCCAGACCTGCCAGCTAAGAAGAGCTAGTCACAGAAAGAGCCTTACCAAGATGATAGGATACCAGAATTGAGGGCAAAGGTTATGCCACTACCGAAAGAGCCCCAGAGAAGGAGTTACCCTGAAGATCTGAGAAGACCGACACTGCCAACACTAAGGATGGAGTATCTGAGTTTTGCAGGAACCGTAACCCTGTTTCTAAGTGTGCTAGCACACTAGACCATACCAATCAGTGATTTGCTAGAAGACCCCCAAACCCTAACCTATTTCTTTCTAGCCTCTCCGAATCTCAAGGACGAGATTCATTTTAAGTGTGGTAGGTTTGTAACATCCCAAAATTTAAAATTTTGGAATGTTATACAAAATAGATAGATTTGATTGCTGTTTGATGTGTTGAGTGAAATTGAGTGAAAGTTGAAACTTTTGAAAGTTAAATGAGAGGGAATAAAATGACTTTCCCAAAACTTTCACTTTGCATTTTGATCTCCGGGAATTCAAATTCTTTTCAACACAAAACCCTAGAGTGAAGATAATATGACTTCTTCCATTTATTTTAAATGATAAAGGGCTTTGAAAGGATTTTGAATTTCATCCTCAAAATAATTTCAATTCAGAAACTTTAAGCAACTCAATGATTTTCCTGAGAGAAGATAAAATGACTTCTTCAAATTATAAGAAATATGAGTTGGAAGTTTTTCTGAAATTTTCGGCAACTCAATTTCAAATATTGAGTTATTTGGTTTATTCAAATTATTTTTCTCCAAAAATAAAATACATGGAAAATAGGGTAACATGATTCCCTAAAGTAGAAAATTGGAGATAAATAAATTTGAAATCTTTTTGGTATTTTTAAAATGAATTTTATTGGTTTTTATTGCAACAGTAGCACCTTTCGATTTATTAGAATTTGTGGGCATTTTATTTGACAGTAGGAAAATGTCCATCTTGTAGGATTTGTTTTTCTGCAAATTTTGGTATATTATATGCCTATATAATATTTTTATTTCTTTTGTTTTTATTCGTTTTTCCTTGTCTGTTTAAAAATAAAAAAATTCTTTCCCCGAACTGGCCGGCCCAGCATCCGAGCCAGGCCGCGGCCCAGCGCGTCGCCCGTCCCCATCGTCCCCGAGCGGGACTCCGCTTGAGGAGACCGCCGCCGCCACGCCTCGGCGTCCGTGCTTGGCACGCCTCGCCGCCGCCTTTCCCCCGACCCCTCCTCCACGCAAAGGCGTCCCCCTCTGCTAAGCCGCCGCCCCGCTGCTCCTCGCCTCGAGCGCCGCCGCCGCTGTGCTCGCTACCGCTGCTGCTGCTGCCCTCGCCGCCCCGCTCCTTGCCCCTCGCCCTGCTCGTCCGCACCGTGTCCCCCGCTGCCTCGCCGCTCGCCGGAGTCCGCGCCGGAGTTCACCGCCGGCCGGATCCACGCCGACCCGCCAGACCCGATCCGCCCGAAGAAAACCGCCGCCGCCTTTTTTTTAAAAAAAAAAACCTTCCCCAACCGGTAAAACCTCAAAACCCGTCTGGTTTTTCCTTACAGATCGGTTTTCTTTTAGTTAGATCTATATAGTGAACATTCACTGGTTAGGTCTTAATGGCGAACGTTCGTTCTTTAGTTCTTTTCTTTTTCTTTTAGTTTTCTACCAGGGACTTAGATGTAAATAAAATTTTCACAATTTAGCCCCTAATCTTCAAACGGCCTTAACTTTTTGCTCGTTGGTCCAAATCCAACAAAACCAACGCCCACGCCTTCGTTACGATCCCCTCTTTCCAGTAATCCAACTTAAACATGTTTTTGAAAGTTTTAAAATTTGAATTCAACTAGATTTGAATTTGAACTTCATTTGATCATAACTTGAGTTTTATAACTCCGTTTTAGTTGATTGTTTTTGCAAATCGAAGCTCTTGACCTAAATTTTCTGATAAGGACAAATTCACATAATTTTGGTACTGTTAGAAATTGTTTTATGTTTCAAGAGTCACTCGTTTGTTTTTGAAGTTTTCCGAAGTGTTTATTCGTTCTGTCCGATCTTTCTGAGTGATTGCTTATGTGTGGTTACTATTGTTTGCTTACGATAGATTGATCGGAGTGTGACGAGTAGATCTATCACGAGTTCTGAGTGCGAATCTTCTACATCGTCAGTACAAGGCAAGTTCACACTTTGATCATACTTTCCAAATACCCAGTTTTCATTGCATTAGTTATATCCTCAAACCCTTGCATGAGTAGGATCTCTTAACTTGTGGGTCTGGGAAGTAGATTGAGGTAGAACCTATTACCTGCATTATTTTCAAACCCCTGGGAGTTACTTCTAAGTTATGCTTAGGTTGCCATGCTATGCTCGTAGACGTGGTTTGGGTTTGAGAGTATCCATGACAGATGTGAGATTGTTAATTAATGGTTCAACTTAAGGTGGCTACTTTAATACACATCTGGGTGGATTGGTTGTGGCACACTAGAGCACCTAGTGGTTTGCCGGCCACCTGGAGAAACCAGTGTTGTCCTAGGGGATTCCGGAGGAACCGTGTGATCACCCTATTTGAATGCCACCCACGCTCAAAGGGATCATATAATATTTTCATGCCTAGAAACTTCCATGTACAGCCACAAGCCATTATGGGCTCTGGCATAGCATGAGTAAGTTGTGTGAGCTCTTTCAGTGGTGGACTAGCAGATGTAGGGGGGATGTAGGTGTACGGTTCCACCCGGGGTAAAGAGTAAATGCTTCTGAAAGACTGCGTCTCGGTCATCCGTTTCTCAAACACCATGTAGTGCGAGAAATTAGAAGGAGGCGATCGAGTCTTGTGGGGAAAAGTGCGCAAACCTCTGCAGAGTGTACAAACTATTCATGAGTAGCCATGTCCCCGGTTATGGACATCTTTGGGATTAAGATGGAGGAACCATTCTCAATTGTTCATGATTTAATTTAACAAAGTAGTTAAATAAAATGCATTTCTTTGTGGTAGAGAAAAAATCAGCTTTATGCAAAAACAACCTTACAGCCTCCACCAGCCAAATATGCATGTAGTTGTAGGACTTGTTCATTGTCATTACAGTGTGGATTTGCCAGTACATTCAATGTACTGACCTACATGGCTGCAACGTCTCATGTTGCAGGAATTATTCGACGAGTAAGTGTTACGTTAGGGTTGCGCTGTCTACACTCAACTTTGTCGTTGGTGTTGATGGAACTCCACAACCTTTGTTGCTTCCGCTATGATCGATTTAGGTAATAGTATTTACATTACTTTATACATGTGATTTACCTCTGTTATAAATCCTCGAGTACTGTGTGTGTCAACATACCGGTCCAGGGATGACACTTAAGCACAGAGACTTGATCCATTCGGGTCGGGTCGCTAGATCCAGCCTCCTAACTGGAATTTACCTTTTGAGATTATGTGTGATGCTAGTGATTATGTTGTAGGTGATGTTCTAGGGCAAAGAGTTGATAAGAAATTGAATGTTATCCAATATGCTAGTAAAACTCTAGATAGTGCCCAAAGAAATTATGCTACTACTGAGAAAGAATTTTTAGCAGTTGTATTTGCTTGTGATAAGTTTAGACCCTATATTGTTGATTCTAGAGTAACTATTCACACTAATCATGCTGCTATCAAATACCATATGGAAAAGAAAGATGCTAAACCTAGACTTATTAGATGGGTTCTCTTGCTGCAAGAATTTGACTTGCATATTATTGATAGAAAGGGAGCTGAGAACCCCGTTGCAGACAACTTGTCTAGGTTAGAGAATATACTTGGTGACCCACAACCTATTGATGATAGCTTTCCTGATGAACAATTAGCTGTCATAAATACTTCTCGTACTGCTCCATCGTATGCTGATTATGCTAATTATATTGTTGCTAAGTTTATACCTCCTAGCTTCACATACCAGCAAAAGAAAAAGTTCTTCTATGATTTGAGACATTACTTCTAGGATGACCCACATCTTTGTAAAGAAGGAGTAGATGGTATTATTAGACGTTGTGTACCTGAGCATGAACAGGAACAGATCCTATGCAAGTGCCACTCCGAAGCTTATGGAGGACACCATGCGGGAGATAGAACTGCACATAAGGTATTGCAATCCGGTTTTTATTGGCCTACTCTCTTCAAGGATGCCCGTAAGTTTGTCTTATCTTGTGATGAATGTCAAAGAATTGGTAATATCATTAGACGTCAAGAAATGCCTATGAATTATTCACTTGTTATTGAACCATTTGATGTTTGGGGCTTTGATTATATGGGATCGTTTCCTGCCTCTAATGGGTACACACAGATTCTAGTTGATGTTGATTACGTTACTAAGTGGGTAGAAGCTATTCCAACTAGTAGTGCTGATCATAACACCTCTATTAAGATGCTTAAAGAAGTTATTTTCCCGAGGTTTGGAGTACCTAGATATGTAATGACTGATGGTGGTTCACACTTTATTCATGGTGCTTTCCGGAAGATGCTTGCTAAGTATGATGTCAACCATTGAATTGCATCCCCTTATCACCCACAGACTAGTGGTCAAGTAGAACTAAGTAATAGAGAGCTGAAATTAATTTTGCAAAAGACAGTTAATAGATCTAGAAAGAATTGGTCCAAGAAACTTGATGATGCATTATGGGCCTATAGAACTGCATACAAAAATCCTATGGGTATGTCTCCATATAAGATGGTATATGGAAAAGGCTATCACTTACCTCTTGAGCTAGAACATAATGCATATTGGGCTATTAAAGAGCTCAATTATGATTTCAAACTTGCCAGTGAAAAGAGGTTATTTGACATTAACTTCCTTGATGAATGGAGAACCCAGGCCTATGAGAATGCCAAGTTGTTTAAAGAAAAAGTTAAAAGATGGCATGATAAAAGGATACAAAAGCGTGAGTTTCACGTAGGTGATTATGTCTTGCTATTCAAATCTCGTTTAAGATTTTTTGCACGAAAACTTCTCTCCAAGTCGGAAGGACCTTACGTTATCGAGGAGGTCTATCATTCTGGTGCCTTAAAAATCAACAACTTCGACGGCACAAATCCGAAGGTGGTGAACGATCAAAGAATCAAACATTATATCTCAGGTAATCCTATAAATGCCGAAACCAATGTTATTGAAACCGTAACCCCGGAGGAATACATGAGGGACACTTTCCAGAACGATTCAGCCTCCGAAAAGGAAGAGGTATGTGATACGGTAAGTAAACCGACTCCAAAACAGCTCTAAAGGCAATGTTTCTCCGTTTTGGAATATTTAGAAAAATAGAAAAATAAGTAGCAGTCCGGAAGAGACACGAGGCGTCCACGAGGGTGGAGGGCGCGCCCCCCCTCTCAGGGCGCGCCCCTGCCTCATGGGCACCCCGTGTGCCTCCCGGACTCTGTTTTCTTGTGGGTTACTCCTTTTGGTTGGTAAAAATTCATTATATATACTTCCAAAGATTTTGACCTCTGTATCACGCAGAAATCCTCTGTTTTCATTTCGAGCTGTTGTTTTTGATAGATCTAGATCATCATGGCGTCCTCCAACATCCCCAAGGACAAGTTCTTCGAGAAGGTCATCAACCCCTACCTCGCGGAGGTGCTGCATCACCCTAAAACCATGGAGTTGCATCAGGGGGTGCTGCACATCCGTGATGTTGAGGGGCCAAGGAGGACCGGAAGCGTGGAGACAAAGGTCGAAGCAATGGAGCAGCAAGTTTTCAAGTGCCAAGGTATGGTGGAACGAGGACTCAATGTCAACCACATGATGATCTCGGAGCTTGCCAACAACCTCAAGTTGGACTCAAGGATCTTCGGGTAAGCTATCTACAATCTTCAAGAGAAGATCGAAAACCTCCAAGCCTAGATCTATGACGTGCAAAACCAAAACTGTGAGTATGAATATAGATTCAAGAAGATTAGTTTGGCTGCAGATTTGAGTATCCCGGAGACTCGATCATCCTTCTACGAGGGTGAACCCATGCCTTGGAAGGTGGACAACAGGCCTGCATAATCAACAACTCCTACCTCACCACCCCCGAAGAAGGAGACATAATCATATGGGTATGGGCACTTTCTTGGCAACTGCCAAGCTTGGGGGAGTGACCCCGGTATCGTGTCACCATCACTCATATCTTTACCGCTTTACTTAGTTCGATCCTTTTGGTAGTATCTTGATCTAGTAGAATAAAGTTAGCATGATCTAGTTGTGAGCTTTTGCCTTATGATCTTTACCCTTTGTAATCGAGTTCGCGAGCTATATAATAAAGATTAGTGTTGAGTCAAGGGCTTGATTTCCTCACTTGGGTCATGATAAAAAAAAAGAAAACATAAAGAGTATCAAAGAGATCATATCGATCTTATGGGAAGTAATGACTTCACGTATAAGAGTATGATAAATAAAAGTTGTTGGGAGTTGACAAACACAGTTTTGGTCATCGTTGCAATTAATAGGAAGTAATAAAAGAAGAGAGGCTTCACATACAAATATACTATCTTGGACATCTTTTATGATTGTGAGCACTCATTAAAGTATGTCATGCTAAAGATTTGATGTTGGACAAGGAAGACAACATAATGGGTTATGTTTTCCTATATCTGAAATAAAGTATATTGGCATGGATCATCCAACATGTTGAGCTTGCCTTTTCCCCTCATGCTAGCCAAAACTCCTCGCACTAAGTAGAGATACTACTTGTGCTTCCATACATCCTTAAACCCAGTTTTGCCATGAGAGTCCACCATACCTACCTATGGATAGAGAAAGATCCTTCCAAGTAAGTTGTCATGTTGCAAACTCGCTAAAATATGTATGATTTATTAGTGTGGAGGAAATTAGCTTTATACGATCTTGTGATATGGAAGTAATAAAAGCGATGGAATGCATAATAAAGGTCCTTATCACAAGTGGCAATATAAAGTGACGCTCTTCTATGCTAAGACTTTGTGCATCCAACCATAAAAACACATGACAACCTCTGCTTCCCTCTGCGAAGGGCCTATCTATTATTCTTGTCTTATAAGAGTCAAGGTGAAATCCACCTTTCCTTTTTACATTTTATCCTTTGGCAAGCACATTGTGTTGGAAAGATCCTGACATATATACCCACTTGGATGTAAGTTTCCATGATCTATTACTGTTGACATTACCCTTGAGGTAAAAGGTTGGGAGGCATCACCATAAGCCCCTATCTTTCTCTGTGTCCGATTAAAACTCCATAACCATAAGTATTGCGTGAGTGTGAGTAATTGTGAAAGACTATATGATAGTTGAGTATGTAGGCTTGCTGAAAAGCTCTTATATTGACTCTTTTCGATGTTACGATAAATTGCAATTGCTTCAATGACCGAGATCAGAGTTTGTTAGTTTCCAATGAAGTTTATGATTCATGCTTGATATTGTGGATGAATTGTTACTTTAGCATAAGAATCATATGATTATATAAAATATATATGTTGTTGTTACGAAAATAATCATGATGCCCTCATGTTCGTATTTTGTTTTTATCGACACCTCTATCTCTAAACATGTGGACATATTTTTCGTTATCGGCTTTCGCTTGAGGACAAGCTAGGTCTAAGCTTGGGGGAGTTGATACGTCCATTTTGCATCATGCTTATATCTTGATATTTATTGCATTATGGGCTGTTATTACTTGTTTTGTCACAACCCTTATGCCTTTTATTTCTTATTTTACAAGGTTTACAAGAAGAGGGAGAATGCCGACAGCTGGAATTCTGGGCTGGAAAAGGAGCAAACTCTGGAAACCTATTATGCACAACTCCAAAAGCCCCGAAACTCCACAGAATTCCGTTTCAGAAAATATAAAAAATATCTGGCAAAAGAAGTTCACGAGGGGGCCACCGGCTGTCCACGAGGGTGGGGGGCGCACCCCCTCTCAGGGCGCGCCCCCTGTCTCATGGGCCCCTCAAAGGCCCCCCGATGCCCATCTTCTCCTATATGAGGTGTTTTGACCTGGAAAAAAATCATAAGGAGGCTTTCGGGACCAGACGCCGCCGTCTCGAGGCGGAACTGAGGCGGAAACCAATCTAGGGCTCCGGCAAAGTTGTTCTGCCGGGGATACTTCCCTTCGGGAGGGGGAAATCGTCACCGCCATCATCACCAACAACTCTCCCATCTTGGGGAGAGCTATCTTCATCAACATCTTCACCAGCACCATCTCCTCTCAAACCCTAGTTCATCTCTTGTATCCAATCTTTGTACCCAAACCTTAGATTGGTACATGTGGGTTGCTAGTAGTGTTGATTACTCCTTGTAGTTGATGCTAGTTGGTTTATTTGGTGGAAGATCATATGTTCAGATCCATTATGCATATTAATACCCCTCTGATCATGAACCATATTATGTCTTGTGAGTAGTTACTTTTGTTCTTGAGGACATGGGAGAAGTCTTGCTATTAGTAGTCATGTGAATTTGGTCTTCGTTCGATATTTTGATGATATGTATGTTGTCTCTCCTCTAGTGGTGTCATGTGAACGTCGACTACATTACACTTCACCATTATTTGGGCCTAGAGAATGGCATTGGGAAGTAATAAGTAGATGATGGGTTGCTAGAGTGACAGAAGCATAAACCATAGTTTATGCGTTGCTTCGTAAAGGGCTGATTTGGATCCATATGTTTCAGGCTATGGTTAGGTTTACCGTAATACTTCTTTTGTAGTTGCGGATGCTTGCATTAGAGGTTAATCATAAGTGGGAGGCTTGTCCATGTAAGGATAGCACCCAAGCACCGGTCCACCCACATACCAAATTATCAAAGTACCGAATGTGAATCAGATGATCGTGATGAAAACTAGCTTGACGATAATTCCCGTGTGTCCTCGGGACCGCTTTCCTTTATATAAGAGTTTGTCTAGGCTTGTCCTTTGCTACAAAAATGATTGGGCCACCTGCACCTTATTTACTTTTACCTTTTGTCACTTGCTACCATTTACCTTATCACAAAACTATCTGTTACCTATAATTTCAGTGCTTGCAGAAAAACCTTACTGAAAACTGCCTATCATTTCCTTCCGCTCCTCGTTGGGTTCGACACTCTTACTTATCGAAAGGACTACGATAGATCCCCTACACTTGTGGGTCATCATTTGCTATGTCTCATACGTGTGGAGATTAAGGCTGAGCTTTGACTAGGTTTGATCACTCACTAAGGTGATTAGGTTGGCAAGGTTTCAGCTCTAGAAGAGCAGTTTAGCTAGCACTTGTTGTAGAAATGCACAAACTGATCCAGAATGCAAATATTGAAGTTGCACTCATATAGAGCGTCCACTTGAGCTGAAATTTTGCATGGCAGGGTTATTTGGGCACATGAAGATGTTGTAGAAATTTCATACCATTTGGATAAACCAAAATGGTACTTGCTTCACAAACATCCTTACTGTCCAAGAACTTGCAAAAATTCCTGAGGGAAAATGGCTAAACAAAATATGCCCAAATTTTGTGGAGCCAGGTTATATGGATAGGAGAAGGCCTAGGAAAATTTTCAGCCTTAATGGAGAAGAGAAAATATACTTGCTTCACAAACTAAAATTTTGGACAGAATCAAAGAATTGAAGATGAGCTCACATGGAGGCATTACATGGGCTCAACTTTGGTGAAGGGCTACGATAGGATGATATTGAGGAGCATGCAAAATTACAACTCATTTGGATATGCCTAGCTTGTACCTCCTTCACAAAGTTTCTTTCTAGGCCGAAACTTTGGAAAATCATAATTAAATAACTACTAGGCAAATGAGGTTTAATTTTGGCATGTGGCAAATATATGGACAGGAAGAGATGTCCAAGAAGTTTGAGGGCAATTGGAAAAAGATAAATAGCCATTGCTTCACAAAGTGCCACTTAGGGCAGAATAGGAAAATGAATATTGGAGGATTATTTTCGAACATGGCAAGGAAAAGTTTTGCCATATTTGATGAAGATATGACGCAAACAATTTATGAGAATTATTTCGGAATTTTAGGAGTGATATAAATATAGGTTGCTTCACAACCTAAGGCAGATAGTGTTATTCCTTTAACAGAAAAAGGAATATTCCTAATAAAAAGAATATTGGGATTGGGCTAGGATGAAAATGGCAAGGTCTAGGGAAGGAATTGAGGATGACAAGCCACTCTGGAAAGGAAGAAGAGGGCATCTTCTTCAGTTTCCATACCACAAAGCCACGGAAAAAGTAAATTCAAGCAAAAACCTTAGAAAAACAAAAGAAAAAGAAAGGGCCAAAAATCAGGCTGTGACAAACCTTTCCCCCCTTAAAGAAATCTCGTCCTCGAGATTTGGTTGCTCAGGGAACAAGTATGAATATATCTGACTTAAGGAAACCGTTTCCAACTCAGGTATCCTTTTTCCTTTATTGATTGTTCCCATTAACTTCTGTATCTGGCTTACGTGACAGATTCTGGGGTGGTTTGCTTCACTGTATCCATATCCTGGCAGATCTTACTTCATATTTTCATGCTTATGCTGGCTCCATTTCTCTTCATAGCTGCTGACTTAGCTCAGTGTGATTTGTTATCCTGTTTGAAATATATGCCTGTCTCACAAATCCGAGAGTGATTACCGATTGCTGGGTCTAAACTGACAACTGTCCATGAATTGGTGATCAGATTTTTCCTGATGAATACCCAAGGTCTGACTCCTTGCATTGGGATTTTCTACTAAATGCAAATCCCTCGGGTTCCAAACAGTGAGTTGAGGCATAACCATTTTTTTTGACATATTCTGACTTATCAAAGGAATTTACGAATCGTGCTGACTGGCTCCATTGTCTTGAGTATCAGATCTGTACCAAATATTTGATTTTTGCATTTCGTGGCCAGCATAAGGGATGTGACCTTATCTGGTAATATCCTCATCATTGACTGACGGTGGTTCAAAATTGAGTAGACCCCCTAGGTGAATGTCCATGGCGGTCGATCCTGACTCAGACTGTTCGGGGTATCTTCACCATGTGAGTCATGCAACCATTTTCATAGTTGCACCACTGTTCTTGCTCGTTCCTTATTGTTTTCTTGATCCGGGTCCTTGGCTGGAAGAGCAGGGTCTGCTTCTTCGTGTGACCATAGGTTCTGTCAGGTGCAATATTCTGATAGGTGTACTTTTATCCTCATCTCCTGACATGGCAGCATCATTCAAATTGCAGGTTCATCGTCTCTCAAGTTTTAACCGTAGGGAAATGATCATCTGAACTCGGAGAAAAGAAGACAAGGGCTCATCAGGATCATATTTCAGGTTCATCAATACTTGCACAGAGCTCAGTGTTGTCGTCAATTTTCATAGTCCTTTGTCACACTAAGGTGTATATCTGGCTTCCTTCACATATATCTGAGAATCTGATTCCTGAGGCAGACTTGTGTTGGTTCTTGCTTCTGACCAACTGTTGCGGATCTGATTCTGCCATCTGCTGTCAATTCACAATGTACTATCCTACACCAGTGTCGCACTGAGGATGATTGGATGGCTTATGCTGGTGACCATCGAGAGTATCTTGCTGAGGAAGACTGGGTTTCGTGCTGCAGAAGCTTTTCATTGTGATATGCGGACCGATTACCACATATGCATACCATATTAATATTTATGTTGTTGATTTCTTATATGTACCGGGGTTTTGCTGGACTATCCTCTGTTTTGAGTATATGGCACATCCTTGCTTTGACTGGAACTGCACTGTTGGTCTTGCACATAGCTTATCTTCTGGCTGATCTGATCAGTACAATCATGAAGAGTGCAAACTAAGGCAAACTTGATTATCCGTACTGTTGTAAGGAGTGCACGCTATTGCAAACATGATACTGACTGTCCATCCCTGATTCTTTTTCCATTCAGACAAGATATTTTAACTTTCACTGCAGTCTGCTGATAACTTCATTCCGTTTATTTGAGCTTCCAAGTATCTGAATTCCTTGCTGATTCTTCAGGTCCGGTGTCGGTTGATGAGCAAGTTTAATAAGTGGAAAATAATGCCACACCGAAGGCCCAAAGAAAGAAGCAAAAGAAATGACTAAAACAAAAGCACACAAGCATACATGCAGCGTAAATAATCAATCAACAACACACATTAATGCTATTCATAACAATAAGATGCATGCACACCTAAGCACACATATTTCGCGGAAACTCCGGTATTATGGTCTAATATGCTGCGGCGGTGTGCACGAAAGTGAATCTGGAGAAGGAGTTGGTGTAACCAAGGCTACACCAAGCGCTCGCTGAACTCCGGTTGCAACTGGATGAATATGGGGGCGAGGACGGACTTGGTGATCATGTAGCGAGACACACGGTCATGACCACATCATCATCAAGCGTACGGAAGGAACCGTACATTCCAAAGAATTAGGGTGACAGGGCAATATAGGGGAGGAAAAGCAAGGCTTGATGGCATTGCCCTTTTCTGATAACAACTATCAGTAAGGGTTGCCGAAGGAACGAGATGGATGGCACGATTCGGGATAGAGGCAGGTCTATCACCGAAATAATATGGGTGGGTGGCGGAAAGATATCGACGCGATACCTGAGCATCACTCCTGCAAATGGTGTCTGGAACATTTGGCACCAGGGCATCACTCTGCTGGGACAGAGATGACGCCAAACACCAAAGAGCGGGCATGCAAAGAAGGAGGGTGCAGGTAGTGGATCGAAATCGATGCCACCTACACTCACAAGATTAACCGTTAGCGACAAGATAATATTCTATATGCATGCTATGCAACAAACAAATGCAGCAATCAAGTGCAACAAACCAACCAGACTCTATACTACCGCATTCTATGTTCGCGCGGGCTGGGGCATCCTACTGCCAGACCTGCTCTGATACCAAGCCTATGGCACCCCGGCTCAGAGAAACCGGAATGCCCCGTATTCCAGCCTAGAACTCGAGGAGAAGTCTTCTGGAATACGGCACTGCTTAGCATAGAATAAATCAGCTCTTTATTACAATATATGTGGGTACAAGGGGTTACATCGGCACGGCGAAACTACGCGTGCCACATTTGTTCCATGCAAGCAGCAGAACAACACGAAGCAGCAGAATGACTACTGGCAGCGGAACAGCGACGACGGTGGTGTACTCCACTCCGCGAGGACTCTGGCTGGAACTCTTATCCTAGCTCGCAAACAAGGAATCCACGGCAAACAAGCAATCATATCCGGCATGACCTGCAAACTAGCATGACACGCCAAGTTAGTACATTGAATGTACTTGCAAGCTCACGGCAACCAAAGCAATCAAGACAAACAATTGCATGGTGATACGTCCAAAACATATCTATAATTTCTGCTTGCTCCATGCCTCTTTTGTGTGATATTGCTATGATATTGATGCACTTCCATACACTTTTGATCATATTTGGACTAACCTATTAACTCAGTGCACCACAGTGCCAGTTCCTGTTTTCTGCTGTTTTTCTATTTCAGGTTTCCCCCATATTAAAATTGCCCTAAAAATTCTGGGAAAAATACAGGAAAAATCAGCGTATCGGGAGCTTCCAGAAAAACCAAGGCAGTGCCAGAGGGGAGCCTGGGGTGGCCCAGGCGGCCACCCGGCGCGGCCCCACCCCTGGCCGCGCCAGGGGGGCGCCTGGGGCCCCACCTCCGCCTCTGGTGACCCCCTTTGGCATATATATTGCTAAAGTCCCGAAACCCTCGAGGAGGGAACCCTTTTTCACGATCTCATCTCTGTTCCGCCGCCGCCGCGCTTCCAAGATCGGGAGCACCAGGAGAACTCTTCCCGGCACCCTGCCGGAGGGGAGAACCACCACCGGGAGCTTCTCCACCACCATGGACGCTTCCCGTATGAGTTGTGAGTAGTCTCCCTTGGACCATGGGTCCATGACCAGTAGCTATGTGATGTTCTCCTCCCCTCTTTGTTCTTCATCGATTAGACCTCGTGATCTGCCCTACATGATCGAGGCACATATGTAATCTTTATGCTGTTGCTCTGCTGAGTTTGCGGGGATCCGATGGATTATGAGATTATGTTCAGATTGTGTGTGAGTAATATATTTGATTCACCTCTTTTATATTTATGTTCTTGAGTAATTCTTGCATGTTCTCCGTTGCTATTTATTGCTTTGGCCGAGTAGTAGGTAGTAACTCCAAGAGGGAACGTTATGCTTGATTGTGGGTTCATGCCCCTCGATGACTAGCTTGAGTGACAGAAACATGAGTCTAGGGGATGTGCTGTTGCCACAAGGGGGAAAACAACGGTGCTTGTACTTGCGGGTGCAAGGATTGTTTACTTTACGCAAAGTTTTTTTAATGCAGTTGTCTGTTGCTTTGAGTTTACACTTTGGGTGGGACTCGCAACTTAATACCAGCGAGATGTTCAGGATAGATATCTCAAGGTGGATGATTAGTAGTAGATGCACATGGATTTCGGTCTACTTGCCTTGGCGTACCGCCCATGCTTTTGAGCCTCTATCTTTCTTTACAGCATAGTTAGCATTGGTTTGCGCACATAATCCTGTCAATTGCCCAGCTGTAATTTGTTTACCTCGCTTAGCTGTTTTATCATCTTTTGGGAGAGAGACATCACTAGTGAACATCATGGGACTCCGGTCCATATTACCATCACTGATCACACCCGCTATTTACTTCCTGTTCTTATTTCCTAGTTGCAGTCATACCTATCACTATTATCTCTTGCGTTTGATCCTTTGTAAACGACAAGGCCGGAGGGATTGACAACCTCTCTGTACTCATTGGGAGCAAAGTTATTTGTATCTATGTGCAGGTCCTGTCAAGCAAAAGTTGCTGGCGCCATTGACACCTTCTTGTCGACCCTCGGAGTCTCACGGGATTCGATCCTTGGTATCTTTGCCAAGGGAAATTTGCCGCTACGCTACATCTCAATCCTTCCACTTGGGGTAACCAACGAGGGGCGAGAAGCCATCAAGCAAGTTTCTGGCGCCGTTGCCGGGGACTCCACTCTTCAAGATAGGGGAGTTGCACGCTATCTTTTATCTTTGCTTTTTAGTCTTGTTAGTTTACCTTTTAGTTTTTGCTTTAGTGTCCCTTACCAAAAATCACAAAAATAGTTATCTTGCTTGCTGCTGCTATGGGTTCCACCGAGAACACCAAGTTGTGTGACTTCACTAGTCATAACAAGGATGACTTTATCTGCACGACTATTACTACACCTGCCACTTCATCACCTTCTTATGAGATTAAACCTGCTTTACTGAACCTAGTTATGAAAGATCAATTCTCCGGTGCTGGAGATGATGCTGCTTTACACTTAAATAATTTTGTTGAACTCTGTGATATGCAAAAGTACCAAGAAATAGATGGTGATATTGTTAAGCTTAAGCTTTTTCCTTTCTCCTTGAGAGGAGGAGCTAAAATCTGGTTTTAATCCTTGCCTAGAAATAGTATAGATTCTTGGGACAAGTGCAAGGATGCCTTTATTGGGAAGTACTATCCCCCTGCTAAAAATTATCCAACTAAGGAGTAACATAATGAATTTTAAACAATTGGATAATGAACACGTTGCCCAAGCTTGGGAACGCATGAAATCTCTTGTCAAGAACTGCCCTACTCATGGTTTGACTACTTGGATGGTTATCCAAACTTTTTATGCAGGCGTGAACTTTACCTCGCGGAACTTGTTAGATTCGGCCGCGGGAGGAACCTTTATGTCAACTACACTTGGTGCTGCCACGAAACTTCTCGATGAGATGATGACCAATTATTCCCAATGGCACACCGAACGCGCTCCAACAAGTAGGAAGGTAAACTCTGTCGAGGAGATTTCCTCCCTAAATGAAAAAGTTGACTTGATCATGTCTCTACTTTCCAAGCAATCTTCTATTGATCCTCGTGATGTTCCTTTAAATTCTTTGATTGCTCAAGATCAAGTAGATGTGAACTTTATCTCTAGAAACAACTTCAAAAACAATGCTTATAGGAGTAATTTTGGTAGCAACCCTAGACCGTTCCCCTCTAATTCCTATGGGAACAACCATACTTATCCTAACACCAAGAACTCCACTTCTGAACTAGAGATTATGCTTAAAGACTTTATCACTACCCAAAAAGCCTTCAATAAGAGTGTAGAAGAAAAACTAGCCAAACTAGATAATCTCTCTTCGAAGGTAGACAATTTAGCCCATGAGGTAGAATTGCTTAAAATTAGAACTTCCCCTCTGGAGGAGAGGAAGACCACTCCTATGAATGCTATTCAAGTGCAAATTAATGAAAACATTAGGATGATGGCTAAACTTAAAGAGAGATGGGCTAGAGAAAAGGAGGAAGAAGATAGAATTAAGAGCCTTCCTACCCACCACACCGTTGCTACTATCCAAGTTGTTGAGGATATCCAAACTCTTAGCACCCAATGCACTCCTGGTCCCATTGGACCTATTAATGGTGATGTTATGACCTCAACCGTAAAAGAAGAAACTCCTATGACCATAGAAGCTACCAAACAAGTGAGCCTAAAGGACACAACTACCACTTTACTTGATAGTAGTGACCTTGATTTTTATAATTGCACCCTTTCTGAAATTATTAGTTTTCTTCACAAGATGTCTAGAGATCCCCACACTAGCACACTTAATCTTGCCTTCACGGAGCATATCACTAATGCTCTCATCAAAGCTAGGGAGGAGAAGCTTAGGGTAGAAGCCTCTATACCTAGAAAGCTAGAAGATGGTTGGGATCCTATGATTAAAATTAAGTTGAATAACTTCTCTTGCTATGCTTTATGTGATGTTGGAGCTAGTACCTCCGTTATGCCCAAAAGAATATATGATATGCTTAAATTGAAACCTTTTGATCCTTGTTCTTTTGGTGTTCGTCTTGTTGATTCTTCTGTAAAGAAACCTTTGGGGAGGATCGACGATGTTCTTATCATTGTCAATGACAATTATGTTCCCGTTGATTTTACTATTATGGATATTGAATGTGAACCTTCTTGTCCAATTATTTTGGGACGTCCTTTTCTTCGCACGGTTGGTGCTATCATTGACATGAAAGAGGGGAATATAAAATTCCAATTCTCTCTCAAGAAAGGAATGGAACACTTCCCTAGAAAGAAGATTAAGTTAACTTTTGAGTCTGTTACACGGGCTAGCTATTCTTTTACTCTTGATAAAACTTGATCTTCTCTCTTTGCATTATGCCTAGCTTAAAGGCATAAAAGAAAACACTTTTGGGAGGCAGCCCACAATGAATAAAGTTTTATTTTGCTTTTGCTGTGTCTTGATGTTTGTTACTACAGTAGCATCATCATTGTATCTTTTCTTTTCAGCTTTGTGCCAAGTTTAGCCTCTGATTGCAAGAAAGTTCAAAAGTTGTGACGTTCAGTCCAGAAAATAGATTCTGTCCTTGGACAGAAAAATTCGTATAAAATCACCAGATCATCTTTTTGGTCTGAATTTTTTTGACAGCATGCTCTATACAATTGGCTTTCGGGCGTCTGTTCTGAGTTTTTTGATTTGAGTTGCAGAAGTGCCCCGAAAAAATTATTTACTACCTGCTGGTCTGTTTTTCACAGATTCTGTCCTGTTTTGCCTTTTCTTCGTTTTGCAAACCTTAAGCTTGCTTTTTCTTTGCAAAAAACCTTTTGGCAATCTTGAGAAACAGTAGCTCTTCAAGATTATCTTTATTTCCAGCAAGAAAAATATATTTTATTATGGGTACTAACCTCGCTAATCAGATTATGATGAGTTATGTATGAAGGGAGTTTTCAAGTGTGCGAGGGAAGATGATAAAAAGATTCAGGAGGGTCAAACGCTCAAGCTTGGGGATGCCCCTGTGCACCCCCAAGAAATATTCAAGAAGACTCAAGCGTCTAAGCTTGGGGATGCCCCCGTGCATCCCCTTCTCCATCAACAATTATCAGTTCGTCTTTCGTTCCACTATATTTTAATCACTTCATGCGTTATATGCTATGCTTGGAGCTTCTTGCTTTTAGTTTCCTTTTTAGTTTTCTTTAGCTTTGCTTGCTGCTCATAACGAGTTAGAACCCAGCTTTCTTTGTGTGGGAGAGAAACACGCTCCACTTCAACCTAGAACACAACATAGGATTTTCATGCTTATCTTTGCTGTGTGTGTTCTTTGTCTTTCCATAGCTGCTGTCATGTTTAGCTCTTAGTTTTCATGCTTTTCTTTTTAAAGAGCTTTTGTTTAGTTGGTTGCTGAACTCTCTTGAGTTTTCATGTTTATCTTGTTAAGAGAGTTTGTCTGTTGCACTGAGTTGTGTGTCTTAACTTAAAGTAGGTAATTGAGGTTGCTATTTAATTTTGGTAGTAACTTGCAATAGTTTTGAGGTGTTGCCATGAGTAATGTCTGAACTTTTGGTGTCAAGACTTTAGCCTATTAGTGATAGATGTCGTATTTTGGGCAATCCGTGTTTATTTTCGAAAACCTACAAAATAGTTGAGAACTTTAGCTACTAAATGGACCACTAATCTTTGGAGGGATCGAATATTAGAGTACACTCACGTACCATGGGTCGAGGATGCGCAAGGGTAACCAAACCCCCATACACACCTCCTCGGGGTACTTGTCTCTTTGTGAACCTCCTAATTAGATTGAGAGTTACCGATAATAAGTGCATTAGTTCTTCGGACTAATGTGAGTATTCGAAAGTTGACACTTCCACCTAACCATATATTTCTAGCCTCTTCGGTACTGTGCATTGCCCTTTCTCACCTCGAGAGTTGGCGCATACTTCGCCGGTGCATCCAAATCCTTGGCACGATACGCTCTGTCATCATAAGCCCCATTATATCCTTCCTCAAAACAGCCACCATACCTACCTATCAAGGCATTTCCATAGCCTTTCCGAGATACATTGCCATGCAACATCCATCTTCTCATGACTTGATCTTCATGTCATACATGCTTTTCGCTTGATCGATGAGCCGCATGCTTGTTGGGCCTTGCCCTAATCATTGCTACATGACGCGCTAGTATCATTGCATATCCTGCTACACTGGCAGAGGCATACATTTGCATACATCATGATAGTTCCATTTTCTTTATGTTGAGTACTTTTGTAAAGTGTGAAAGATCTTCTATACTTCTTGTAATACATAGAGTGTTACCCCTAAAGTGAGGAAAAGATCCCAAAGAGGACAAATTAAAAGATCCCAAAGAGGACAAAATCAAAAGATCCCAAAGAGGACAAATGAGAGATAAATAGAAAGAGCCATTGAGGCCACAAAAAATAAAAAAAAATAAAAAACGGAGAAAAAGAAATAAAAAGAGAGAAGGGGGCACACTACTATTTCCTTTTGAGAGATCCACACTCGTACTCCATCTTATACCTTGTGCTCCATAGAGATTATCATTTATGCATATAGCTATGTGGGGACCTTTACACTATAGAACTTGGCTTGTATATTCCAATGATGAGCCTCCTCAAAAGAGCTCTAGGTCTTCTTGAGCAAGCAAGTTGGATGCACTCCCACTAGTTCCATTG
The DNA here is from genome assembly GCA_902687465.1 of Secale cereale. Taxonomy (NCBI): domain Eukaryota; kingdom Viridiplantae; phylum Streptophyta; class Magnoliopsida; order Poales; family Poaceae; genus Secale; species Secale cereale. The sequence continues at coordinate 39,417,389 of LR738716.1, forward strand.
GAGAGCTTACCTTAGCTCATATGTGCATCCGTTGCATGGCAATCCCTACTCCTCACATCATATCTATCATTTGGCTTTCTCTCGCCAATGATTGTCCTCATTGATGTGAGCCTTTCACACCTTCTTTGTCTTCCCCCTCCATCATTTTTCTCTCTTTGCCATCCTAAGTGTCGACTTTCTTTCTTACGCTCATCCATTGCATGAGTGCTCAAAATATCGAAAGGGAGTGGATCATTTTGACTTGTACCTGGCTGACGGTCTGGGGATGAGTCAAGATAAGATTCTAAAGAAGACCAAGTGTGAAACTTTAGTAGATTAAGTCCTCAACAATACAAAAACTATGTTTTACTCTCTCATATATCCCTATCCCCTTTCTTGCACGCAAACACCATTTGGAGACATTCGAGTCACGGACAGCGAGAGCTCTTGCACCTTTATGTTCTTATGTTACTTGTTACAATGCTAATATAGACTCTTGTTTGTTATGACTTGAATTGAATTACATGCCTTGATTGCTTTACTTAAAAGTTCTTATATGGTTGGTAGCATGTCACCACAGAAATTATGCTTGTTATCATTTACCTACTCGAGGACGAGCAGGAATTAAGCTTGGGGATGTTGATACGTCCAAAACGAATCTATAAATTCTGCTTGCTCCATGCCTCTTTTGTGTGATATTGCTATGATATTGTCACAACCCTAGTTCTGGTATGCACTAGGTTAGTCTTGTGGTTTGCATCATGTTTAAATTTCAAATGAAATTGAAATGAGGACTTGTGAAACCCTCAGAAACCCTTTTGCAAATGACCCAAATAAAAATTGCTCCAAAAAGGTCCAAGAAAATGTTCATGTGGCCCTCTAAAAATATTGGTCAGGGATAAAAATCAAGCCAATATTATTAGGAGCTCATAAGTATTTATTTTGGGCATTTGGAATTAATGCAATAGCTATTTGCTTGGATATATATATATATTATATATTTTATATATGTCCAAAGTTCTGGTTCTTTATTTTGAGGGGTTTGGGTTAATTCCTAGGTCCCTGCAAAATAAACATGTCAGAAGGAAAACAAATGATTTAATTTAGAAATTAAATCAAAACAAATGCCAGAAAAAAATTAGAAAAGAAAATAAAAAGGGGCAGACTTACCTGTGCTGGCCCAGCACAGTGCGGCTGGCCGGCCCAGCCCACCAAGCCTCCCCCTGTCGTCTTCCCCGCGCCAGTAGGCGGGGCGTGTGGCCGGCGCGCGCGCACGAGCGCCACGCGAGCTGCCTGCCTGCCCTCCCCCTCGCCGCCTGGTGGTCTCTGGAGTCGCCACGCGATCTCCCCGACCCTTCCTCACTCTTCTGGACCCCTCCCCTCTCCTCTATCTCCCTCTCCCGCCCGGTCCCGAGCGCCGTCGTCGCCGTCGACCGCCGTTGCCGTAGCCACCGTCTCCCCCTCGCCTCTCCGAGTAGCCCGAGAGCTCCGCCACGACTTCCTCGTCCTCTCCGTCAAGCCACCAGACGCCGGACGCCCTGTGGAGCCGCCGTCGTCATCGTCTTCCTCCTCGGACGCCGCCGACCGCCGACTCCGATTCGCCGCCTTCAGCGCCTCCCCGAGCCCACTGGCCTGCTCAGCAACCCCGCCGTGAGTTCCTCTCCGCCTCCCCCATGCTTTCCCTCTCTTCCTCCCCTCCTCTCGCGTGTTCCGCCGCCGCGAGCCCTGCTCCGGCGAGCTCCGCGGTTCCCACGACCTCCCCTGTGCGTGGCTGGATGCGCCCGTGCACGGACTACCCGCCGATGGCCTCCGTTTTCCAAACCGTGGCCTCCAGCTCGTTCAGGCGAACTTCCGCCGTGGCTCGAGGTCGTCGCCGGCGAAACTCTGGCGACTGACGTGGCGCGTGTTTAGCTGCTATCCCTGCCGCCTAAACCACCCCCTAAGCCACTGACTATGGGCCCCAGGGCTTGGTCAAACCCTGTTCAGCTGGGTTTGACTCTGGTTTAGCCCCGGTGTCACTGACGTGTGGCCCCACACGTCAGGTTTGAACCAGTCAGCGCTGTTGACTTGCTGACGCAAGCATGACGCAGTGCTGACGCAATTAATTATTTTCTGGAATTATTTTTAAACAGGAAATTCCAGAAAATATTCAAAACTTCAAAAAATCACAGAAATTCAACCGTAGCTCAGAATGAAATAATTTATATATGAAAAATTATCAGAAAAATTCAATCTATCCATCTGTACCATTTTCATGCATGACAAATGAAGTTAAACCTACCGTTTATATGAAAACACATAATTGGCATTTAAAATGCTTATTTCTAGAGTTGCATTTGAACCCTTGGTTCAAATGGAATTCAACCAAATAAAATGCTAGTTGCATTAGCTCAAACAACATCATAACTTCATGCCATATTCATGCATCATAATTTTGCATATGCTTGTGTTTGATTGTCGGCACCGTTCTTCTCGATAGGTCCAGCTCCGGAGACCGATCCAGAGTACCTGTCAGAGGAGCAGTGTTCTGCACGTTGTTTTACCAGGCAAGCAAACCCCCTTGTTCATTCCGATACAATCCCTCTCTCGCTCCTGCTCCCTGTTATTGCATTAGGACAACGACGACTTCAACTGCTACTTTATGCTGCGGTAGTTGAACCCATTCCCCTGCATGACCTGTCTTTCCACAGTAAATAGTTGAAACCCACTAGCATGTGTAGGAGTTGATTGAAGCCATGATGTGATCTTACCATGCCTTGCTTGCTATTGCTTAGAGTGTGTCAGGTCTGATTCATCGGGAATGAATTGGAGTCAAATGATATGTTTTGATGCTGAGGGTTAAGTGTGTGAACACGATTTGGTAAAGGTAGTGGTGAGAGGCCATGTAGGAGTACATGGTGGGTTGTCTCACTGGAACCGTCCCTAAGAACTGAGTTCTGTGTATGTTGTCCAATGACTAGCTACTACCACACATTGGGTTCCGGTAACTCGACCCCTCTCGACTTATTAATCAACATGATCTCTGTCCAGGAGTTGCAACTAGTTTCTGGTGTTTGTAGGTAGTGTTAGTAGTCTACCAAGTGGCACTCGGCCAGTGGGCTTGGGACAGACTAGGCACCATGGCACGGTGTACCAAGCGTATATCCACTCGGTGAGGTGGGCTTGGGAACCCTGCGCACATCATTTGGGGCCGTGAGCGACACCCCGACCGGATCTCCCCACGGATGGAACCCGAATAGGCGATAAACCTGGACGAGAGACTTGTGTGGTTAGTCAGGTCGTGGCCGACACCCTCGCCAGGCTTCCGCTTGAAGGTTGCCGAGATACACGGGATGTACATGGCGGTAAGTGGCAAGAGCGTGTGTGAAGCAGTACACCCCTGCAGGGTTAACATAATCTATTCGAATAGCCGGGTCCACGGTTATGGACTTCTTGGATGCTTACGTGGTACATAGACAACTTGAAGTGGATACTCTAAAATACTCAAGACAAGCGTGAGTGCTATGGATGGCCTTCTTGTAGGGAAACGGGAATGAATCCATAGTGGTGTATTGTGTGGTGCTTAGTGGACTCGTGTGCGCCACCTCAAAGTTACCAGCAATCGTACTACAGGATAGCCACTGAGTCAAAGCTGGCTTGCTGCAACTAAACCCCACTTTGCCTTCTTGATACAAGTGCATGTATGATAGGATCTGATGTAAGTCTTGCTGAGTACCTTTGTACTCATGTTTGCTTAATTTATGTTTTGCAGATAGGTTTGATGTCTCACTAGTAGTTCCGCTTAGACTTCGACAAGTAGCTTGTACCTCAGCTACGATTTTGGACGAGTGTTGTAGATAGTCAGGCTCTTCAGCCTTTTTCATTTGTAGATGTCTGTACTCAGACATGTTGTGCTTCCGCCTGTTGCTTGTATGCTCTGAATGTTGGGTCATGAGACCCATGTTTGTAATATCTGGCTCCTCGGAGCCTAATGAATAAATACTTTGTTTATTAGAGTCTTGTTGTGATGCCATGTTGTATTTGCACATATTGAGCATATTGCGTGTATGTTATTGAAATGCTTGGTATGTGTGGGATCCGACACCTAGTTGTTTACCCTTGGTAGCCTATCTTACAGGGAAATGTCTCCTAGTGTTTCCACTGAGCCTTGGTAGCTTGCTACTGTTCCGGAACACTTAGGCTGACCGGCATGTGTCCTTCTTCGTTCCTGTGTCTGTCCCTTAGGGGAAATGTCACGCGTTGTTCCTTTAAGTCCTTGTAGCTTGCTACGACTTGGGTTCATACGTTGATGACCGACACGTTCGTTGCTGGGTCATGAATGCCTGTCTCTGTAATTTGGTGCCACTTTTGGTTTATAACTGGTCATGTCGGCCCGGGTTCTCTGTCATATGGATGCTAGCGACACTATCATATACGTGAGCCAAAATGCGCAAACGGTCCTGGGCCAGGTAAGGTGGCACCCGTGGGGATACCGTGCGTGAGGCCGCAAAGTGATATGGTGTGTTACATGCTAGATCGGTGTGACTTAGGATCGGGGTCCCGACAGCGTTGGTATCAGAGCCTGACTGCCTGTAGGATTACCAAGCCAAACTGGTTGAAGTTGAGTCTAGAAATTCCTTAGTTATATAAGGGAATTGATTGTGGAAGGGAACGTAAGGCTCTTTTTACTCCTTATACCTCATGTCTTCTGATCTGAGTCATCCTACCTTTCCTACGGGGTTAAGGAACTAGGCTTTCTCTTCCGTTTGTCAGGATCACGAGTTACTACTCCGTAGTCCCTTAAGATTGGTTGATCAGAGTCCTACTCCTGTTTTCAAGTTCTTCCGGTGCGGTTGTTTTAGTACTATCACAGTACCTTGAGTGATGATGTTGAGATGTTGAACTACCCTTTGTTAGCAGGATGTCTCATTCTGAGGTTTTTTACTGCCGTTATGCTGCCGGAATTATCCTAGTAGTTCGAGAGATACTAATTTCTAGTTCTACCTTATGCATCCTATAGTTGTTGATGTTTCCGTCTTCGGTTTCGCTTCTCAGGATGTCTTAAGTTAAGCGAAGCTCAGCTGCTCGTAGACAGACCCACGGAGATGGTAGGGATGAGGAGGATCCTCCCGACCAGCCTTCGTTGGCAGAGTTAATGTTAGAGATGGAGAGAAATAAGCGTGAGTCTAACCGCTTGTTGGCACGTATTGAGGAGAACACCGCACATCAGTGCAAGGAATCAACAACCATCCATGACTTCATTCATCTGAAACCACCCACCTTTCATCATTCCATTGAGCCACTCGATGCAGATGACTGGCTCCGTAGTATCACTCACAAGCTGCGTTCTGCGAACGTAGATGAAGATGACAAGGTCATCTATGCCACTTATCACCTGGAAGGTCCTGCTAGTCTTTGGTGGCAGAAATATGAGGCCATGATTCCAGCTGACCAGATTCCTACCTGGAGAGATTTCACCGAGGCTTTTCGTGAGCATCATATTCCTCAAGCCCTTATCGATCGTAAGAGAGAAGAGTTCTGTAGCCTTATACAGGCTAAGATGGCTGTTGATGCCTATAGTCGAGAGTTTGAGAACCTCGCCCGCTATGCTACAGAAGAAGTGTCCACGGACGCCAAGAAGCAGGCTAGGTTCCGGAAGGGTCTCAACCCCAAACTGCGTCGTGATCTCCATTTGCATCATTGCAACACATTCCATGCTCTTGTGAACAAGGCCATCAACGCAGAGACAGCTCAGCTCACTTACGATGAGTCTCGTAAGCACACCCTTGATTTGGGATCTTCCTCCGGTTCTAGTTCTCAGAAGCGCCGGATTTGGGTTCTGAACTCTGTTCTCCCACCCATTTATCCTCCAAGGCCATCTCGTGTGGTACCTCTTCCAGTTCAGCAGTATGCTCCACCCAGGCCTACTGATAGACCGTATGCCAATACGGGTCCACGTCCTACCTCTAGGATTTGCTACAAGTGCGGAGAACCGGGACACATTACCCGTATTTGCACTCAGAACCGTGTTGCTCCATCCCAGTCCGCGAAATCTGTTAGACGTGATAAATCATCACGCAAGATGATCAGTGTTAAGTCAGCTCCCACCGAACATGGACGTGTGCAGCACGTCTCAGCCAATGACGCTCATGATGATCCAGATGTCGTTCTTGGTACACTCCTTGTTAATTGTCATCCGGCATCGGTTCTATTTGATACTGGAGCATCCCATTCTTTCATTTCCGAATGTTATGCCCGTTTGCACGACATGTCATTTTGTGATATGCCCTCCCCACTACTTATTCAAACTCCTGGATCCAAATGGCAAACTTCTAGTGTAAGCCATGGTAATGAAATCCTTGTCGACAGACTTGTGTTCCTTGCATCACTTGTAGCCCTCAAGTCTTCAGATATTAATATCATCTTGGGTATGGACTGGATGACAGCTCATCATGCCAAGATTGATTGTTTCACTAGGTCTGTTCAGCTTACACACCCATCTGGCAAGATAGTCACCGTCACCACTAGAGTTGCAAAGCGTCAACTCTATTCTCTTAATGCCAGCCCTCTTCCAGATCTTGAAGATGTTCCGATAGTCCTTGACTTTCCGGATGTCTTTCTAGAGGAACTGCCAGGTGTTCCACCCGACCGAGATGTAGAGTTTGTTATAGAGCTTATCCCAGGAACCGCTCCAATCTCTAGGAGACCCTACAAAATGGCACCCTTAGAACTAGCCGAGCTTAAGAAACAACTTGATGAGTCCTTGCAAAAGGGTTTCATCCGTCCTAGTTCTTCTCCCTGGGCTTGCCCCGTCCTCTTTGTCAAGAAGAAGGATGGTACGGATCGGATGGTTGTAGATTATCGCCCCATTAATTTGGTCACGGTAAAGAACAAGTATCCGCTTCCCAGGATCAACGACCTGTATGATCAGCTCGCTGGATCCTCAGTCTTCTCCAAGATGGATTTGAGGTTAGGATACCATCAAATCAAGATTAGAAATGGGGACATCCCCAAGACGGCTTTCGTCACTCGTTATGGTCAGTACGAGTACACCTCATGTCCTTCGGTTTAACAAATGCTCCAGCCACCTTCTCCCGCTTGATGAACTCGATCTTTATGGAATATTTAGATAAGTTCGTCGTGGTTTATCTCGATGATATTCTTTTTTACTCGAAGAACGAGGAAGAGCATGCCGAACATCTTAGACTTGTTTTAGAAAAACTCAGAGAGCACCGCCTTTATGCCAAGTTCTCCAAGTGCGAATTTTGGTTGCCAGAAGTGACCTATCTCGGCCATGTAATCTCTGGTAAGGGCATTGCTATCAACCCCGATAGAGTTCAGGCTGTTCTTGATTGGACACCGCCTGAAACAGTTAAACAAGTTAGGAGTTTCCTTGGTCTAGCCAGTTATTGTCGCTGCTTTGTTGAGAACTTCCCTAAAGTGGCCAAACCTCTCATGGAACTTCTTAAGAAAGATAAAAAGTTTGAGTGGTCCCCACAGTGTGAGCACAGTTTTCAGGAACTGAAAAGACGCCTGACTTCTGCTCCCATACTTGTGCCACCGGATTTCACTAAGGACTTTGTTATCTACTGTGATGCCTCACGACAGGGACTAGGTTGCATTCTTATGCAGGATCGTCGTGTGATTGCCTATGCATCTCGACATTTGCATCCACATGAGGAGAATTATCCTACACATGATCTAGAACTTGCAGCCGTAGTCTATGCACTTAAGACTTGGCGACATTACCTCCTTGGTAATCGTTGCGAGATCTACACCGATCACCAGAGTCTCAAGTATATCTTCACCCAACCAGATTTGAATCTTAGGCAAAGACGTTGGTTGGAGTTGATCTCCGACTACGACTTAGGGATTACCTACACCCCGGGCAAGGGCAATGTCATGGCTGATGCGCTAAGTCGTAAGTCCTATTGCAACAATCTCATGTTGCAGCAGGGCCAACCACTTCTCCATGAGGAATTATGTAAGCTTAATCTTCACATTGCTCCTCACGGATTTCTTTCTACTTTGGTGGCGAAACCTACTCTTGTGGATCATATCATAGAAGCCCAAAAGAATGATACCGGAATTACCCGGATCAAGAGAAACATTGCCAAAGGTATTGCTGGTAGTTTCTCCATAGATGACCGAGGTGTTGTTCTCTTCCAAAATCGCTTGGGAGTTCCCAAGAAGCAACATCTTCGGCAATTGATTCTTAAAGAGGCTCATGAATCTCCTCTCACGATTCATCCCGGTAGTACTAAGATGTATCATGATCTACGCCAGAGATTCTGGTGGACTAGGATGAAAAGAGAAATTGCTGAGTTCATTGCTAAATGTGACATTTGTCGTCACGTTAAGGCAGAACATCAAAGACCTGTTGGCACCCTTCAGCCTATAGCTATTCCTGAGTGGAAATGGGATAAAGTTGGTATGGACTTCATCACCGGCTTTCCCAGGACCAAGAGAGGGAATAATGCTATCTTCGTAGTCATTGATCGTCTCTCCAAAGTGGCTCACTTCCTACCTGTTCGAGAGAGTATCACTGCTAGTCAGCTTGCTGACTTGTATATTTCTCGAATAGTGTCACTTCATGGTGTCCCACTAGAGATCAATTCAGACCGTGGTAGTCTTTTCACTTCTCATTTCTGGGAGAGTTTCCAGACTGCCATGGGCACCCATCTTTCTTTCAGCACCGCTTTCCACCCTCAGTCAAGTGGTCAAGTGGAACGGGTTAACCAAATTCTCGAAGACATGCTTAGAGCTTGCATTATCTCATTCGGTATGGATTGGGAGAAATGTCTTCCTTTCGCCGAGTTTGCTTATAACAATAGCTATCAATCCAGTCTTAAGCAAGCTCCTTTTGAGATTCTTTATGGACGAAGATGTCGAACACCTTTGAACTGGTCAGAAACCGGTGAAAGACAATTCTTTGGACCAGATATGATCCAGGAAGCAGAAGAGCAAGTTCGCATCATTCGTGAGAATTTGAAAACAGCCCAGTCTCGTCAAAAGAGCCAGTATGATCGTCATCATAAGGAAGTGGCTTATGAAGTTGGCGACAAAGCTTATCTTCAGGTTACTCCTTTGAAGGGTACCCATCGTTTCGGTATCAAGGGCAAGTTGGCTCCTCGTTACATTGGTCCTTTTCACATTCTCGCTAAACGAGGAGAGGTTGCCTACCAATTGGAACTACCCCCACACCTTTCTCGAGTTCATGATGTCTTCCACGTCTCTCAACTCAGGCGTTGCTTCTCGGATCCCATCCGCGAAGTGGACCACGAAACGCTTGATCTCCAAGATAACCTCACATATCGAGAGTACCCCGTTCGCATTCTGGATCAAGCAGAGCGTGTCACCCGACGTCATAACATCAAGTTTCTCAAAGTTCAATGGTCTCATCATTCCGAGAGAGAAGCTACTTGGGAGCGAGAAGATCGTCTCCGACTGGAGTACCCCACCTTCTTTCCGCCTACTCCTGAATCTCGGGACGAGATTCTTTCGAGTGGAGGCGAGTTGTCACAACCCTAGTTCTGGTATGCACTAGGTTAGTCTTGTGGTTTGCATCATGTTTAAATTTCAAATGAAATTGAAATGAGGACTTGTGAAACCCTCAGAAACCCTTTTGCAAATGTCCCAAATAAAAATTGCTCCAAAAAGGTCCAAGAAAATGTTCATGTGGCCCTCTAAAAATATTGGTCAGGGATAAAAATGAAGCCAATATTATTAGGAGCTCATAAGTATTTATTTTGGGCATTTGGAATTAATGCAATAACTATTTGCTTGGATATATATATATATATTATATATTTTATATATGTCCAAAATTCTGGTTCTTTATTTTGAGGGGTTTGGGTTAATTCCTAGGTCCCTTTAAAATAAACATGTTAGAAGGAAAACAAATGATTTAATTTAGAAATTAAATCAAAACAAATGCCAGAAAAAAATTAGAAAAGAAAATAAAAAGGGGCACACTTACCTGTGCTGGCCCAGCACAGTGCGGCTGGCCGGCCCAGCCCACCGAGGCTCCCCCTTTCGTCTTCCCCGCGCCAGTAGGCGGGGCGTGTGGCCGGCGCGCGCGCACGAGCGCCACGCGAGCTGCCTGCCTGTCCTCCCCCTCGCCGCCTGGTGGTCTCTGGAGTCGCCACGCGATCTCCCCGACCCTTCCTCACTCTTCTGGACCCCTCCCCTCTCCTCTATCACCCTCTCCCGCTTGGTCCCGAGCGCCGTCGTCGCCGTCGACCGCCGTTGCCGTAGCCACCGTCTCCCCCTCGCCTCTCCGAGTAGCCCGAGAGCTCCGCCATGACTCCCTCGTCCTCTCCGTCAAGCCACCAGACGCCGGACGCCCTGTGGAGCCGCCGTCGTCATCGTCTTCCTCCTCGGACGCCGCCGACCGCCGACTACGATTCGCCGCCTTCAGCGCCTCCCCGAGCCCACTGGCCTGCTCAGCAACCCCGCCGTGAGCTCCTCTCCGCGTTCCCCATGCTTTCCCTCTCTTCCTCCCCTCCTCCCGCGTCGTAGCCGTGGTTTTCGTCTCGGCCGAAGCCACCGCCGCCGCGAGCCCTGCTCCGGCGAGCTCCGCGGTTCCCACGACCTCCCCTGTGCGCGGCTGGATGCGCCCGTGCAAGGACTACCCGCCGGTGGCCTCCGTTTGCCAAACCGTGGCCTCCAGCTCGTTCCGGCGAACTTCCGCCGTGGCTCGAGGTCGTCGCCGGCGAAACTCCGGCGACTGACGTGGCGCGTGTATAGCTGCTAACCCTGCCGCCTAAACCACCCCCTAAGCCACTGACTATGGGCCCCAGGGCTTGGTCAAACCCTGTTCAGCTGGGTTTGACTCCGATTTAGCCCCGGTGTCACTGACGTGTGGCCCCACACGTCAGGTTTGAACCAGTCAGCGCTGTTGACTTGCTGACGCAAGCATGACGCAGTGCTGACGCAATTAATTATTTTCTGGAATTATTTTTAAACAGGAAATTCCAGAAAATATTCAAAACTTCAAAAAATCACAGAAATTCAACCGTAGCTCAGAATGAAATAATTTATATATGAAAAATTATCAGAAAAATTCAATCTATCCATATGTACCATTTTCATGCATGACAAATGAAGTTAAACCTACTATTTATATGAAAACACATAATTGGCATTTAAAATGCTTATTTCTAGAGTTGCATTTGAACCCTTGGTTCAAATGGAATTCAACCAAATAAAATGCTAGTTGCATTAGCTCAAACAACATCATAACTTCATGCCATATTCATGCATCATATTGTTGCATATGCTTGTGTTTGATTGTCGGCACCGTTCTTCTCGATAGGTCTAGCTCCGGAGACCGATCCAGAGTACCTGTCAGAGGAGCAGTGCTCTGCACGTTGTTTTACCAGGCAAGCAAACCCCCTTGTTCATTCCGATACAATCCCTCTCTCGCTCCTGCTCCCTGTTATTGCATTAGGACAACGACGACTTCAACTGCTACTTTATGCTGCGGTAGTTGAACCCATTCCCCTGCATGACCTGTCTTTCCACAGTAAATAGTTGAAACCCACTAGCATGTGTAGGAGTTGATTGAAGCCATGATGTGATCTTACCATGCCTTGCTTGCTATTGCTTAGAGTGTGTCAGGTCTGATTCATCGGGAATGAATTGGAGTGAAATGATATGTTCTGATGCTGAGGGTTAAGTGTGTGAACACGATTTGGTAAAGGTAGTGGTGAGAGGCCATGTAGGAGTACATGGTGGGTTGTCTCACTGGAACCGTCCCTAAGAACTGAGTTCTGTGTATGTTGTCCAATGACTAGCTACTACCACACATTGGGTTCCGGTAACTCGACCCCTCTCGACTTATTAATCAACATGATCTCTGTCCAGGAGTTGCAACTATTTTCTGGTGTTTGTAGGTAGTGTTAGTAGTCTACCAAGTGGCACTCAGCCAGTGGGCTTGGGACAGACTAGGCACCATGGCACGGTGTACCAAGCGTATATCCACTCGGTGAGGTGGGCTTGGGAACCCTGCGCACATCATTTGGGGCCGTGAGCGACACCCCGACCGGATCTCCCCACGGATGGAACCAGAATAGGCGATAAACCTGGACGAGGGACTTGTGTGGTTAGTCAGGTCGTGGCCGACACCCTCGCCAGGCTTCCGCTTGAAGGTTGCCGAGATACACGGGATGTACATGGCGGTAAGTGGCAAGAGCGTGTGTGAAGCAGTACACCCCTGCAGGGTTAACATAATCTATTCGAATAGCCGGGTCCACGGTTATGGACTTCTTGGATGCTTACGTGGTACATAGACAACTTGAAGTGGATACTCTAAAATACTCAAGACAAGCGTGAGTGCTATGGATGGCCTTCTCGTAGGGAAACGGGAATGAATCCATAGTGGTGTATTGTGTGGTGCTTAGTGGACTCGTGTGCGCCACCTCAAAGTTACCAGCAATCGTACTACAGGATAGCCACTGAGTCAAAGCTGGCTTGCTGCAACTAAACCCCACTTTGCCTTCTTGATACAAGTGCATGTATGATAGGATCTGATGTAAGTCTTGCTGAGTACCTTTGTACTCATGTTTGCTTAATTTATGTTTTGCAGATAGGTTTGATGTCTCACTAGTAGTTCCGCTTAGACTTCGACAAGTAGCTTGTACCTCAGCTACGATTTTGGACGAGTGTTGTAGATAGTCAGGCTCTTCAGCCTTTTTCATTTGTAGATGTCTGTACTCAGACATGTTGTGCTTCCGCCTGTTGCTTGTATGCTCTGAATGTTGGGTCATGAGACCCATGTTTGTAATATCTGGCTCCTCGGAGCCTAATGAATAAATACTTTGTTTATTAGAGTCTTGTTGTGATGCCATGTTGTATTTGCACATATTGAGCATATTGCGTGTATGTTATTGAAATGCTTGGTATGTGTGGGATCCGACACCTAGTTGTTTACCCTTGGTAGCCTATCTTACAGGGAAATGTCTCCTAGTGTTTCCACTGAGCCTTGGTAGCTTGCTACTGTTCCGGAACACTTAGGCTGACCGGCATGTGTCCTTCTTCGTTCCTGTGTCTGTCCCTTAGGGGAAATGTCACGCGTTGTTCCTTTAAGTCCTTGTAGCTTGCTACGACTTGGGTTCATACGTTGATGACCGACACGTTCGTTGCTGGGTCATGAATGCCTGTCTCTGTAATTTGGTGCCACTTTTGGTTTATAACTGGTCATGTCGGCCCGGGTTCTCTGTCATATGGATGCTAGCGACACTATCATATACGTGAGCCAAAATGCGCAAACGGTCCCGGGCCAGGTAAGGTGGCACCCGTGGGGATACCGTGCGTGAGGCCGCAAAGTGATATGGTGTGTTACATGCTAGATCGGTGTGACTTAGGATCGGGGTCCCGACAGCGTTGGTATCAGAGCCTGACTGCCTGTAGGATTACCAAGCCAAACTGGTTGAAGTTGAGTCTAGAAATTCCTTAGTTATATAAGGGAATTGATTGTGGAAGGGAACGTAAGGCTCTTTTTACTCCTTATACCTCATGTCTTCTGATCTGAGTCATCCTACCTTTCCTACGGGGTTAAGGAACTAGGCTTTCTCTTCCGTTTGTCAGGATCACGAGTTACTACTCCGTAGTCCCTTAAGATTGGTTGATCAGAGTCCTACTCCTGTTTTCAAGTTCTTCCGGTGCGGTTGTTTTAGTACTATCACAGTACCTTGAGTGATAATGTTGAGATGTTGAACTACCCTTTGTTAGCAGGATGTCTCATTCTGAGGTTTTTTACTGCCGTTATGCTGCCGGAATTATCCTAGTAGTTCGAGAGATACTAATTTCTTGTTCTACCTTATGCATCCTATAGTTGTTGATGTTTCCGTCTTCGGTTTCGCTTCTCAGGATGTCTTAAGTTAAGCGAAGCTCAGCTGCTCGTAGACAGACCCACGGAGATGGTAGGGATGAGGAGGATCCTCCCGACCAGCCTTCGTTGGCAGAGTTAATGTTAGAGATGGAGAGAAACAAGCGTGAGTCTAACCGCTTGTTGGCACGTATTGAGGAGAACACCGCACATCAGTGCAAGGAATCAACAACCATCCATGACTTCATTCATCTGAAACCACCCACCTTTCATCATTCCATTGAGCCACTCGATGCAGATGACTGGCTCCGTAGTATCACTCACAAGCTGCGTTCTGCGAACGTAGATGAAGATGACAAGGTCATCTATGCCACTTATCACCTGGAAGGTCCTGCTAGTCTTTGGTGGCAGAAATATGAGGCCATGATTCCAGCTGACCAGATTCCTACCTGGAGAGATTTCACCGAGGCTTTTCGTGAGCATCATATTCCTCAAGCCCTTATCGATCGTAAGAGAGAAGAGTTCTGTAGCCTTATACAGGCTAAGATGGCTGTTGATGCCTATAGTCGAGAGTTTGAGAACCTCGCCCGCTATGCTACAGAAGAAGTGTCCACGGACGCCAAGAAGCAGGCTAGGTTCCGGAAGGGTCTCAACCCCAAACTGCGTCGTGATCTCCATTTGCATCATTGCAACACATTCCATGCTCTTGTGAACAAGGCCATCAACGCAGAGACAGTTCAGCTCACTTACGATGAGTCTCGTAAGCACACCCTTGATTTGGGATCTTCCTCCGGTTCTAGTTCTCAGAAGCGCCGGATTTGGGTTCCGAACTCTGTTCTCCCACCCATTTATCCTCCAAGGCCATCTCGTGTGGTACCTCTTCCAGTTCAGCAGTATGCTCCACCCAGGCCTACTGATAGACCGTATGCCAATACGGGTCCACGTCCTACCTCTAGGATTTGCTACAAGTGCGGAGAACCGGGACACATTACCCGTATTTGCACTCAGAACCGTGTTGCTCCATCCCAGTCCGCGAAATCTGTTAGACGTGATAAATCATCACGCAAGATGATCAGTGTTAAGTCAGCTCCCACCGAACATGGACGTGTGCAGCACGTCTCAGCCAATGACGCTCATGATGATCCAGATGTCGTTCTTGGTACACTCCTTGTTAATTGTCATCCGGCATCGGTTCTATTTGATACTGGAGCATCCCATTCTTTCATTTCCGAATGTTATGCCCGTTTGCACGACATGTCATTTTGTGATATGCCCTCCCCACTACTTATTCAAACTCCTGGATCCAAATGGCAAACTTCTAGTGTAAGCCATGGTAATGAAATCCTTGTCAACAGACTTGTGTTCCTTGCATCACTTGTAGCCCTCAAGTCTTCAGATATTAATATCATCTTGGGTATGGACTGGATGACAGCTCATCATGCCAAGATTGATTGTTTCACTAGGTCTGTTCAGCTTACACACCCATCTGGCAAGATAGTCACCGTCACCAATAGAGTTGCAAAGCGTCAACTCTATTCTCTTAATGCCAGCCCTCTTCCAGATCTTGAAGATGTTCCGATAGTCCTTGACTTTCCGGATGTCTTTCTAGAGGAACTGCCAGGTGTTCCACCCGACCGAGATGTAGAGTTTGTTATAGAGCTTATCCCAGGAACCGCTCCAATCTCTAGGAGACCCTACAAAATGGCACCCTTAGAACTAGCCGAGCTTAAGAAACAACTTGATGAGTCCTTGCAAAAGGGTTTCATCCGTCCTAGTTCTTCTCCCTGGGCTTGCCCCGTCCTCTTTGTCAAGAAGAAGGATGGTACGGATCGGATGGTTGTAGATTATCGCCCCGTTAATTTGGTCACGGTAAAGAACAAGTATCCGCTTCCCAGGATCAACGACCTGTATGATCAGCTCGCTGGATCCTCAGTCTTCTCCAAGATGGATTTGAGGTTAGGATACCATCAAATCAAGATTAGAAATGGGGACATCCCCAAGACGGCTTTCGTCACTCGTTATGGTCAGTACGAGTACACCGTCATGTCCTTCGGTTTAACAAATGCTCCAGCCACCTTCTCCCGCTTGATGAACTCGATCTTTATGGAATATTTAGATAAGTTCGTCGTGGTTTATCTCGATGATATTCTTTTTTACTCGAAGAACGAGGAAGAGCATGCCGAACATCTTAGACTTGTTTTAGAAAAACTCAGAGAGCACCGCCTTTATGCCAAGTTCTCCAAGTGCGAATTTTGGTTGCCAGAAGTGACCTATCTCGGCCATGTAATCTCTGGTAAGGGCATTGCTATCAACCCCAAGAGAGTTCAGGCTGTTCTTGATTGGACTCCGCCTGAAACAGTTAAACAAGTTAGGAGTTTCCTTGGTCTAGCCAGTTATTGTCGCTGCTTTGTTGAGAACTTCCCTAAAGTGGCCAAACCTCTCACGGAACTTCTTAAGAAAGATAAAAAGTTTGAGTGGTCCCCACAGTGTGAGCACAGTTTTCAGGAACTGAAAAGACGCCTGACTTCTGCTCCCATACTTGTGCCACCGGATTTCACTAAGGACTTTGTTATCTACTGTGATGCCTCACGACAGGGACTAGGTTGCATTCTTATGCAGGATCGTCGTGTGATTGCCTATGCATCTCGACAGTTGCATCCACATGAGGAGAATTATCCTACACATGATCTAGAACTTGCAGCCGTAGTCTATGCACTTAAGACCTGGCGACATTACCTCCTTGGTAATCGTTGCGAGATCTACACCGATCACCAGAGTCTCAAGTATATCTTCACCCAACCAGATTTGAATCTTAGGCAAAGACGTTGGTTGGAGTTGATCTCCGACTACGACTTAGGGATTACCTACACCCCGGGCAAGGGCAATGTCATGGCTGATGCGCTAAGTCGTAAGTCCTATTGCAACAATCTCATGTTGCAGCAGGGCCAACCACTTCTCCATGAGGAATTATGTAAGCTTAATCTTCACATTGCTCCTCACGGATTTCTTTCTACTTTGGTGGCGAAACCTACTCTTGTGGATCATATCATAGAAGCCCAAAAGCATGATACCAGAATTACCCGGATCAAGAGAAACATTGCCAAAGGTATTGCTGGTAGTTTCTCCATAGATGACCGAGGTGTTGTTCTCTTCCAAAATCGCTTGGGAGTTCCCAAGAAGCAATATCTTCGGCAATTGATTCTTAAAGAGGCTCATGAATCTCCTCTCACGATTCATCCCGGTAGTACTAAGATGTATCATGATCTACGCCAGAGATTCTGGTGGACTAGGATGAAAAGAGAAATTGCTGAGTTCATTGCTAAATGTGACGTTTGTCGTCACGTTAAGGCAGAACATCAAAGACCTGTTGGCACCCTTCAGCCTCTAGCTATTCCTGAGTGGAAATGGGATAAAGTTGGTATGGACTTCATCACCGGCTTTCCCAGGACCAAGAGAGGGAATAATGCTATCTTCGTAGTCATTGATCGTCTCTCCAAAGTGGCTCACTTCCTACCTGTTCGAGAGAGTATCACTGCTAGTCAGCTTGCTGACTTGTATATTTCTCGAATAGTGTCACTTCATGGTGTCCCACTAGAGATCAATTCAGACCGTGGTAGTCTTTTCACTTCTCATTTCTGGGAGAGTTTCCAGACTGCCATGGGCACCCATCTTTCTTTCAGCACCGCTTTCCACCCTCAGTCAAGTGGTCAAGTGGAACGGGTTAACCAAATTCTCGAAGACATGCTTAGAGCTTGCATTATCTCATTCGGTATGGATTGGGAGAAATGTCTTCCTTTCGCCGAGTTTGCTTATAACAATAGCTATCAATCCAGTCTTAAGCAAGCTCCTTTTGAGATTCTTTATGGACGAAGATGTCGAACACCTTTGAACTGGTCAGAAACCGGTGAAAGACAATTCTTTGGACCAGATATGATCCAGGAAGCAGAAGAGCAAGTTCGCATCATTCGTGAGAATTTGAAAACAGCCCAGTCTCGTCAAAAGAGCCAGTATGATCGTCATCATAAGGAAGTGGCTTATGAAGTTGGCGACAAAGCTTATCTTCAGGTTACTCCTTTGAAGGGTACCCATCGTTTCGGTATCAAGGGCAAGTTGGCTCCTCGTTACATTGGTCCTTTTCGCATTCTCGCTAAACGAGGAGAGGTTGCCTACCAATTGGAACTACCCCCACACCTTTCTCGAGTTCATGATGTCTTCCACGTCTCTCAACTCAGGCGTTGCTTCTCGGATCCCATCCGCGAAGTGGACCACGAAACGCTTGATCTCCAAGATAACTTCACATATCGAGAGTACCCCGTTCGCATTCTGGATCAAGCAGAGCGTGTCACCCGACGTCATAACATCAAGTTTCTCAAAGTTCAATGGTCTCATCATTCCGAGAGAGAAGCTACTTGGGAGCGAGAAGATCGTCTCCGACTGGAGTACCCCACCTTCTTTCCGCCTACTCCTGAATCTCGGGACGAGATTCTTTCGAGTGGAGGCGAGTTGTCACAACCCTAGTTCTGGTATGCACTAGGTTAGTCTTGTGGTTTGCATCATGTTTAAATTTCAAATGAAATTGAAATGAGGACTTGTGAAACCCTCAGAAACCCTTTTGCAAATGACCCAAATAAAAATTGCTCCAAAAAGGTCCAAGAAAATGTTCATGTGGCCCTCTAAAAATATTGGTCAGGGATAAAAATCAAGCCAATATTATTAGGAGCTCATAAGTATTTATTTTGGGCATTTGGAATTAATGCAATAGCTATTTGCTTGGATATATATATATATATATTATATATTTTATATATGTCCAAAATTCTGGTTCTTTATTTTGAGGGGTTTGGGTTAATTCCTAGGTCCCTTTAAAATAAACATGTTAGAAGGAAAACAAATGATTTAATTTAGAAATTAAATCAAAACAAATGCCAGAAAAAAATTAGAAAAGAAAATAAAAAGGGGCACACTTACCTGTGCTGGCCCAGCACAGTGCGGCTGGCCGGCCCAGCCCACCGAGGCTCCCCCTTTCGTCTTCCCCGCGCCAGTAGGCGGGGCGTGTTGCCGGCGCGCGTGCACAAGCGCCACGCGAGCTGCCTGCCTGTCCTCCCCCTCGCCGCCTGGTGGTCTCTGGAGTCGCCACGCGATCTCCCCGACCCTTCCTCACTCTTCTGGACCCCTCCCCTCTCCTCTATCACCCTCTCCCGCTTGGTCCCGAGCGCCGTCGTCGCCGTCGACCGCCGTTGCCGTAGCCACCGTCTCCCCCTCGCCTCTCCGAGTAGCCCGAGAGCTCCGCCATGACTCCCTCGTCCTCTCCGTCAAGCCACCAGACGCCGGACGCCCTGTGGAGCCGCCGTCGTCATCGTCTTCCTCCTCGGACGCCGCCGACCGCCGACTCCGATTCGCCGCCTTCAGCGCCTCCCCGAGCCCACTGGCCTGCTCAGCAACCCCGCCGTGAGCTCCTCTCCGCGTTCCCCATGCTTTCCCTCTCTTCCTCCCCTCCTCCCGCGTCGTAGCCGTGGTTTTCGTCTCGGCCGAAGCCACCGCCGCCGCGAGCCCTGCTCCGGCGAGCTCCGCGGTTCCCACGACCTCCCCTGTGCGCGGCTGGATGCGCCCGTGCAAGGACTACCCGCCGGTGGCCTCCGTTTGCCAAACCGTGGCCTCCAGCTCGTTCCGGCGAACTTCCGCCGTGGCTCGAGGTCGTCGCCGGCGAAACTCCGGCGACTGACGTGGCGCGTGTATAGCTGCTAACCCTGCCGCCTAAACCACCCCCTAAGCCACTGACTATGGGCCCCAGGGCTTGGTCAAACCCTGTTCAGCTGGGTTTGACTCGGATTTAGCCCCGGTGTCACTGACGTGTGGCCCCACACGTCAGGTTTGAACCAGTCAGCGCTGTTGACTTGCTGACGCAAGCATGACGCAGTGCTGACGCAATTAATTATTTTCTGGAATTATTTTTAAACAGGAAATTCCAGAAAATATTCAAAACTTCAAAAAATCACAGAAATTCAACCGTAGCTCAGAATGAAATAATTTATATATGAAAAATTATCAGAAAAATTCAATCTATCCATATGTACCATTTTCATGCATGACAAATGAAGTTAAACCTACTATTTATATGAAAACACATAATTGGCATTTAAAATGCTTATTTCTAGAGTTGCATTTGAACCCTTGGTTCAAATGGAATTCAACCAAATAAAATGCTAGTTGCATTAGCTCGAACAACATCATAACTTCATGCCATATTCATGCATCATATTGTTGCATATGCTTGTGTTTGATTGCCGGCACCGTTCTTCTCGATAGGTCTAGCTCCGGAGACCGATCCAGAGTACCTGTCAGAGGAGCAGTGCTCTGCACGTTGTTTTACCAGGCAAGCAAACCCCCTTGTTCATTCCGATACAATCCCTCTCTCGCTCCTGCTCCCTGTTATTGCATTAGGACAACAACGGCTTCAACTGCTACTTTATGCTGCGGTAGTTGAACCCATTCCCCTGCATGACCTGTCTTTCCACAGTAAATAGTTGAAACCCACTAGCATGTGTAGGAGTTGATTGAAGCCATGATGTGATCTTACCATGCCTTGCTTGCTATTGCTTAGAGTGTGTCAGGTCTGATTCATCGGGAATGAATTGGAGTGAAATGATATGTTCTGATGCTGAGGGTTAAGTGTGTGAACACGATTTAGTAAAGGTAGTGGTGAGAGGCCATGTTGGAGTACATGGTGGGTTGTCTCACTGGAACCGTCCCTAAGAACTGAGTTCTGTGTATGTTGTCCAATGACTAGCTACTACCACACATTGGGTTCCGGTAACTCGACCCCTCTCGACTTATTAATCAACATGATCTCTGTCCAGGAGTTGCAACTAGTTTCTGGTGTTTGTAGGTAGTGTTAGTAGTCTACCAAGTGGCACTCGGCCAGTGGGCTTGGGACAGACTAGGCACCGTGGCACGGTGTACCAAGCGTAGATCCACTCGGTGAGGTGGGCTTGGGAACCCTGCGCACATCATTTGGGGCCGTGAGCGACACCCCGGCCGGATCTCCCCACGGATGGAACCCGAATAGGCGATAAACCTGGATGAGAGACTTGTGTGGTTAGTCTGGTCGTGGCCGACACCCTCGCCAGGCTTCCGCTTGAAGGTTGCCGAGATACACGGGATGTACATGGCGGTAAGTGGCGAGAGCGTGTGTGAAGCAGTACACCCCTGCAGGGTTAACATAATCTATTCGAATAGCCGGGTCCACGGTTATGGACTTCTTTGATGCTTACGTGGTACATAGACAACTTGAAGTGGATACTCTAAAATACTCAAGACAAGCGTGAGTGCTATGGATGGCCTTCTCGTAGGGAGACGGGAATGAATCCATAGTGGTGTATTGTGTGGTGCTTAGTGGACTCGTGTGCGCCACCTCAAAGTTACCAGCAATCGTAGTACAGGATAGCCACTGAGTCAAAGCTGGCTTGCTGCAACTAAACCCCACTTTGCCTTCTTGATACAAGTGCATGTATGATAGGATCTGATGTAAATCTTGCTGAGTACCTTTGTACTCATGTTTGCTTAATTTATGTTTTGCGGATAGGTTTGATGTCTCACTAGTAGTTCCTCTTAGACTTCGACAAGTAGCTTGTACCTCAGCTACGATTTTGGACGAGTGTTGTAGATAGTCAGGCTCTTCAACCTTTTTCATTTGAAGATGTCTGTACTCAGACATGTTGTGCTTCCGCCTGTTGCTTGTATGCTCTGAATGTTGGGTCATGAGACCCATGTTTGTAATATCTGGCTCCTCGGAGCCTAATGAATAAATACTTTGTTTATTAGAGTCTTGTTGTGATGCCATGTTGTATTTGCACATATTGAGCATATTGCGTGTATGTTATTGAAATGCTTGGTATGTGTGGGATCCGACACCTAGTTGTTTACCCTTGGTAGCCTATCTTACAGGGAAATGTCTCCTAGTGTTTCCACTGAGCCTTGGTAGCTTGCTACTGTTCCGGAACACTTAGGCTGACCGGCATGTGTCCTTCTTCGTTCCTGTGTCTGTCCCTTAGGGGAAATGTCACGCGTTGTTCCTTTAAGTCCTTGTAGCTTGCTATGACTTGGGTTCATACGTTGATGACCGACACGTTCGTTGCTGGGTCATGAATGCCTGTCTCTGTAATTTGGTGCCACTTTTGGTGTATAACTGGTCATGTCGGCCCGGGTTCTCTGTCATATGGATGCTAGCGACACTATCATATACGTGAGCCAAATGCGCAAACGGTCCCGGGCCAGGTAAGGTGGCACCCGTGGGGATACCGTGCGTGAGGCCGCAAAGTGATATGGTGTGTTACATGCTAGATCGGTGTGACTTAGGATCGGGGTCCCGACAGCGTTGGTATCAGAGCCTGACTGCCTGTAGGATTACCAAGCCAAACTGGTCGAAGTTGAGTCTAGAAATTCCTTAGTTATATAAGGGAATTGATTGTGGAAGGGAACGTAAGGCTCTTTTTACTCCTTATACCTCATGTATTCTGATCTGAGTCATCCTACCTTTCCTACGGGGTTAAGGAACTAGGCTTTCTTTTCCGTTTATCAGGATCACGAGTTACTACTCCGTAGTCCCTTAAGATTGGTTGATCAGAGTCCTACTCCTGTTTTCAAGTTCTTCCGGTGCAGTTGTTTTAGTACTATCACAGTACCTTGAGTGATGATGTTGAGATGTTGAACTACCCTTTGTTAGCAGGATGTCTCATTCTGAGTTTTTTTACTGCCGTTATGTTGCCGGAATTATCCTAGTAGTTCGAGAGATACTAATTTCTTGTTCTACCTTATGCATCCTATAGTTGTTGATGTTTCCGTCTTCGGTTTCGCTTCTCAGGATGTCTTCAGTTAAGCGAAGCTCAGCTACTCGTAGACAGACCCACGGAGATGGTAGGGATGAGGAGGATCCTCCCGACCAGCCTTCGTTGGCAGAGTTAATGTTAGAGATGGAGAGAAACAAGCGTGAGTCTAACCGCTTGTTGGCACGTATTGAGGAGAACACCGCACATCAGTGCAAGGAATCAACAACCATCCATGACTTCATTCGTCTGAAACCACCCACCTTTCATCATTCCATTGAGCCACTCGATGCAGATGACTGGCTCCGTAGAATCACTCACAAGCTGCGTTCTGCGAACGTAGCTGAAGATGACAAGGTCATCTATGCCACTTATCACCTGGTAGGTCCTGCTAGTCTTTGGTGGCAGAAATATGAGGCCATGATTCCAGCTGACCAGATTCCTACCTGGAGAGATTTCACCGAGGCTTTTCGTGAGCATCATATTCCTCAAGACCTTATCGATCGTAAGAGAGAAGAGTTCTGTAGCCTTATACAGGCTAAGATGGCTGTTGATGCCTATAGTCGAGAGTTTGAGAACCTCGCCCGCTATGCTACAGAAGAAGTGTCCACGGACGCCAAGAAGCAGGCTAGGTTCCGGAAGGGTCTCAACCCCAAACTGCGTCGTGATCTCCATTTGCATCATTGCAACACATTCCATGCTCTTGTGAACAAGGCCATCAACGCAGAGACAGCTCAGCTCACTTACGATGAGTCTCGTAAGCACACCCTTGATTTGGGATCTTCCTCCGGTTCTAGTTCTCAGAAGCGCCGGATTTGGGTTCCGAACTCTGTTCTCCCACCCATTTATCCTCCAAGGCCATCTCGTGTGGTACCTCTTCCAGTTCAGCAGTATGCTCCACCCAGGCCTATTGATAGACCGTTTGCCAATACGGGTCCACGTCCTACCTCTAGGATTTGCTACAAGTGCGGAGAACCGGGACACATTGCCCGTATTTGCACTCAGAACCGTGTTGCTCCATCCCAGTCCGTGAAATCTGTTAGACGTGATAAATCATCACGCAAGATGATCAGTGTTAAGTCAGCTCCCACCGAACATGGACGTGTGCATCACGTCTCAGCTAATGACGCTCATGATGATCCAGATGTCGTTCTTGGTACACTCCTTGTTAATTGTCATCCGACATCGGTTCTATTCGATACTGGGGCATCCCATTCTTTCATTTCCGAACGTTATGCCCGTTTGCACGACATGTCATTTTGTGATATGCCCTCCCCACTACTTATTCAAACTCCTGGATCCAAATGGCAAACTTCTAGTGTAAGCCATGGTAATGAAATCCTTGTCAACAGACTTGTGTTCCTTGCATCACTTGTAGCCCTCAAGTCTTCAGATATTAATATCATCTTGGGTATGGACTGGATGACAGCTCATCATGCCAAGATTGATTGTTTCACTAGGTCTATTCAGCTTACACACCCATCTGGCAAGATAGTCACCGTCACCACTAGAGTTGCAAAGCGTCAACTCTATTCTCTTAATGCCAGCCCTCTTCCAGATCTTGAAGATGTTCCGGTAGTCCGTGACTTTCCGGATGTCTTTCCAGAGAAACTGCCAGGTGTTCCACCCGACCGAGATGTAGAGTTTGTTATAGAGCTTATCCCAGGAACCGCTCCAATCTCTAGGAGACCCTACAAAATGGCACCCTTAGAACTAGCCGAGCTTAAGAAACAACTTGATGAGTCCTTGCAAAAGGGTTTCATCCGTCCTAGTTCTTCTCCCTGGGCTTGCCCCGTCCTCTTTGTCAAGAAGAAGGATGGTACGGATCGGATGGTTGTAGATTATCGCCCATTAATTTGGTCACGGTAAAGAACAAGTATCCGCTTCCCAGGATCAACGACCTGTATGATCAGCTCGCTGGATCCTCAGTCTTCTCCAAGATGGATTTGAGGTTAGGATACCATCAAATCAAGATTAGAAATGGGGACATCCCCAAGACGGCTTTCTCACTCGTTATGGTCAGTACGAGTACACCGTCATGTCCTTCGGTTTAACAAATGCTCCAGCCACCTTCTCCCGCTTGATGAACTCGATCTTTATGGAATATTTAGATAAGTTCGTCGTGGTTTATCTCGATGATATTCTTTTTTACTCAAAGAATGAGGAAGAGCATGCCGAACATCTTAGACTTGTTTTAGAAAAACTCAGAGAGCACCGCCTTTATGCCAAGTTCTCCAAGTGTGAATTTTGGTTGCCAGAAGTGACCTATCTCGGCCATGTAATCTCTGGTAAGGGCATTGCTATCAACCCCGAGAGAGTTCAGGCTGTTCTTGATTGGACTCCGCCTGAAACAGTTAAACAAGTTAGGAGTTTCCTTGGTCTAGCCAGTTATTGTCGCTGCTTTGTTGAGAACTTCTCTAAAGTGGCCAAACCTCTCACGGAACTTCTTAAGAAAGATAAAAAGTTTGAGTGGTCCCCACAGTGTGAGCACAGTTTTCAGGAACTGAAAAGACGCCTGACTTCTGCTCCCATACTTGTGCCACCGGATTTCACTAAGGACTTTGTTATCTACTGTGATGCCTCACGACAGGGACTAGGTTGCATTCTTATGCAGGATCGTCGTGTGATTGCCTATGCATCTCGACAGTTGCATCCACATGAGGAGAATTATCCTACACATGATCTAGAACTTGCAGCCGTAGTCTATGCACTTAAGACCTGGCGACATTACCTCCTTGGTAATCGTTGCGAGATCTACACCGATCACCAGAGTCTCAAGTATATCTTCACCCAACCAGATTTGAATCTTAGGCAAAGACGTTGGTTGGAGTTGATCTCCGACTACGACTTAGGGATTACCTACACCCCGGGCAAGGGCAATGTCATGGCTGATGCGCTAAGTCGTAAGTCCTATTGCAACAATCTCATGTTGCAGTAGGGCCAACCACTTCTCCATGAGGAATTATGTAAGTTTAATCTTCACATTGCTCCTCACGGATTTCTTTCTACTTTGGTGGCGAAACCTACTCTTGTGGATCATATCATAGAAGCCCAAAAGCATGATACCGGAATTACCCGGATCAAGAGAAACATTGCCAAAGGTATTGCTGGTAGTTTCTCCATAGATGACCGAGGTGTTGTTCTCTTCCAAAATCGCTTGCGAGTTCCCAAGAAGCAACATCTTCGGCAATTGATTCTTAAAGAGGCTCATGAATCTCCTCTCACGATTCATCCCGGTAGTACTAAGATGTGTCAGGATCTACGCCAGAGATTCTGGTGGACTAGGATGAAAAGAGAAATTGCTGAGTTCATTGCTAAATGTGACGTTTCTCGTCGCGTTAAGGCAGAACATCAAAGACCTGCTGGCACCCTTCAGCCTCTAGCTATTCCTGAGTGGAAATGGGATAAAGTTGGTATGGACTTCATCACCGGCTTTCCCAGGACCAAGAGAGGGAATAATGCTATCTTCGTAGTCATTGATCGTCTCTCCAAAGTGGCTCACTTCCTACCTGTTCGAGAGAGTATCACTGCTAGTCAGCTTGCTGACTTGTATATTTCTCGAATAGTGTCACTTCATGGTGTCCCACTAGAGATCAATTCAGACCGTGGTAGTCTTTTCACTTCTCATTTCTGGGACAGTTTCCAGACTGCCATGGGCACCCATCTTTCTTTCAGCACCGCTTTCCACCCTCAGTCAAGTGGTCAAGTGGAACGGGTTAACCAAATTCTCAAAGACATGCTTAGAGCTTGCATTATCTCATTCGGTATGGATTGGGAGAAATGTCTTCCTTTCGTCGAGTTTGCTTATAACAATAGCTATCAATCCAGTCTTAAGCAAGCTCCTTTTGAGATTCTTTATGGACGAAGATGTCGAACACCTTTGAACTGGTCAGAAACCGGTGAAAGACAATTCTTTGGACCGGATATGATCCAGGAAGCAGAAGAGCAAGTTCGCATCATTCGTGAGAATTTGAAAACAGCCCAGTCTCGTCAAAAGAGCCAGTATGATCGTCATCATAAGGAAGTGGCTTATGAAGTTGGCGACAAAGCTTATCTTCAGGTTACTCCTTTGAAGGGTACCCATCGTTTCGGTATCAAGGGCAAGTTGGCTCCTTGTTACATTGGTCCTTTTCGCATTCTCGCTAAACGAGGAGAGGTTGCCTACCAATTGGAACTACCCCCACACCTTTCTCGAGTTCATGATGTCTTCCACGTCTCTCAACTCAGGCGTTGCTTCTCGGATCCCATCCGCGAAGTGGACCACGAAACGCTTGATCTCCAAGATAACCTCACATATCGAGAGTACCCCGTTCGCATTCTGGATCAAGCAGAGCGTGTCACCCGACGTCATAACATCAAGTTTCTCAAAGTTCAATGGTCTCATCATTCCGAGAGAGAAGCTACTTGGGAGCGAGAAGATCGTCTCCGACTGGAGTACCCCACCTTCTTTCCGCCTACTCCTGAATCTCGGGACGAGATTCTTTCGAGTGGAGGCGAGTTGTCACAACCCTAGTTCTGGTATGCACTAGGTTAGTCTTGTGGTTTGCATCATGTTTAAATTTCAAATGAAATTTAAATGAGGACTTGTGAAACCCTCAGAAACCCTTTTGCAAATGACCCAAATAAAAATTGCTCCAAAAAGGTCCAAGAAAATGTTCATGTGGCCCTCTAAAAATATTGGTCAGGGATAAAAATCAAGCCAATATTATTAGGAGCTCATAAGTATTTATTTTGGGCATTTGGAATTAATGCAATAGCTATTTGCTTGGATATATATATATATTATATATTTTATATATGTCCAAAATTCTGGTTCTTTATTTTGAGGGGTTTGGGTTAATTCCTAGGTCCCTGCAAAATAAACATGTCAGAAGGAAAACAAATGATTTAATTTAGAAATTAAATCAAAACAAATGCCAGAAAAAAATTAGAAAAGAAAATAAAAAGGGGCAGACTTACCTGTGCTGGGCAGCACAGTGCGGCTGGCCGGCCCAGCCCACCGAGCCTCCCCCTGTCGTCTTCCCCGCGCCAGTAGGCGGGGCGTGTGGCCGGCGCGCGCGCACGGCGGGAGCGCCACGCGAGCTGCCTGCCTGCCCTCCCCCTCGCCGCCTGGTGGTCTCTGGAGTCGCCACGCGATCTCCCCGACCCTTCCTCACTCTTCTGGACCCCTCCCCTCTCCTCTATCTCCCTCTCCCGCTCGGTCCCGAGCGTCGTCGTCGCCGTTGACCGCCGTTGCCGTAGCCACCGTCTCCCCCTCGCCTCTCCGAGTAGCCCGAGAGCTCCGCCACGACTCCCTCGTCCACTCCGTCAAGCCACCAGACGCCGGACGCCCTGTGGAGCCGCCGTCGTCATCGTCTTCCTCCTCGGACGCCGCCGACCGCCGACTCCGATTCGCCGCCTTCAGCGCCTCCCCGAGCCCACTGGCCTGCTCAGCAACCCCGCCGTGAGCTCCTCTCCGCCTCCCCCATGCTTTCCCTCTCTTCCTCCCCTCCTCCCGCGTCGCAGCCGTGGTTTTCGTCTCGGCCGAAGCCACCACCACCGCGAGCCCTGCTCCGGCGAGCGCCGCGGTTCCCACGACCTCCCTTGTGCGTGGCTGGATGCGCCCGTGCACGGACTACCCGCCGATGGCCTCCGTTTGCCAAACCGTGGCCTCCAGCTCGTTCAGGCGAACTTCCGCCGTGGCTCGAGGTCGTCGCCGGCGAAACTCCGGCGACTGATGTGGCGCGTGTTTAGCTGCTAACCCTGCCGCCTAAACCACCCCCTAAGCCACTGACTATGGGCCCCAGGGCTTGGTCAAACCCTGGTCAGCTCGGTTTGACTCGGGTTTAGCCCCGGTGTCACTGACGTGTGGCCCCACACGTCAGGTTTGACCCAGTCAGCGTTGTTGACTTGCTGACACAAGCATGATGCAGTGCTGACGCAATTAATTATTTTCTGGAATTATTTTTAAACAGGAAATTCCAGAAAATATTCAAAACTTCAAAAAATCACAGAAATTCAACCGTAGCTCAGAATGAAATAATTTATATATGAAAAATTATCACAAAAATTCAGTCTATCCATCTGTACCATTTTCATGCATGACAAATGAAGTTAAACCTACTGTTTGTATGAAAACACATAATTGGCATTTAAAATGCTTATTTCTAGAGTTGCATTTGAACCCTTGGTTCAAATGGAATTCAACCAAATAAAATGCTAGTTGCATTAGCTCAAACAACATCATAACTTCATGCCATATTCATGCATCATATTGTTGCATATGCTTGTGTTTGATTGTCGGCACCGTTCTTCTCGATAGGTCCAGCTCCGGAGACCGATCCAGAGTACCTGTCAGAGGAGTAGTGCTCTGCACGTTGTTTTACCAGGCAAGCAAACCCCCTTGTTCATTCCGATACAATCCCTCTCTCGCTCCAGCTCCCTATTATTGCATTAGGACAACAACGACTTCAACTGCTACTTTATGCTGCGGTAGTTGAACCCATTCCCCTGCATGACCTGTCTTTCCACAGTAAATAGTTGAAACCCACTAGCATGTGTAGGAGTTGATTGAAGCCATGATGTGATCTTACCATGCCTTGCTTGCTATTCCTTAGAGTGTGTCAGGTCTGATTCATCGGGAATGAATTGGAGTGAAATGATATGTTCTGATGCTGAGGGTTAAGTGTGTGAACACGATTTGGTAAAGGTAGTGGTGAGAGGCCATGTAGGAGTACATGGTGGGTTGTCTCACTGGACCGTCCCTAAGAACTGAGTTCTGTGTATGTTGTCCAATGACTAGCTACTACGACACATTGGGTTCCGGTAACTCGACCCCTCTCGACCTATTAATCAACATGATCTCTGTCCAGGAGTTGCAACTAGTTTCTGGTGTTTGTAGGTAGTGTTAGTAGTCTACCAAGTGGCACTCGGCCAGTGGGCTTGGGACAGACTAGGCACCGTGGCACGGTGTACCAAGCGTAGATCCACTCGGCGAGGTGGGCTTGGGAACCCTGCGCACATCATTTGGGGCCGTGAGCGACACCCCGGCCGGATCTCCCCACGGATGGAACCTGAATAGGCGATAAACCTGGACGAGAGACTTGTGTGGTTAGTCAGGTCGTGGCCGACACCCTCGCCAGGCTTCCGCTTGAAGGTTGCCGAGATACACGGGATGTACATGGCGGTAAGTGGCGAGAGCGTGTGTGAAGAAATACACCCCTGCAGGGTTAACATAATCTATTCGAATAGCCGGGTCCACGGTTATGGACTTCTTGGATGCTTACGTGGTACATAGACAACTTGAAGTGGATACTCTAAAATACTCAAGACAAGCGTGAGTGCTATGGATGGCCTTCTCGTAGGGAGACGGGAATGAATCCATAGTGGTGTATTGTGTGGTGCTTAGTGGACTCGTGTGCGCCACCTCAAAGTTACCAGCAATCGTAGTACAGGATAGCCACTGAGTCAAAGCTGGCTTGCTGCAACTAAACCCCACTTTGCCTTCTTGATACAAGTGCATGTATGATTGGATCTGATGTAAGTCTTGCTGAGTACCTTTGTACTCATGTTTGCTTAATTTATGTTTTGCAGATAGGTTTGATGTCTCACTAGTAGTTCCGCTTGGACTTCGACAAGTAGCTTGTACCTCAGCTACGATTTTGGACGAGTGTTGTAGATAGTCAGGCTCTTCCGCCTTTTTCATTTGTAGATGTCTGTACTCAGACATGTTGTGCTTCCGCCTATTGCTTGTATGCTCTGAATGTTGGGTCATGAGACCCATGTTTGTAATATCTGGCTCCTCGGAGCCTAATGAATAAATACTTTGTTTATTAGAGTCTTGTTGTGATGCCATGTTGTATTTGCACATATTGAGCATATTGCGTGTATGTTATTGAAATGCTTGGTATGTGTGGGATCCGACACCTAGTTGTTTACCCTTGGTAGCCTATCTTACAGGGAAATGTCTCCTAGTGTTTCCACTGAGCCTTGGTAGCTTGCTACTGTTTCGGAACACTTAGGCTGACCGGCATGTGTCCTTCTTCGTTCATGTGTCTGTCCCTTAGGGGAAATGTCACGCGTTGTTCCTTTAAGTCCTTGTAGCTTGCTACGACTTGGGTTCATACGTTGATGACCGACACGTTCGTTGCTGGGTCATGAATGCCTGTCTCTGTAATTTGGTGCCACTTTTGGTTTATAACTGGTCATGTCGGCCCGGGTTCTCTGTCATATGGATGCTAGCGACACTATCATATACGTGAGCCAAAATGCGCAAACGGTCCCGGGCCAGGTAAGGTGGCACCCGTGGGGATACCGTGCGTGAGGCCGCAAAGTGATATGGTGTGTTACATGCTAGATCGGTGTGACTTAGGATCGGGGTCCCGACAGATATTGATGCACTTCCATACACTTTTGATCATATTTGGACTAACCTATTAACTCAGTGCACCACAGTGCCAGTTCCTGTTTTCTGCTGTTTTTCTATTTCAGGTTTCCCCAGTATTAAAAGTGCCCTAAAAATTCCGGGAAAAATACAGGAAAAATCAGCGTATCGGGAGCTTCCAGAAAAACCAAGGCAGGGCCAGAGGGGAGCCTGGGGTGGCCCAGGCGGCCACCCGGCGCGGCCCCACCCCTGGCCGCGCCAGGGGGGGCGCCTGGGGCCCCACCTCCGCCTCTGGTGACCCCCTTGGCATATATATTGCTCGCGTCCCGAAACCCTCAAGGACGGAACCCTTTTTCGCGATCTCATCTCGGTTCCGTCGCCGCCGCGCTTCCAAGATCGGGAGCACCAGGAGAACTCTTCCCGGCACCCTGCCGGAGGGGAGAACCACCACCGGGAGCTTCTCCACCACCATGGACGCTTCCCGGATGAGTTGTGAGTAGTCTCCCTTGGACCATGGGTCCATGACCAGTAGCTATGTGATGTTCTCCTCCCCTCTTTGTTCTTCATCGATTAGACCTCGTGAGCTGCCCTACATGATCGAGGCACATATGTAATCTTTATGTTGTTGCTCTGCTAAGTTTGCTGGGATCCGATGGATTATGAGATTGTGTTCAGATTGTGTGTGAGTAATATATTTGATTCACCTCTTTTATATTTATGTTCTTGAGTAATTCTTGCATGTTCTCCGTTGCTATTTATTGCTTTGGCCGAGTAGTAGGTAGTAACTCCAAGAGGGAACGTTATGCTTGATTGTGGGTTCATGCCCCTCGATGACTAGCTTGAGTGACAGAAACATGAGTCTAGGGGATGTGCTGTTGCCACAAGGGGGAAAACAACGGTGCTTGTACTTGCGGGTGCAAGGATTGTTTACTTTACGCAAAGTTCTTTTAATGCAGTTGTCTGTTTCTTTGAGTTTACACTTTGGGTGGGACTCGCAACTTAATACGAGCGAGATGTTCAGGATAGATATCTCAAGGTGGATGATTAGTAGTAGATGCAGATGGATTTCGGTCTACTTGCCTTAGCGTACCGCCCATGCTTTTGAGCCTCTACCTTTCTTTACAGCATAGTTAGCATTGGTTTGCGCACATAATCCTGTCAATTGCCCAGCTGTAATTTGTTTACCTCGCTTAGTTGTTTTATCGTCTTTTGGGAGAGAGACATCACTAGTGAACATCATGGGACTCCGGTCCATATTACCATCACTGATCACACCCGCTATTTACTTCCAGTTCTTATTTCCTAGTTGCAGTCATACCTATCACTATTATCTCTTGCGTTTGATCCTTTGTAAACGACAAGGCTGGAGGGATTGACAACCTCTCTGTACTCGTCGGGGCAAAGTTATTTGTATCTGTGTGTAGGTCCTGTCAAGCAAAAGTTGCTGGCGCCATTGACACCTTCTTGTCAACCCTCGGAGTCTCACGGGATTCGATCCTTGGTATCTTTGCCAAGGGAAATTTGCCGCTACGCTACATCTCAAACCTTCCACTTGGGGTAACCAACGAGGGGCGAGAAGCCATCACATGGCAATTACAGATTAACAAGGATTAACATGATACTATCAGATCAATCATAGCATGAACAAGATAATACAGCTAGAACAATACGAGCATGGCATGAACATATGAACATGATGGAACTAGCATGCAACATGATGAAACTATCATGTACCAACTTACTCTGCTCGGGTTACCTCGTAACCATCACATGCATCACTTACATGATGGACATCGCACGACCATCTCAGGATCCAATCAAGCTTGGTATTAAAAATACTGTAGTAATCATTTAGGACCACAAGGAGCTTGACCTTTACCCTTGACTCTCGCATAACATCCCGAATATCCAACAAGTTGGTACTCACGATACCACAGTGATCCTCTCACGATCACATAAATATCAACCAACTTCTTTCATCACCGAACTAGGGTTGTTATTAGGCACATTATTATTATTATTATTATTATTATTATTATTATTATTATTATTATTATTATTATTATTATTATTATTATTATTATTATTATTATTATTATTATTATTAATGTTGTCCCACAGTGTGACCGACACGAACTGGGCCCATATCCGCGGGCGCGGCTATCGATAGATTTAACACACACACTCTGTAGAGGTAGTGCACTTTACCCACACTACGGAACCCTAGACTCGCACTCTCATACGTGCGGACCAAAAGGTTCCGACGAAACCCTCCCTTTGTCATGGCACTCTCCCGGCCACTCCGACCATCTCCCTCTCAGGGCTAGGTCTTGGGTGGCCCCGTGTCTACCAAAGACACCAACGGCCACCGTCGTGGCAAAACGGTCCCAAACAGGGACAAGGATCCATAAAAACAAAAACGAGCACACAAGGTTATGTCCACCTACCTGATCAGGGTAGCACGCGCTCATAACCTTCCCTCACGGGAGGCTCCGGTGAGAGGCATAACAAGGACCAAGTTAAGACCTCCCCATAAGGTGAGCGTGGTTGCACTGGAAAAAGCTTGATTTGGTGACACCATGACTCAGCTAACAGTTGTTCAAGTTTATTATTATCAAGTTAAACTTGAATGCAAAATGCCGAGTCATAATAAAATAACACGATGCAACTACAATGCATGAACATGATATCAACATAATCAGGGGCGTGCATCAAAATCAACGAGCATAACAACAACATTTAACTATTGGAGACTAAGGCATAGCCTAGTGGTGGGAAGGGGCTAATGCCTTACCACCCACCCAGCTTCAAGGCACGGTACTTGCAATTTGGGTTTGTTGCACCAATTATGCTATAAGGGGTTCCCTTACAGTCTTTCTATAAAAAAAACACCATTTAACTATTTATCCAGATGAGCATGGCATACTGACGAGCTTGAATATCACAACTAGAACACTACGCGTAGCATAACATGACCACTAGCATCAACAATAAATATTATGCAAGAACATATCAATAATACTACCATGCACGCATTTAACCAACTAGATGCAAAGGAACAGGCATAACAACAGTACTTGGAGCAGACGACATTCATGTACCAAAGACCATCACTACATCAACATATACTACTACCAAGCATGTCATATGAAAGTAATATTAGCAAGTAGAACATAATAACCAGGTGCATAAAAACATTTCATGATGGTAAACACCGGTCCATAAGCACAACCGAAATAACGACAGGAGCAGTAAAGCAAACAAACGGTTATTAAAGACTTCAAGTTGAAAACCAATGCTTCTGCATGGCTATCATGCAAATGGTGGTTATGGCTTGCCTCACGATGAAGAAGGTTCCGGGAAGAAGTGTGCAAAGATCGCGAAAAGGATCGTCGGAAAGGGTACTCTCTCGGAGGGGGGCTGATTGGGGCAAGGGCAAAATTGTCATTTTCAGAATTTTGAAACATAGTGAAAATTGTACCAAAAGTTTGGGGTTCGACGAACCGAAGAAGTGGGCGTTGGATTCACCTCAATCAGAGTTACGGTTGCGGAGTTATGAGGGGTAGAAGATCAGGGAGTTTTCTGTAAAAATTACTATTCATAGCTGGGTCTCTGAGTGGATAAGACAGAGGCGTAAAGTTAGAAATACGCTTTTGCAAAAAAGGAAAATGTACTTTGGCTGAAGAAGAGGGAAAAGACGCTTTCTGAAAAACGAAAACACACTTAGGGGATTACACTTTACACATGTGTAAGCGCACTTCACGCGAAGACGCCTCCACTTGCCACGCTGGCAAGGGCGGGGCCGGGCTCTGTGCGGCTTACAGGTGGGTCCCACGCCTTGACCTGCCTCCTTCCGCGCCTCCTTCTTCTACCCCCGATGCGACGCAGAACAGAGGGAGGGGTCGCCGGCGCCGGCAGGATTCCGGCCAACTCCGGCCACCATTTGGGACGCCACGGCCACCGAAGAACTCAGGAAGCTACCGCGCATCTGTTCCAGGGTCCCACAAACACTGAGGAGGAATGGAGCGACGGGGGCCTGGACTCGGCGAGATGGCTTCGGTTGCGGGTTGTAACATCCCAAAATTCTAAATTTTGGAATGTTATAAAAAAATAGATAGATTGGATTGCTATTTGATGTGCTGTGTGAAATTGAGTGAAATTTGAAACTTTTGAAAGTTAAATGAGAGGGAATAAAACGACTTTCCCAAAACTTTCACTTTGCTTTTTGATCTCCGAGGGAATTCAAATTCTTTTCAACACAAAACCCTAGAGTGAAGATAATATGACTTCTTCCATTTATTTTAAATGATAAAGGGCTTTGAAAGGATTTTTGAATTTCATCCTCGAAATCTTTTTGATTCAGAAACTTTAAGCAACTCAATGATTTTCCCGAGAGAAGATAAAATGACTTCTTCAAAATATAGGAAATATGAGTTGGAGGTTTTTCTGAAATTTTCTGCAACTCAATTTCAAATATTGAGTTATTTGGTTTTTATTCAAATTATTTTTCTCCAAAAATAAATTACATGGAAAATAGGGTAACATGATTCCCTACAGCAGAAAATTGAAGAGAAATAAATTTGAAGTCATTTTGGTATTTTAGAATGATTTATTATTGGATTTTATTGCAACAATAGGACCTTTTGATTTATTATAAGTTGTGGGCATTTTATTTGACAGTAGGAAAATGTTCATGTTGTAGGGCTTATTTTTCTGCAAATTTTGATATATTATATGCCTATAGGATATTTTTAGTTATTTTGCTTTTATTCGTTTTCTATGTCTGCTAAAAAAATGTTTATAAAAAAAAGGTCTTCTCAGCCGAACTGGGCCGGCCCAGCCACTGCCAGGCCAGGCCAGCCCGCTCGCCCCGTTCCCTTCCTCCTCCCGCACGGCTTCGCCGCTGCCTCGGCGTCCGTGCCCAGCATGTTTCGCCGCCGCCTCTCTCCCTTGCCCCCTCCTCCACGACAGCCCCTCCCCCCTCCTCCTATAAAGCCCGAGGGCCCCGCCCCGACGCCGCCCCTCCTCTCGCATCTCGCCGCTGCCTCTGCGCTGCGTTGCCGCTGTAGCTTTTCCGTCGCCGCCGCTATGCTCGCCGCCGCTGCCTGCTGCTGCTGCTGCCCTCGCCGCCCCGCTCCTCGCCCCTCGCCCCGCTCGTCCGCAGCCGCGCCCGTAGCCGCCGCCCTCTGCCCTCCCCTCGCCGGAGCTCGCAGAGAACTCGTCGGAGTTCGCAGAGAACTCGCCGGAGCTCCGACCCGACCACCGGAACCACTGGAAACCCGATCCGCTCGGTTTTCTCCGCCCGAACCGGCGGTTTCTCTTCGGAAAACCGCCTAGGTAATAAGCCGCCCGGTTTTCTGTTTTAGATCGGGTTTTTTTTTTAGGTTTAGCTATCCAATGAACGTTCTCCTGTTAGGACTAGAAAATGAATGTTCGTTCGTTAAGTTTTTCTTTTCTATTTAGTTTTCGGCCAGGGACTTAGATGTAAATCTTTTATTTACAGATTAGCCCCTAAACTTCAAAAGGCCATAACTTCTTACCAGTTGGTCCAAATCCAACGAAACCAATGCCCACGTCTTCTTTACGATCCCCTCTTTCCATTAATACAACTTAAACATGTTTTTGAAAGTTTTAAAATTTGAATTCAACTAGTTTTAGATTTGAACTTCGTTTGATCATAACTTGAGTTTCGTAACTCCGTTTGAGTTGATTCTTTTTGCAAATCGAAGCTCTTGACCTAAACTTTCTGATAAGGCCAAATTCGCATAATTTTGGTACTGTTGGAAATTGTTTTATGTTTCAAGAGTCATTCGTTTTGTTTTCGAAGTTTTCCGAAGTGTTTATTCGTTCTGTCCGATCTTTCTGAGTGATTGCTTATGTGTATTTACTATTGCTTGCTTACGATAGATTGACCGGAGTGTGACGAGTAGTGATATCAAGATTTTTGAGTGCAAATCATCTTCATCAACATTGCAGGCAAGTTCACACTTTGATCATATTTTCCAATACCCAGTTTTCATTGCATTAGTTATCTCCTCAAACACATTGCATCAGTAGGATCTCTTAACTTGTGGGACTGGGAAGTAGATTGAGGTAGAACCTATTACCTGCATTATTTTCAAACCCCTGGGAGTTACTTCTACATTATGCTTAGGTTGCCATGCTATGCTCGTAGACGTGGTTTGGGTTTGAGTGAAATCCATGAAAGATGTGAGTTGTTAATTAAGGATTCAACTTAAGGTGGCTACTTGAATACACATCTGGGTGGATTGGTTGGGGCACACTGGGATTGAACCAGTGGATTGCTTGGACACCTGGGGTTGCCAGTGTTGTCCTAGGAAATCCCGGGGTTTCTGTGTGATTGTCCAATTGGAATGCCACCCAGGCTCAAAGGGATCATATAATATTTTCATGCCTAGAAACTTCCATGTGCAGCCACATGCCAATATGGGCTCTGGCATAGTTGAGTAAGTTGTGCGAACTCTTACAGTGGTGGACTAGCAGATGTAGGGGATGTAGGTTGGTACGGTCCACCCGGACGTAAGGTGCTAGTGCTTCTGAAAGACTGTGTCTCGGTCATCCGTTTCTCAAACACCATGCAGTGCGAGAAACCAAACGGAGGCGATCGAGTCTTGTGGGGAAAGTGCACAAACCTCTGTAGAGTGTACAAACTATTCATGAGTAGCCGTGTCCCCGGTTATGGACATCTTTGAGTATCTAGAAGTGAATTATTTGTTGATCTCATCACTCTATAATTCAGTTTGTTGGGTTAATGATGACTTTAATTTGGGATTGAGATGGGGGTACCATTCTCAACTGTTCATAATTTAAATTTAACAAAGTAGTTAAATAAAATGCATTCCTTTGTGTAGGGAAAAATCAGCTTTATGAAAAAACAACCTTACAACCTCCACCAGCCAAATATGCATGTAGTTGTAGGCATTGTTCATCGTTCTCATTACAGTGTGAATTTGCCAGTACATGCAATGTAATGACCCTTTGTGGCTGCAACGTCTCATGTGGCAGGATTATCTTACGACGAGTAAGTGATACGTTAGGGTTATGATTTCTGCACTCAACTTTGCCGTTGATGTTGATGGGAATCCACAACCTTTCTGGCTTCCGCTATGATCGATTGACGTAATAGTATTTACGTTACTTAATACATGTGATTTACCTCTGTTATAAATCCTCGAGTACTTTGTGTGTCAGCATACCGATCCAGGGATGACACAGAACACAGAGACTTCGGTCCATTCGGATCGTGGTCGCTACAAGATGGTATCAGAGCACATGTTGACTGTAGGACGTGACCCTAGAAATTGGCCAACCATAGGAAAGGATTTCTCTAAAACTATCTCTTTCAAAAGACTCTTATCTCTCTTCTTTTCCAAGCTTTGTCAAAATCTTCCCTCTTACCTCAAATAGTTAGACAATACCCTTTTACCATTTGGACCACTTCGGAGTAAGGATGATTTCAGCATGCCTTGGAAGTGTTGAAGCTATAACAAATGGATACTCCGAAGATTTGAAGAGTTGACAACTTGAAGAGATGATGACCTTTAGAAGACCAAACCCCCTGTTATGTACTTACGTTAGATGCGACGATTATGAGCCGTCAATTGTTTGATGTTTTCTGACGGCCACAAACTAAAACCGTCTTTTCAAAACTATTGTTTGTATTGAGTGTATTTTTCCCCACCTTCCTAATCTCATCCCAAAACCCTTGGACCCAATAGATGATGAATGAAGATGGACTTAAAGTCTCTGGACCAATGACCCAGCCGGAGGCAGAGCTATGGATACAAAACATGGAGGATCACTTTAGGAAAAATTTGGTTGCAAGGAAGTATGAAGTTCAATACGCTCTTCAGTACTTTACAAAGAGTGCCGCAACATGGTGGAAGATGCATCAAGCCATACAAGGATGTAATGGAGCAGAAAGTTGGGTGGAATTCAAGAAGACTCTGTTGAGATCCCGTCTCATCAGAAAGCACGGTGACAACCCGAAGAAGAAACTTAGTGCCTGTAGGATTTGTGGAGAAATAGGACACACCCAAAGGGAGCACAAGGAGGAATGCCCTAATTGTGAAGGAAGTCACCTAGCGGAAGAATGCCCAACTAGGCAGATTACTTGTTTCTTGTGTGAAGGGACTACCCACTACCCTGCTCAGTGCCACATTTACCCCATGGTGCAACGAGCTGTCCAGCAAAAGAAAGAAGCAATGAAAGAAGCCCTCGAGGAAACCTTAAAGGGATCCGTGATGGAGGAAGATATTGACGACCCTGATGGAGAAGGCCTAAACAGATATTACTCCCATGCTTGCTACTCGTGTGGAGAGAAAGGACATCTTTCACAACAATGCACGAGGGAAAGTCAAAAGTATCTGCGAGACTTCCCGACAGAAGAAGTGGAGTTTGATCCACAAAAGATAGAAGAATTGATGGGAACGAAGAAGTCGAGGAAGAGAAAGAGCATGTGTCCCCGAAACAACCCAATTTCTGTGGAAAAGGACCTGAGTCACATCACATGTTACCGGTGCAAGGATTTCGGTCATTATGATATCAAATGCCCAACCAGGAAGCGAAGAACCCAGTGAACCAGTACAGCCACCATGAAATCTTTAGATTGGTCTTATACCATTAGTCTACACTACAAGGAAGTAGAGCATTTTACGAAGAGAAGTTTCAGACCGCGGGAAGGATGATCAGAGTAGTTGAGATCTGGAAATTAGAGTGAAGCATGTAGCTAGATATGGAATACCCTTTATTACAATGTTGAGTTGAGTTATGAAAAGAACATTGTAATAGTTCGTGAAGCAATAGAAGTTGATATTTTTGGAGTCTAAGAAGGAGATGTTATGAGTTGTTGGATGATTGTGAGTGCCTCTTTTGCTATCTCACCCCGACCAAAACCTAGAACCCATGGACCAGTTAACCCCAAACCTTTCTCGGACAAACAACCCTGTTTTACCCAAAGATATTTGTATGTTGTCCTAAGAACCCCTTTTATCTTATACCCACAGATGACAACCCTATACGAGTCTTTTCTCAAGGGCCCGGAAACAATCATGACCTTGACTAGTGATCAGGATTACCCAAAGATCCTGAAGGACATGATGAAGCATATTCACCTGGAAGGAGATGCAGTTTACAAGGGTTATCCCTTCATGGAGAATGGAGTTGAACTTTGGTACGTGGAGGTACACCTCCATCGTGTGAAAGGAGTTTGCCCAAAGACTATGGGTCAATACTTTTTCATCTCCCGAGTACCACGACCAACATTCTTTGACTCTGTTCGTGAAGATGCTATGGAGGCCATACTTCAAATTGGAGAAATACTCGAAGCAAGACTTCATTATACCAAGGGATGCTTGAGTATGATGCATGAAGAGATGGTGGAGATGAAGCACACAGCCAATAGTATGAAGCTAAAGATTGATGATTTTAAGAATCACGTTGCACAATTCCCTTGGGACTGAAGCATCCTTAGCTAGGACAAATGAATAAAGATGGAAGGAATGTTGACCATACCCGACTATGTGGATAGTAGCAATTGTAGTGATGCACCCTTGGAAATGGGAGTATTGAATACTGGTTCAAGAAGTAATAAAGATTTGATATGAGGAGAATATGGATTATGGATGAACCAGTGCATTTTGTTTAGTTGAACCTTACTGAGTGAACCCTGGACCAATAGAAAGGAAAGTGTTGCTCCAAGGAGTAGAGTTTGCACGAATAAGCTGGAGTTTATTTTGATATGAGGCTTACCCCAAGAGTATGAAGGAAAGAAGTACAATTGGATTTTTAAGAGGGTGTAAGGCTGGAGTATGGAACTATAGTGACCCCAAGGATTGAGTTATGGATATACAAGTTCTGACGTGGACCCTTTAGCCGAGGATCTAAGGAGGCTATATAATCACAAGGGAACCACAATACTTGTCTATAGTTATGTGTATCTGTTGTAGTAAGGCAGTGCATTTTGCTATAGATTGTACCAAGAAGAAGGAGTTTTGTGCTAAGTAGTGGAGTTGAAGCCTGCAATGGAAATGCAGTAGATCGTAGTAATATGAGAATCAATACAGTTGGCATCATGGTATTGATTTTGGATATTATAAGTGGGTACTATAAAAGGTGACGAGTGAAGACATGATGCATGGAATAAGATTTTGAAGAAACTAGTGTTATTCAGTTTAAGTGTGGTAGAATCCAACACCGTTACCCCAATACACTAGTTAATGGTTGGTTACGTCAGACTTGGAATGGATTGCCCAAGGATGAGTGTGAGTAATCACACTCAGTTTTAAACCTAGATAAGTAAGGGATACTTGGATGGATTTAAGAAAACCAAGGAAGTTGGATGCCGGAAGAATGATCAGTTGTAACCCGATTATGAGACCAAGTGATGCTAGTGATGAGATGAGCCATAACCCACAGGCCCCAGGACCTGTCAAGAAAGCAAGCTCATCCTTGCTGAAGGAAAACCCCTGGAAGAAGTTACGACCTTTGTCAATAGACGGTCTTATAGGTTTTGCGCTAAACCCGAGGGTTGTGAACACGATAGACGGTTGTTTGGCTTGCAGAATAAATGGAGATGTTCGAACTCAGTTCGTCAACAAGAGAAATTCTGCAATGCTTATGAGGATGACCGAGTGTTAGAATGCGAGATTCACTAAACCATATACAAGGTAATTATTTGGGTGCGGGATGGATTGATCACCATACCGACTTACTCTTATTATTCGCCTATGTTATACGGGATAGTAAATCTGAGTGACTTACCTATAGTAGAGAGACGACGATGTCAAAACTTTGTTTAAACCTTAGAATGGTATAGAAATTTTTCCCCTGTAAACGGCATGCTGTTGCCAACTGTAGGATATCCGATGAGGATTAAGCCCAGACCCGTTTCTGCAGGGACCCTGTTAATTTGGTTGATGACCACCATGAGATATCGATATTTGTTTAGTATTGGCGCCAGGCCTGTTAGTTAAGAAGAACCAGTCCTGAAAGAACCTTACCAGGATGAATGACACAAGAATTGAGGACAAAGGTTAGACCCCTACTGAAAGAGCCAGAGAAGGAGTTACCCTGAAGATCTGAGAAGACCGATACCGTCAACCCAAAGAATGGACTGCTTGAGTTTTGATGGAACCGTAACCCTGTTTCTAAGTGTGGTAGCACACTCAACCATACCAATCAGTAATTTGTTAGGAGACCCCCAAACCCCAACCTATTTCTTGCTAACCTCTCCGAATCTCGAGGACGAGATTCATTTTAAGTGTGGTAGGTTTGTAACATCCCAAAATTCTAAATTTTGGAATGTTAAAAAAAATAGATAGATTGGATTGCTATTTGATGTGCTGTGTGAAATTGAGTGAAATTTGAAACTTTTGAAAGTTAAATGAGAGGGAATAAAATGACTTTCCCAAAACTTTCACTTTTCTTTTTGATTTCCGAGGGAATTCAAATTCTTTTCAACACAAAACCCTAGAGTGAAGATAATATGACTTCTTCCATTTATTTTAAATGATAAAGGGCTTTGAAAGGATTTTCGAATTTCATCCTCGAAATCTTTTTGATTCAGAAACTTTAAGCAACTCAATGATTCCCCCGAGAGAAGATAAAATGACTTCTTCAAAATATAGGAAATATGAGTTGGAGGTTTTTCTGAAATTTTCTGCAACTCAATTTCAAATATTGAGTTATTTGGTTTTTATTCAAATATTTTTCTCCAAAAATAAATTACATGGAAAATAGGGTAACATGATTCCCTACAGCAGAAAATTGGAGAGAAATAAATTTGAAGTCATTTTGGTATTTTAGAATGATTTATTATTGGATTTTATTGCAATAGTAGGACCTTTTGATTTATTAGAATTTGTGGGCATTTTATTTGACAGTAGGAAAATGTTCATGTTGTAGCGCTTATTTTTCTACAAATTTTGACATATTATATGCCTATAGGATATTTTTAGTTATTTTGCTTTTATTCGTTTTCTATGTCTGTTAAAAATGTTTATAAAAAAAAGGTCTTCTCAGCCGAACTGGGCCGGCCCAGCCACTGCCAGGCCAGCCCAGCACGCTTGCCCCGTTCCCTTCCTCCTCCCGCACGGCTTGGCCGCCGCCTCGGCGTCCGTGCCCAGCACGTTTCACTGCCGCCTCTCTCCCTTGCCCCCTCCTCCACGACAGCCCCTCCCCCTCCTCCTATAAAGCCCGAGGGCCCCGCCCCGACGCCGCCCCTCCTCTCGCATCTCGCCGCCGCCTCTACGCTGCGCTGCCGCTGTAGCTTTTTCGCCGCTGCCGCTGTGCTCGCCGGCGCTGCCTGCTGCTGCTGCCCTCGCCGCCCCGCTCCTCGCCCCTCGCCCCGCTCGTCCGCAGCCGCGCCCGGAGCCGCCGCCCTCTGCCCTCCCCTCGCTGGAGCTTGCAGAGAACTTGCCGGAGTTCGCGAAGAACTCGCCAGAGCTCCGACCCGACCGCCCAAACCACTGGAAACCCGATCCGCTCGGTTTTCTCCGCCCGAACCGGCGATTTCTCTTCGGAAAACCGCCTAGGTAATAAGCCGCCCGGTTTTCTGTTTTAGATCGGTTTGTTTTTTTAGGTTTAGCTATCCAGTGAACGTTCGCCTGTTAGGACTAGAAAACGAACGTTAGTTCGTTAAGTTTTTCTTTTCTGTTTAGTTTGCGGCCAGGGACTTAGATGTAAAT
The DNA here is from genome assembly GCA_902687465.1 of Secale cereale. NCBI lineage: Eukaryota > Viridiplantae > Streptophyta > Magnoliopsida > Poales > Poaceae > Secale > Secale cereale. Next base: position 39,461,069 of record LR738716.1, read on the forward strand.
CTTTTATTTACAGATTAGCCCCTAAACTTCAAAAGGCATAACTTTGTACCAGTTGGTCCAAATCCAACGAAACCAATGCCCACTTCTTCGTTACGGTCCCCTCTTTCCATTAATACAACTTAAACATGTTTTTGAAAGTTTTAAATTTGAATTCAACTAGTTTTAGATTTGAACTTCGTTTGATCATAATTTGAGTTTCGTAACTCCGTTTGAGTTGATTCTTTTTGCAAATCGAAGCTCTTGACCTAAACTTTATGATAAGGCCAAATTCACATAATTTTGGTACTATTGGAAATTGTTTTATGTTTCAAGAGTCATTCGTTTTGTTTTCGAAGTTTTTCGAAGTGTTTATTCGTTCTGTCCGATCTTTCTGAGTGATTGCTTATGTGTGGTTACTATTGCTTGCTTACGATAGATTGACTGGAGTGTGACGAGTAGGGATATCAAGAGTTTTGAGTGCGAATCATATTCATCAACATTGCAGGCAAGTTCACACTTTGATCATATTTTCCAATACCCAGTTTTCATTGCATTACTTATATCCTCAAACACATTGCATCAGTAGGATCTCTTAACTTGTGGGACTGGGAAGTAGATTGAGGTAGAACCTATTACTTGCATTATTTTCAAACCCCTGGGAGTTACTTCTACGTTATGCTTAGGTCGCCATGCTATACTCATAGACGTGGTTTGGGTTTGAGTGAAATCCATGACAGATGTGAGTTGTTAATTAAGGATTCAACTTAAGGTGGCTACTTGAATACACATCTGAGTGGATTGGTTGGGGCACACTGGGAGTGAACCAGTGGATTGCCCGGACACCTGGGGTTGCCAGTGTTGTCCTAGGAAATCCCGGGGTTTCCGTGTGATTGTCCTATTGGAATGCCACCCAGGCTCAAAGGGATAATATAATATTTTCATGCCTAGAAACTTCCATGTGCAGCCACATGCCAATATGAGCTCTGGCATAGTTGAGTAAGTTGTGCGAACTCTTACATTGGTGGACTAGCAGATGTAGGGGATGTAGGTTGGTACGGTCCACCCGGACGTAAGGTGCTAGTGCTTCTGAAAGACTGTGTCTCGGTCATCCGTTTCTCAAACACCATGCAGTGCGAGAAACCAAACGGAGGCGATCGAGTCTTGTGGGGAAAGTGCACAAACCTTTGCAGAGTGTACAAACTATTCATGAGTAGCCATGTCCCCGGTTATGGACATCTTTGAGTATCTAGAAGTGGATTATGTGTTGATCTCATCACTCTATAATTCAATTTGTTGGGTTAATGATGACTTTAATTTGGGATTGAGATGGGGGTACCATTCTAAACTGTTTATGATTTGAATTTAACAAAGTAGTTAAATAAAATGCATTCCTTTGTGGTAGGGAAAAAATCAGCTTTATACAAAAACAGCCTTACAGCCTCCACCAGCCAAATATGCATGTAGTTGTAGGCATTGTTCATCATTCTCATTACAGTGTGAATTTGCCAGTACATTCAATGTACTGACCCTTTGTGGCTGCAACGTCTCATGTTGCAGGATTATCTTACGACGAGTAAGTGATACGTTAGGGTTACGATTTCTACACTCAACTTTGACGTTGGTGTTGATGGGAATCCACAACCTTTGTTGCTTCCGCTATGATCGATTGAGGTAATAGTATTTACGTTACTTAATACATGTGATTTACCTCTGTTATAAATCCTTGAGTACTATGTGTGTCTGCATACCGATCTAGGGATGACACAGAACATAGAGACTTCGGTCCATTCGGATCGTGGTCGCTACAGGGGTTGGGCATCGTGGCCAGGGGCTACCAAAGGACGAGGGAAACAGCAGGGAGGCTCTAGGGGTGCGGTGGAGGGCTTTGGCGGCGGCCAGGAGGAGGAGAAGGGCTCGGGTCGGCCGAATTTAGCCGAGGCCGTGCGGCGGTAGTGGTGGCCTACTGCGGTGAGGAGGGGCTCCAGGGCTCAGGAGACTAGCTAGGGAGGGGTCTGCGAGTAAGGTGAGGCCGCTGTTGAGGTCGGGGCACCTCTGGGTGGGCTTATATAGCCAGGGAAGGAGGTGGTCGAGCTAGCGTCGCCGCGGCTACGTGTTCGTGCTTCGGCGACGGGCACGTGTGGCCAAGGGTCACGGGGAGGGGTGGCTAGGCGACGAGGGAGGACGCGGGCGAGGCACAGAGCTCATGGAGTCGAGGCACGGCTCGGGGACAATGGAAGAAGAGGCCAATAGAGGAGGAAGACGACGTGGCCACGGGCGCGCTCTGTGCGGCGAGAGGGACCGCTCACTGGAGAAGAAGACGGAGGGAGCAAGGGCTCAAGGCGATGTAGTCGATCACGAGGAGGCTAATGGACAAGGCTGCGGGTCGAGACGACGAAGGAACGGACGAGCACAGCGCCGAGGACTTGACAGAGCACGTTTAAGGCATGCCATGGCGATGGTCACCACGTGACCTGGTGCATGCGACGTGTTTTGGCTGAGCCATCCATGTCTACTTCATTTACCTTAGTGCCCTGAGTTCAAAGGCGGTAAGAGCTCGGTCCAGGGGCAAATAAGAGAAAAGCAGAAGGATCCAGGAGACATGAACAGGAATGTGTTTTGAGTTTGCTGTGGCTCACACGTGTGGAGATTAAGGCTGAGCTTTGACTAGGTTTGATCACTCGCTAAGGTGATTAGGATGGCAAGGTTTCAGCTCAAGAAGAGCAGTTTAGCTAGCAATTGCTATACAAATGCACAAACTGATCCAGAATGCAAATATTAAAGTTGCACTCACATAGAGCATCCACTTGAGCTGAAATTTGGCATGGCAAGGTTATTTGGGCACATGAAGATGATGTAGAAGTTTCATACCATTTGGATAAACCAAAATGGTACTTGCTTCACAAACATCCTTACTGTCCAGGAACTTGCAAAAATTCCTGAGGGGAAATGGCTAAACGAAATATGCCCCAATTTTGTGGAGCATGGTTATATGGATAGGAGAAGGCCTAGGAAACTTTTCACCCTTAATGGAGCAAGAGATAATATACTTGCTTCACAAACTGAAATTTCGGACAGAATCAAAGAATTGAAGATGCACCCACATGGAGGCATTACATGAGCTCAACTTTGGTGAAGTGCTAAGATAGGATGATATTGAGGAGCATGCAAAATTACAACTCATTTGGATATGCCTAGCTTGTACCTCCTTCACAAAGTTTCTTTCTGGGCAGAAACTTTGGAAACTCATAATTAAATAGCAAATGATGTTGAATTTTGGCATGTGGCAAAGATATGGACAGGAAAAGATGTCCAAGAAGTTTGAGGGCAATTGGGAAAAGATAAATATCACTTGCTTCAGAAAGTGCCATTTAGGGCAGAATAGGAAAATGAATACTGGAGGATTATTTTTAAACATGGCAAGGAAACGTTTTGCCATATTTGATGAATATATGACCCAAACAATTTATGAGTATTATTTGGGCATTTTAGGAGTGATAGAAATATAGGTTGCTTCACAACCTAAGGCAGACAGTGTTATTCCTTTAATAGAAAAAGGAATATTCCTAATAAAAAGAATATTGGGATTGGGCTAGGATGAAAATGGCAAGGTCTAGGGAAGGAATTGAGGATGACAAGCCACTCTGGAAAGGAAGAAGATGGCCTCTTCTTCAGTTTCCAGACCACAAAGCCACGGAAAAAGAAAATTCAAGCAAAAACCTCAAAAAACAGAAGAAAAAGAAAGGGCCAAAAATCAGGCTGTGACAGTGAGCCTCACGGGGGAGCCTTGAGACTTACCTTTGGTGTGGCCTCTACCTGGCCGGGCTCACCTGCCCGACAAGGGAGGTTTTTCCTTGGTGATATCTTGCTCCTTTGTCTTGTCTTGATCTTCTTGATCTGCCCTTTGATTCCTCGAAGAGCTATATCTTAAACCTGGTCTTGTTTTCTTGTCGGAACCTCCCCTCCGTTCATGTGTATAGTATGCACAACATATAACAAGGTTTGTTGCAACGACAGGATCCCCCGGGCCTGTCCTAAATGCGCTGCCAAGCATCGTTGGGGTAGGCCCTATCAAGTACACAGGCAGAGTGCATGTGGTAGCTTACTTCTGATATTTTCCTTGCTTCTTCATTAACCAGTGCTTGAATGAGGGCAATTTCCACTTTTCCCGCCCGTCGTGTGAGACGTCGTGGGGCGGCCTTTATGCCATGACCCGTTGTTTGTCCATGTCCCACACCAATGGGATAGCAACTGCCTTTCGACCCATATGTCATTCCAGCCGTTTCTTCCACGTATGCCGCATGCATTGCGCAGGGTTGGTGGCAAAAACATCGGGCGCAGGGAGGAGCGCCGTGGCGGAAAACCAGATGAAGTGGATTGGTGTAGGTGGTCGGTCTTGATTCTGCGCATCGTCAGTGGCGCAGAGGAGTTGGATTGGTGGAGCAGGGTGGTGGCCTTCAGGGTGAGGAGCGAGCCCCCGGCCCAATCCGCTTATCAAAAGGGAAACAAGCGAACGACTAACTCACACACATCTTCTTCTTCTTATTTCCGCATGTCTCCTTGTTCTCCCTCAAATGGCGAGGGTAAGGGGGGGGGGGGGCGCTGGCATTCCAGCGGCGGCGCGAGAGCTTCTTCTCGACAGCGCCTTCCTCCCCCAACCGGTGACGTTGGGTGGAATCCAGCGCACGTGGTAGAGGCGAAGAATGAGGGCGGGGCCACCGCGGCGCCCAAAGGCAAGGATGATGTGGCGGTATCGCGATCATTCCTCCTCCGGTCACTCCGGAGCCGCCTGAGGGCTGATACGTCTCCAACGTATCTACATTTCCAAACCCTTTTGCCCTTGTTTTGGACTCTAACTTGCATGATTTGAATGGAACTAACCCGGACTGATGCTGTTTTCAGCAGAACTGCCATGGTATTGTTTTTGTGCAAAAATAAAAAGTTCTCGGAATCGCCTGAAAATCAACGGAGAATTATTTTGGAAAATATAAAAAATATCTACAAGAAGATCCAGACCAGGGGGGCCACACCCTGTCCACGAGGGTGGGGGGTGCGCCCCCCTGCCTCGTGGGCCCCCTGGTGCTCCACCGACGTATCCCCGGATCCTATAAGTTCACTTTCGGGGAGAAAAAAATCAGGGAGAAAGAATTATCGCGTTTCACAAGACGGAGCCGCCGCCAAGCCCTAATCGCTCTCACGAGGGATGATCTGGAGTCCGTTCGGGGCTCCGGAGAGTGGAGATCATCGCCATCGTCATCATCAACCTTCCTCCATCACCAATTCCATAATGCTCACCGCCGTGCGTGAGTAATTCCATCGTAGGCTTGCTGGACGGTGATGAGTTGGATGGGATCTATCATGTAACCGAGCTAGTTTTGTTAGGGTTTGATCCCTAGTATCCACTATGTTCTGAGATTGATGTTGCTATGACTTTGCTATGCTTAATGCTTGTCACTAGGGCCCGAGTGCCATGATTTTAGATCTGAACCTATTATGGTTTCATGAATATATGTGTGTTCTTGATCCTATGGTGCAAGTCTATAGTCACCTACTATGTGTTATGATCCGGCAACCCCGAAGTGACAATAATCGGGACCACTCCTGGTGATGCCATAGTTTGAGGAGTTCATGTATTCACTATGTGTTAATGCTTTGGTCCGGTACTCTATCTAAAAGGAGGCCTTAATATCCCTTAGTTTCCAATAGGACCCCGCTGCCACGGGAGGGTAGGACAAAAGATATCATGCAAGTTCTTTTCCATAAGCATGTATGACTATATTCGGAATACATGCCTACATTGCATTGATGAACTTGAGCTAGTTCTGTGTCACCCTAGGTTATAACTTCTACATGATGAATTGCATCCGACATAATTTCCCATCACCGATCCAATGCCTATGAGCTTTTCCTATATTGCTTGTTGCTTATTTACTTTTTCGTTGCTACTATTACAAAAACTACAAAAACAACCGTTACTTTTATTGCTGCTACTGCCACTATCATATTACTTTTCTACTAAACTATCTTGCTGCAGATACTAAGTTTCCAGGTGTGGCTGAATTGACAACTTAGCTGCTAATTCTTAAGAGTATTCTTTGGCTCCCCTTGTGTCGAAGCGATAAATTTGGGTTGAATACTTTACCCTCGAAAACTGTTGCGACCCCCTACACTTGTGGGTTATCAAGACTATTTACTGGCGCCGTTGCCGGGGAGCATAGCTTTATTCTTTAAGTCACTTGGGATTTATATCTGTTGATCACTATGAAGAATTTGAAGGACTCAAAAACCAAGATCTTACCCTCAACTATGAGGGGAGGTAAGGAACTGCCATCTAGCTCTGCACTTGATTCTCCTTCTGTTATGAGTAAACTTGCGACACCTACTCCTGCTATTGAATCTGATTTGTCGTATGTTCTTGATGATGCCACTTCTGCTATGTATGATGAAACTACTTTTATGCCTGATACTGTGCCACTAGGTGAATTTCTAGATGAACAAATTACTAAGGATAGGGAGAATGCAAATATTGAAACTGGTGATATTTATGAAAGTGATGATGAAGCTTCTCCCAATAGATATTAATTGCCTGTTGTGCCTGAGGGTTAAGTTATGGATGATGAAACTGCTAGAGACTTTCTTGCTTGCAAAGATAGATATGATCTTAATAAATTATTAGCTAAGCTGAAAGAAAAGTCCTTGAACGCTAGAATGAAACATGATCCTGCTTTTGCTACTTCACCTATATGCGTTACTGATAAGGATTATGAATTCTTTGTTGATCCTGAGATAATTACTTAGGTTGAAACTGATCCTTTCCATGGCTATGAGTCTGAAACTGTTGTGGCACATCTTACTAAGTTGAATGATATAGCCACCCTGTTTACCAATGATGAAATGATTCGTTATTACTATATCCTTAAGCTATTTCCTTTCTCGTTAAAGGGATATGCTAAGACCTGGTTTAATTCTCTTGATCATGGTTGTGTGCGTAGTCCCCAGGATATGATGTATTACTTCTCTACTAAATACTTTCCCGCTCATAAGAAACAAGCTGCCTTACAGGAAATATATAACTTTGTGCAAATTGAAGAAGAGAGTCTCCCACAAGCTTGGCGGAGGTTTCTCCAGTTACTTAATGCTTTGCCTGATCATCCTCTTGAGATGCATGATATACTTGATGTCTTTTATAATGGACTAACCGATGGTTCCAGATACCACCTGGATAGTTGTGCTTGTTTTGTTTTCAGGGAAAGGACAGTTGAACAAGCTGAACTACTATTGAATAATATGCTGGCCAATGAAAATAATTGGACACTTCCTGAACCAGCCCCTAAGCCAACTCCGAAGAAAAGAGGTGTTCTATTTCTCAGTCCTGAAGTATGCAAGAGGCAAAGAAATCTATGAAAGAAAAAGGTATTAAAGCTGAAGATGTTAAGAATTTACCACCTATTGAAGAAATACATGGTCTTGATAACTCGACACAGGTAATAAAGGTAAATTCTCTTTATAGATTTGATGAAGGTGATATTCCTCGCTATAAGTCTGCTAGCCAATGCTTAGATGAGTTTGACAATTTTATTGTGAAACAAGAAAACTTCAATGCTTATGTTGGTAGACAATTGCAACACAATGCTTATATGATTGAACGCTTGAGTGATTATCTGTCTAGAGCTAAAGGTGAACTGAAACTCATTAGTATACATGCTTCTATGGTCACCACTCAAGTAGAACAAGTACTTAAGGCTCAGAATGATTTGCTCAATGAATTAAATTGTAAGAATAATGACTATGCTGTTAGAGTTGCAACTAGAGGTGGTAAAAATGACTCAGGAACCTTTGTATCCTGAAGGCCACCCTAAGAGAATTGAACAAGATTCTCAGAGAGCTAATTTAGATGCACCTAGTTCTTCTAAGAAGAAGAAAAAGAAAAATGATAGAACTTTGCATGCTTCTAGTGAACCTGTAGCTGACACACCTAAGAATCCCAATGATATATCTGTTTCTAATGCCGAGACACAATCTAGTAATGAACATGAACCTAGTGATAATATTAATGATGATGTTCATGATGATGCTCAACCTAGCAATGACAATGATGTAGAGATTGAACCTACTGTTGATCTTGATAACCCACAATCAAAGAATCAACATTATGATAAGAGAGACTTTGTTGCTAGGAAACACAGCAAGGAAAGAGAACCATGGGTTCAGAAACCCATGCCTTTTCCTCCGAAACCGTCCAAGAAAAAGGATGATGAGGATTTTGAGCGCTTTGCTGAAATGATTAGACCTATCTTTTTGCGTATGCGTTTGACGGATGTGCTCAAAACAAATCCTTATGCTAAGTATATGAAAGATATTATTACCAATAAAAGAAAGATACCTGAAGTAGAAATTTCCACCATGCTTGCCAATTACACTTTTAAAGGTGGGATGCCAAAGAAATTAGGAGATCCAGGAGTACCTACTATACCTTGCTCCATTAAGAAAAACTATGTTAAAACTGCTTTGTGTGATCTTGGAGCTGGTGTTAGTGTTATGCCTCTCTCTTTATATCGTAGACTTGACTTGAGTAAGTTGACGCCTACTGAAATATATTTGCAAATGGCTGATAAATCTACTGCTATACATGTCGGTATTTGTGAGGATGTGCCTATTGTAGTTGCAAATGTCACTATTCTAACGGACTTTGTTATACTTGATATTCCTGAGGACAATGGTATGTCTATTATTCTTGGAAGACCCTTTTTGAATACTGCAGGGGCTGCTATTGATTGCAACAAAGGCAATGTCACTTTTCATGTCAATGGTAGTGAGCATACGGTACACTTTCTTAGGAAACAGCCTCAGGTCCATAGTATCAATTATATTGGAAAATTTTCAACTATTACTATTGGAGGTTTTGAATTTCCTCTTCCTACTCTTAAGAAGACATATGACATCCTTATTGTTGGGGACATACATATCCCCATTGAGGTAACCTAGTGTTATTCAAAAATTCTCCGGTTTCATGTTACTCAGAAAGAGTTCATTAATAAGACCTGATCAACCTTGTTAATGGATTCCTTTTGATGAGCATGGGAAAGGTAAATCTAGATAGCACAACCTTCTATATCCTCTTTCTACTCTCTGTTAATTAGGATAAATAAAAGAAAAATAGTATTTTCTGTCTGTTTCCAGACTTACCCGTGCAATAAAAAATACCCCGAAAATAAAAGTTCTCCAAATGCCATGAAAATGAAATATGATTTTTTTCTAGATTATTTGAGGAAATATGGCACAGAACACACAGTGAGGGGAGCCAGCACCTGACCACGAGGGTCCAGGGCGCGCCCCTGCCTCGTGGGCCCTAGGTGGCCCCCTCCACTTATTCCTGCACCCACACTCTTCTTCTTCCTCCCAAAACAATCACCAACTAGCTCAAACCCGAGTTCTAGCTCATCTTGCTGCCATTGTCGATCTCCTTGCTCAAAGAACCATTCACCAAATTGTTTGGGGAGATTGTTCCTTGGTATGTGACTCCTCCATTGGTCCAATTAGTTTTTGTTCTAGTGATTTATTTATTGCAAATTTATGATGCTGTGGTGACCTTGTTCTTGAGCTTGCATGTCAAATTTTCTTGGTCCCAAGTAGTTCTAATGCATGATATAGTCTCTAGGCACTTATAGGAGTTGTTGCTATCAATCTTATTGAGTTTGGTTAACTTTTATTTTGAGTTACTAAAAATTTCAGAAAAATGCCTAGGAAAAACTTCCAAGGTGGTTCTTCAAGGAAGCAAGAACCGAGGCTCGCGTTCCGTGAGCCAGACGATGAACTACCGAGGGATGCTGATGTGCGGCCTTGTGAATTGCCGTCAGATGACTTCATGGATCAGGCTGGCATCAAGGATGAATTTTACGCATACGTGTGCAACGCTGACCTCGAGGGCTGCATACAAGATAAGTGCCCTCAATACCGTGGCTTAACTGATAGCTTTGTGAGAAGGTTTAAATTTTCATCTTCATGTAATTCTCACATTGTACTGTTTGACCTGTATGATAAATCTTACACCATGGACTCAGAGGATTTTAATGATGCTTGTAAGCTCCCATAGTGGGGCAGTATGGGTGATCCTCGCAAATCTGAATTTAGAGAATTCCTTGCTAGTATTACAGTGGGGGAATCCATGGAAAACACACAGGCCACCATAGGGAGCATTCATTTTCCTGCTATTCATTACTTTGCTCTCTTTATCGGTAGATGCATAAACAGTAAGGATGAGGCTTCCCACATGTGTGTCCCTGATCTTAGTGTTCTCAAGAGTGTTGTATTAGGTGATAAACAATATAACTTGGGAGCCATTGTTGCACGTAGGCTACATCATAATGGTTTGCATGGAGATTTATTCGGTGGGATTTATGCCACTCGCATAGCCCGCCGTCTTGGTGTACCTGTGCACGAGAATGATGAACCTTTACCTCTTGCTCATTTAGATTGCCATGCTATGACTAGTCACCGGTTTATAGAGTGGCATGATCAAACCCTCAAATATCGACTAATCTTTAACAGGCAGCATGCCATCCCTATTGTTCTTCCTGCACCCACTTTGTTTAACTTTCAGGCAAAAGGGAGATACACTATAACTATGGAGGAGGCAAATGCTTATTATAACATGACGGAGGCAGCCCGCCTTCGAGCTGCATCTCAGCATGCAGTATATGCTGCATCCCAGTACAACCCCAACTACAACTTTGGCTATCCGTCAGGCCAATACTGGCCATAGACCAACTTAGGCCAAAAGCCTAAGCTTGGGGGAGTACGTGTTTCTCACCGATTTTACATTCATGTTCACACTTATTCTAGTTGTCGGTGCTCACACTCTTTCACTGTACCTTCCATGTTTAGTTTCAATTTCTTTTTCTTGTGTGCTAGAAAACCCCAGAAAAACAAAAAATATTAGTTATAGCTTCTAGCTAGTTTACTTTCTTTGCTTGTAGTAGTAGTTAAACATGAAAACCCAAAAAGATTTCATGTTCTTCTTTTGCTTGTTGGGAGCTTTCCCGTGTAAATAGTTCCTTTTTTTCTTTGGGGGTTAAGAGTAGAAGACCATGATTGAAATTGCTTAGTGGCTCTCATATGCTTCGTTGTTGATTTAACCTTGAGCCATATTACATTGTCTTCTCTCTTGTATTAAATGTCTGCAGATTCCAGCTTAGTTCAATGCACGTGCACTATTATTATTATCCACACCGTTCGGTCGTGCGAGTGAAAGACAATAAGGATGATATATGATGAACTAATTGAGATAAGAAAAGCTGGTATGAACTCGACCTCTCATGTTTTTGTAAATATGATGGCTCATCGTTCCTGATTCAGCTTGTTATGAATGAAACATGCTTGCAATGACAATTAAGGATCATAGCTGCTTATGCCATGCTTAATTAGCTGAGAGTTTATAATGGTCTATCTTGCGTGCCAACATGATATTAAAATGGTTGTGATGTGGTATGATGGGGTGGTATCCTTCTTTGAACGATTTAACTGATCTGACTTGGCACATGTTCACGCATGTAGTTGAAACAAATCAACATAGCCTCCACGATATTTATGTTCATGGTGATTTATATCCTATTCATGCTTGCATTCATTGTTGATTAATTTTAATGCATGTTCATGACCGTTGTTGCTCTCTAGCTGGTCGCTTCCCAGTCTCTTTCTAGCCTTCACCTGTACTAAGCAGGAATACTGCTTGTGCATCCACTTCCATAAACCCCAAAGTTATTCCATATGAGTCCACCATACCTTCCTATATGCGGTATTTACCTGCTGTTCCAAGTAAATTTGTATGTGCCAAACTCTAAACCTTCAAATGAAATTCTGTTTTGTATGCTCGAATAGTTCATGTATCAACTAGCGATGTCTATATCTTCCATGCTAGGTGGGTTATTCTCATGATGAGTGGACTCCACTCATCATTCAAGAGAAAATGGCTCGTAACCGGGATGCCCAGTCCCATGCTCGAATCATAATAATTAAACAAAACTCCCCCAGGGCTGTTGCTGGTTTGGACGGTACCCATTGTTTCGGGCTAGCCGTGGAGTGTGCTTGTTGGTGGTTGGGGCAGTATAAACTTTACCATTCTGTTTGGGAACCGCCTATAATGTGCGTAGCATGGGAGATATCGAGATTCTTGGTTGTTATGTTGACAATGAAAGTATACCGCTCAAAATGTTATTCATCTCTATTTAAAAATCGAGCTCTGGCACCTCTACAAATCCCTGCTTCCCTCTGCGAAGGGACTATCTATTTACTTTTATGCAGAGTCGTCATCCTCTTATAAAAGAGCACCAGTAGGAGAGCACCTCTGTCATTGCATGTATTATCATTAATTTGCATTGAGTATGATCATGACTGGATCTCTTTTACCATGAATTACAATGTCTAGTCAGTCCTTGATCTTTAAAAGTGCTCTGCATTTATGTTTTGCGGTCTTAGAAAGGCCTAGCGAGATACCATCTTGTTATATCATATCATGATTGTTTTGAGAAAGTGTTGTCATCCGAGGTTTATTATTATTGCTCGCTAGTTGATTATGCCATTGATGTGACTAGTCTTGAGACCTGAAAGTTATTGTGAATGTGGTTAGTTCATGATCTTGTTAAAAACCTGAATGCTAGCTTACATATTTACAACAACAAGAGCAAATAGAGTTCGTCAAAGTTTTTCTTTATTACTTTCAGTTTATCAACTAAATTGCTTGAGGACAAGCAAAGGTTTAAGCTTGGGGGAGTTGATATGTCTCCAACGTATCTACTTTTCGAAACCCTTTTGCCCTTGTTTTGGAGTCTAACTTGCATGATTTGAATGGAACTAACCCGGACTGACGTTGTTTTCAGCAGAACTGCCATGGTGTTGTTTTTGTGCAGAAATAAAAAGCTCTCGGAATCGCCTAAAAATCAATGGAGAATTATTTTGGAATATATAAAATATATCTGCAAGAAGATCCAGACCAGGGGGGCCACACCCTGTCCACGAGGGTGGGGGCGCGCCCCCCTGCCCAGGGCGGGACCCCTACCTCGTGGGCCCCCTGGTGCTCCATCGACGTATCCCCAAATCCTATAAGTTCACTTTTGGGGAGAAAGAATTATCGCATTTCACAAGATGGAGCTGCCTCCAAGCCCTAATCTCTCTCGGGAGGGCTGATCTGGAGTCCGTTCGGGTCTCCGGAGAGTGGAGATTGTCACCATCGTCATCATCAACCTTCCTCCATCACCAATTCCATGATGCTCACTGCCGTGCGTCAGTAATTCCATCGTAGGCTTGCTGGACGGTGATGGGTTGGATGGGATCTATCATGTAATCGAGTTAGTTATGTTAGGGTTTGATCCCTAGTTTCCACTATGTTCTGAGATTGATGTTGCTATGACTTTGCTATGCTTAATGCTTGTCACTAGGGCCCGAGTGCCATGATTTCAGATCTGAACCTATTATGTTTTCATGAATATATGTGTGTTCTTGATCCTATCTTGCAAGTCTATAGTCACCTACTATGTGTTATGATCCGGCAATCCCGAAGTGACAATAATCGGGACCACTCCCGATGATGAACATAGTTTGAGGAGTTCATGTATTCACTATGTGTTAATGCTTTGGTCCGGTACTCTATTAAAAGGAGGCCTTAATAACCCTTAGTTTCCAATAGGACCCCGCTGCCACGGGAGGGTAGGACAAAAGATGTCATGCAAGTTCTTTGCCATAAGCACGTATGACTATATTCGGAATACATGCCTACATTCCATTGATGAACTGGAGCTAGTTCTGTGTCACCCTAGTTTATAACTTCTACATGATGAATTGCATCCGACCTAATTTCCCATCACCGATCCAATGCCTACGAGCTTTTCCTATATTGCTTGTTGCTTATTTACTTTTCCGTTGCTACTATTACAAAAACTACAAAAACACTACCGTTACTTTTATTACTGCTACCGCCACTATCATATTACTTTGCTACTAAACTATCTTGCTGCAGATATTAAGTTTCCAGGCGTGGCTGAATTGACAACTCAGCTGCTAATACTTAAGAGTATTCTTTGGCTCCCCTTGTGTCGAATCAATAAATTTGGGTTAAATACTTTACCCTCGAAAACTATTGCGATCCCCTACACTTGTGGGTTATCAAGGACCATGTCGGGGACCAACCACTAGAATTCAATCTCAAGCTGCATGGTCCCCCATGTGGTTGTCTTTGGCTTCCGACTCCTTTTGCAAGGGTGATGGAGGTGGACCAGCCGCCGGCGCTGAGGCTGCACATGAGGGGTTGCTGTAATGGCAGCATGCAGGTGAACACGGAGTTCCCGACCCCTCACGTTATGCTCCTCTGGCGTGGTTGGAAAACCTTTGCTCGTGCCCATAGCTTGGCGGCAGGGAACATCCTCCATTTTAAGTTACTGGATGTGGCCCTGCTCTCCGTCAAGGTCTTCGGGTTCAAGTGTTCGCTTAGGGTGCTGCATAGAGAGCTCTACCGACGATGAAAGCTCCTCCTCGAGCAATAGTGATGAGGAGGACAGTGACGGCGATGACGTCGAAGCCGATGGGGAGGACGACAGCTCCGACTCTGGCTAGACATCTGCCTTACCATTACCTTCAGTCGGCGGTACCACCATGTGTACTTGCATCTCCTTCCGGCAAGGTGATTTTCCGGGGAGTTGGATGTGGAGGTGTGGATGGTGTCCCGGCTCCACCAGTAGCCTTCCAGCTGGGCCCCGGTAGGCTTCCTCGTGGGCTCCGGCTTCATTCGCCCTGCCTCGTCCTGCTGGCCCTCGTGGTGGTGACCAGGGGATCGTCTCCGCCGCTCCCTCTACCATCACCTACGTCCGCACCCTCCCGCTCTTGTCAGGCTGCTCCCGGCAGCTCCTGACGGGGTCAGGCTGGGTATCTGCCCAGACGCTCCTTTTGCCCCCGTCACCTCCCACTGTAGCTCCTAGGAGGAGAGGGACAAGAAAGGGATTATGGGGCAATTATCTTTTTTCAGTCTAGAATATGTAGGCGTGTGCCAAATTTTAATTTCAAATATGTAATCTCTTCTATCCATGTTTGTGTCCTGTAAGATTTGTACTCGCTTATCACCATGTTAATGAAAAAAAGACAGTCTTGCCGGGCACTTGTGCATGTATTTTATCGATGCAGAGGGAAAATGTGTCTATACTTGCAAGTAAACAAGTTCTTTCCCGGCAAGTTCTCTTGCGAGTGCCTTCCGTTGTTACCGCAGGGCTAGCTTCCTATAAATAAATAATTTTTTCTTCTATTCGGTGGGAATTTTGGGAGTCGTCTTCTCTCTAAAGTTGTCTCTTCTCTGCGTTGTCAATGTATCCTCTTCGTTCGTATTTCTCGTTATATCTGTAGTGTATTATTTCCAGACTAGTATACGGTAGAATAATTAGATTATCAATTAGTCTATGTATTTATACATTACACCTTGAATTCTTTTAGTCGTAGCTATTTTTCTTCCATAAAATAGCTTGGCCCTGACTTCTCAAATAGCCTTAACTTTTTTACCAGGTCATCCAAATTAGATGAAACCAGCGCCTATAGTTCGTCTTGATTCCACCTATCAAGTGAACCTATCATATCAACTTTTTGAATTTTTTCAAATTTTGTTTTAGGTTCATATTCAAAGTTCTTTTGATCATATCTTTTTATCTGTAAACTCGTTTCCATTTGTAAAACTAGTGTTATCTTTTAAACAAATAATTTGGATCATAGTCAGATTACTCTACTAGTCCACCAAAGAGTTGTTACACAACATTCTAAGAAGATTCAATGGTATCTTGAATTACTTGATTCATTATTTTTAATCTTGTAATTCTTTTTACTACATATTCATATTGACTTCCTACATCCAATAGCATCATTAGTTTCAACTTTTGATCCTTCCAAATTTGAGAGATTCAAATTTGAATTCAAAGCTTCATTTGATCATATCTTGTAAACTGTAGCGCATTTTCAATTGATTCTTTTTTCAAATTGAATCCCAAGGCGTAATCTAACATCTTGAGCCATCACCACACTTTTCCACCGAAATTAGGATCTGATGTTGCAAAATAATTTGATTTGGTTCTTCTGGAGTTTTTTCTTATCTTCCTTTGCATTTTCTTTTGAATCTGTGAGTGATTTCTTAAGTGTGGTTCTAATTGCTTGCTTATGATAGATTGATCGGAGTGTGCAGAGTAGAACTATCAGGAATTATGAGTGCCAAGAATCTCCATCAACAGTATAAGCCAGATTCACACTCTGATCATAATTTTCAATACCCAGTTTTTACTATGCATTAGTTTCACCCTCAAAGATTGCATGAGTAGGTTTGGGAACATGTGGTTATACTTTGTAGTTCATGTGGTAGGAAGTTATGACCTTTGATCACCCCGGGAATATTCATTATATTATATGTTGCTTGGCCATGCTTGTAGACGGGGATTGGTATGTGACATTCATGCAAGTTATGAGAGAAATAATAACTAAGGGTAATTTTAAGGTGGCCACATTAACACAACTCTGGGTGGAATGGTGGGGGCACCTGAAGAATCCAGTGCTTGCCCTAGGGGATTCCAGAGGACCCATGTGATCACCCTATGGAATGCCACCCAGCCTCAAAGGGATCATATGATATTTCATGACTAGAAACTTCCTTGTGCAGCCACAGGCCATTATGGGCTCTGGCATAGTTGAGTAAGTTGCGGGAAACCTTTCCATGATAGGCTAGTAGATGTAGGGGAATTGTAGGTGTACCGACCTATCTATTGTTTAAGGGGACATCTTCGGAAAGACTATGTCTCGAACATCCGGTACTCAAACATCAAGCAGTGCGAGGAATTCAACGGAGGAGATCGAGTCTTGTGGGGAAAAGTGCACAAACCCTTGCAGAGTGTACAAACTAATCATGATTAGCCGTGTCCCCGGTTATGGACAACTTTGAGTATCTAGAAGTGGATTATTGGTTGATCTCATCACTCTATTTTATTAATGTATTGAGTTATTGATAATTTCTAAATTTTGGCATTGAGTTGGAGGAACCTTCTCAATAATGGCATCAACTTGGTAGTAAAATAAAACTTATTCCTTTCTTGTAGGGAAAATTTAGCTTTATGCAAAATTAAACTTAGAGCCTCCACCAGCCAAATATGCATATAGAGATAGATATTTTCATTACTATTCCATGGTGTGAAATTGCGAGTACATTCAACGTACTGACCTACACGGCTGCAACATCTCATGTTGCAGGAATCTTATGACGAGTAGGTGATACGTTAGGGTTACGATGTCTACACTCAACTTTGACGTTGGTGTTTTAGGGACTCCACAATTTTGTTGTTACCTCCGCTATATGGATTGAGGTAATAGTATTTACGTTACTTTTTTACTGTAATTGAACTCTGTTATAAATCCTCGAGTACTGTGTGTGTCAGCATACTGTTCCAGGGATGACACTTAAGCACAAAAACTTGATCCATTTGGGTCGAGTCGCTACATAAAAACCATATTATAATACCTTGTGTGCAGTTATATCTCCAGCATGGTGTCCCCCGTAGGCCTCGGAGTGACACTTGTGTAGGATTTGTTCCTGTTCATGCTCAGGTACGCAACGTCTAATAACACCATCTACTCCTTTATAAAGATGTGGGTCATCCCAAAAGTAATGTCTTCAAGCATAGAAAACCTTTTTCTTTTGCTGGTATGTGAAACTAGGTGTTATAAATTTAGCAATAATGTAATTAGCATAATCAGCATACCAAGTAGCATTATGAGAAGCATTTATGACAACTAATTGTTCATTGGGAAAGCTATCATCAATAGGCAGTGGGTCATCAAGAACATTTCCTAACCTGGACAAGTTGTTTGCAACGGGGTTCTCAACTCCCTTTCTATCAATAATATGCAAATCAAATTCTTCTAACAGGAGAACCCATCTAATAAGTCTAGGTTTAGCATCTTTCTTTTCCATAACATATTTGATAGCAGCATGATCAGTGTGAACAGTTACTTCGGAATCAACAATATAAGATCTGAACTTATCACAAGCAAAAACAACTGCTAAGAATTCTTTTTCAGTAGTAGCATAATTTCTCTGGGCGTTGTCTAGAGCTTTACTAGCATAATGAATAACATTCAATTTCTGATCAACTCTTTGCCCTAGAACAACACCAACAGCATAATCACTAGCATCATACATGATTTCAAAGGGTAAATTCCAATCAGGTGGTTGAACAATAGGTGCAGAAATCAAGGCTTTCTTAAGTATTTTAAATGCTTCTACACAATCATCATAAAAAACAAAAGGAACATCTTTTTGCAAGAGATTAGTGAGAGGCCTAGAAATTTTAGAGAAGTCTTTAATAAACCTCCTGATGTAGGGTGGAACCCTAATTGGCAGATCTTTCACGAAAAGGAGGGTATCCCACGATGAACATGAAGAACACAAGGAAATCACGGAGGAAAACACGAGATAAAACACTCAAATTAACACAAATACGGTCACACAAGTGCTAGATTCACGATACATATCAAGACACACGATCCATAGTCAACAACGGTGGTACAAAGATAGTCTTCTCCCGGAGGAGGTCTTGGATTATTCCTTGGGATCTTCTCCATGAAGGAGGTCTTGAATCCGTGTGGATCTTCTCCGAAGAGGCCGCGGTCTCGTAGGAGAGGAACCACTCAGGTCTAACAAATGAGCTTTCCAAAAGCTACCTCGAAAGGATGGAAGTCAACGAGTATATATTACACGGGGTGACGCTGTCGGGTCGGACGTTCGAGGGTTATCGGACGTCCGGTCGCTCGGGAAAGGCCGGACGTCCGGTACTTCTCGGATTTCTGGTATTTTCCACGATTTCGGTTCTGTGAAGGGTGTCACGGACGTCCGGTGTCCTCCGGTCGTCCAGTCAACTGGGAGTCGCCTGTTGTCCGGTGAACGTCGGACGTCCGGTGCCTGGGAGTGTCCGGTCGTCCGGTAGGGGTCGAACGTCCGGAGCATGTAGAGTCTTCAGCCGTCCTTCTTCTTGTTCCAAGCACTTGTCGATCCCGCCATCTTGTCCACTGTGCAGGGCTGTCCCGTGGCCTTCATCCAAGTGCCCGAGTATGCATAGAGTTTCTGATGAGGGTAGAAGGCATGTTCCATGTGAATCGAGAGGAAATTGGTAAAGGAGTGAGTTCACCTCGGCTTCGAGAGCTCTTGTACAGGCTCTTGTCATTGGTCCTTTGGGCACTTGGTGAGTCGACGGTATGTCCATGGGGATGACCTTGGGATGCTCCGCATCATCTCCCCTCCCTTGGGAAAGATCCGACCTCGGATCGAAATCTTCATCACCATGGAAAGGAGATAGGTACTTGATGTTGAAAGTATCGCTCACGATGTACTTGTCTCGTGGGATGTCTATCTTGTAGGAGTTGTTGTTGTAGCATGCTAGCACCTTGAAGGGTCCGTCGACGCGAGGTAGTAATTTGGACTTGCGCTCGTGTGGGAAACGGCCCTTCCGAAGATGAAGCTAAACAAGATCTCTTGGTTGGAACACCATTGGTGCCTTGTTGACGTTGAGCTTGGTGGTGAGAAAATGGACTTGTCGCTCGATCATTGCTCTTGTGTCTTCATGCACCTTCTTGAGATAGCTTGCTCGTGCACTTGCGTCCATGTTGATGCGCTCTTGTAGAGGTAGAGGTAGGACGTCCAATGGGGACAACGGGTTGAAACCGTAGACGACCTCGAAAGGGGACTTGCCGGTAGTCAAATGTCTTGCGCGGTTGTTGGCATACTCGGCAATGGGCAAGCATTGCTCCCATTCCTTGATGTTCTTCTTGATCAACACGCGAAGAAGCGTAGAAAGTGTGCGGTTCGTCACCTCCGTTTGGTCGTCGGTTTGTGGATGATATGTCGAAGAGAAGAGTAGCTTGATGCTGAGTTTGGCGCACAGGGTCTTGCAAAAGTAGCTCAAGAACTTGACGTCCCGGTCCGACACGATCGTCTTGGGTACTCCATGTAGACAAATGATTTCCCTGCAAAAGAGATTTGCAACGTGTGAAGCATCGTCGATATTGTTACAAGGAATGAAATGAGCCATTTTAGAGAATCTATCCACGACAACAAACACGGAATCCTTTCCATTTTGAGTCCTAGGCAATCCAAGTACAAAGTCCATGATTATGTCTTCCCATGGATGGTATGGAATAGGAAGTGGCATGTAAAGACCATGAGATTGAGCTTTTGACTTAGCTTTGCGGCATGTAGAACATTGATTGGTGAGGCGTGAGATGTCACGGAGCATCTTGGGCCAAAAGTAGTTCTTTGAGAGCATAGCAAATGTCTTGTCGCGTCCAAAGTGTCCCATGAGTCCTCCTCCAAGATATTCCTGCAAAAGGAGCAAACGAAGCGAAGACTCGGGAATGCAAAGTTTGTTAGCTCTCATAAGATATCCATCCTTTATGTAGTAGCGTTCCCAAGAAGTGTGAGTCAAACACTTATCATAAGGATGTGCAAAGAAAGGATCATGCTCATATAGATCTTTTATGTGCTCAAAGCCAATAACATTCAACTCAAGTTGTGTAACCAGCATGCATTTGCGAGAAAGCGCATCCGCCACAACATTTTCTTTGCCTTTGATGTACTTGATGACATAGGGAAAAGACTCAATGAACTCGCTCCACTTAGCATGACGCTTGTTCAACTTAGTTTGACCCTTGAGATACTTGAGAGTCTCATGGTCCGTATGAAGAATGAATTCATGAGGTCTAAGATAATGTTCCCAAACACGTAAAACTCTCGCCAAGGCATAGAGCTCTTTATCATATATGGGGTAGTTTAGTTGTGCTCCGGATAGCTTCTCGCTAAAGTATGCAATTGGGCGCTTTTCTTGCATGAGCACGCCACCTATGCCGGTACCACTAGCGTCACAATGAATCTCAAAAGGTTTATCAAAGTTTGGTAGGGCTAGAAGTGGTGCGTGTGTAAGCAAGCTTTTTAGCTCATTGAACGCGGTGTCTTGCAAAGGACCCCAAATGAAGGGTGCGTTCTTCTTGCTCAAGGCGTGTAGAGGCATAGCAATAGTCCTACAGTCCTTCACAAAACGTCGGTACAAACTGGCTAAACCAAGAAAGCCACGCACTTGTAGGAGATTCGTTGGTTGTGGCCAAGTTTTAATTGCTTCAATTTTAGTTTTATCAACATGAACACCTTGTGAAGAAACGACAAATCCTAGGAAGACGACCTTGTCAACGCCAAAAGTGCATTTCTCCATGTTAGCATATAAGCGCTCTTTATGAAGGGTTTGTAAAACCATACGGATGTGTGTCACATGGTCCTCAAGCGACTTGCTAAAGATGAGGATGTCATCAAAGTAAACCACTACAAAGACGCCTATGTAGGGTCGTAGAACAAAATGCATAAGACGCATGAATGAACCGGGTGCTTCCGATAAAACCATTGGCATGACAAGCCACTCATATAACCCAAACTTGGTTTTGAAAGCCGTTTTCCACTCATCACCCTCTTGAATGCGAATTTGGTAGTAACCACTTTTAAGATCAATTTTCGAAAAGATGGTGGCACCACATAATTCATCAAGCATGTCGTCTAAGCGTGGGATAGGATAACGGTATCTAACGGTGATAGCATTTATAGGGCGGCAATCGGAGCACATGCGAAAACTTCCATCTTTCTTAGGCACGAGAATAACCAGAATGGCACAAGGGCTTAAGCTTTCACGTACATGAGCCTTGTCGATGAGTTGTTGCACTTGCCGTTGTATCTCTTTGGTTTCCTCGGGGTTGACGCGGTAAGGAGCCTTGTTCGGAAGTGGTACGCCGGGTATGAGGTCGATGCGGTGTTCAATTCCGCAAAGTGGAGGTAGACCCGGAGGTAGCTCATCGGGAAAGACGTCCGAGAATTCCTGCAACAATTGAGACAACACTAAAGGTAGAGGTGGTGAAGTGTTAGTAGGTTTTACTACCCCTTTGCGTAAAAGTGCAAGGTGATGGACACTCGATGGGTTCTCACACACTTCTCTCATCTCACTTTTGGTGGAAAATAGCACTAGTTCTTTCTTGTCACTCATCATGGACTCACTCATATTTGGCTTGTGGCTCTCACTCTCCTTTTGGTGGCTCACTCTCTCACCATTCTCTCCATGATGGTTGGTAGGTAAGTGTTTGTCAGTGGCTACTTGACTTGGAGACATTGGACGTAGCACGAATTCCTTGCCCTTCATTTTGAAGCTATAGTGGTTGGTCCGTCCATTGTGTGTGACTCCACGATCATATTGCCATGGTCGTCCAAGAATAAGGTGGCACACGGACATGGGGATCACATCACACTCAAGTGTGTCCTCGTAGGCGCCTATCTTGAAGGAGACTTGCACGGTGTGCTCGACTCGAAGAATTCCGGCGTCATTAAGGCATTGGACCTTGTAGGGATGAGGGTGCTTCATCTTGATCAATTGTAGCTTGTCGCATAGCTCTTCGCTTGCCAAGTTATGACAACTTCCTCCATCGATGATAACCTTGACGGAGCGTCCATTGATGTCGGCCTTGGTATGGAAGATATGACATCGTTAGCCGTCATCTTGTTGGTGTTGTAGTGTCAAGACCTTGGAGACAACAAGATTGGGACTTGAGTCATTGTCGCAAAACACTTGATGGTCTTCTTCTTCGTTCACTTGGCGATGCATAGCTACATTCTCAAGGGCTTCCATCTCATCGTCGCTCATTGAGTCATAAGATCCATCATCGTTGATAATCATGGTACGAACGGTCTTGCACTCAAATGACTTGTGGCCTCGCCCTTGGCACTTGAAACATTTGATGGAACTCGTCTTGGAGTTGTCCTCGGTTGGAGTTGTAGATGATGAAGCTCTTGGCTAGAAGTTGTTGGTAGAAGGTGGCCGACTTGATGTAGTCGCATTCTTTTAGTTTGACTTGTCGCCGAAGTTTGTGGATGGCTTGGTAGAGGTAGGAGGAGCCGAAGTCGTTGAAGCTTGGTTGTAGGAGCCGAAGTTCTTGGAGGTGAACTTGGAGTACTTGTAGTCCTCTTGAACTTGTCTCTCTGCTTTGGTTGCTTGGTGTACTAGCTCAAGGATATTGGTGTATGGTTGAAAGTCCGCAATCTTCTTGATAGGATAGTTGAGTCCATTCAAGAATCTCGCCATTGTTTGCTCTTCATCTTCCGTGATGTTGGCTCTTATCATGACAATCTCCATCTCCTTGTAGTACTCTTCAACGGACTTGGTACCTTGCTTGAGGAGTTGTAGCTTCTTGAACAAGTCACAGTTGTAGTGTGTTGGCACAAAGCGTGCTCTCATGACTTCCTTTATTTGAGCCCAAGTGGTGATAGGAGGTTCGCCTTTTGATTATCTTCTCTCTATGATTTGCTCCCACCATATGAGAACATTGTCTTGGAACTCAAGGGAGGCCATTGCAATCTTCTTCTCTTCATCGAAGTTGTGAAGGCGAAAGATCTTGTGAACCTTCAATGCCCATGAGAGGTAGTCTTCGGGATCAATGCTTCTGGAAAACTTTTTCATGGTGAACTTAAGCTTGCCATAGCGATGCTCTTCATTGTTTCCTTGCCTATTGGGAGGGCGGTCTTGATTGGGACGATTGGCAATCTCATGTTGCTCTTGTCGAAGTAGAACATTTTGGGGCTATTTTTGTGGGGGATTTTCGAAATTGGGAAGAACACAACAAAAACAAGCTAGAAACAAGGTGTGGGCTCAAAATTCGTGATCAACCTATGCTCATGATACCATAATATGATGTAGGGTGGAACCCTAATCGGCAGATCTTTCACGAAAAGGAGGGTATCCCACGATGAACACGGAGAACACAAGGAAATCACGGAGGATAACACGAGAGAAAACACTCAAATCAACACGGTCACACAAGTGCTAGATTCACGATACATATCAAGACACACGATCCATAGTCAACAACGGTGGTACAAAGATAGTCTTCTCCCGGAGGAAGTCTTGGATTATCCCTTGGGATTTTTTCCACGAAGGAGGTCTTGAATCCATGTGGATCTTCTCTGAAGAGGCCACGGTCTTGTAGGAGAGGAACCACTCAGGTCTAACAAATGAGCTCTCAAAAAGCTACCTCAAAAGGATGGAAGTCAACGAGTATATATTACACGGGGTGACGCCATCGGGTCGGACGTCCGAGGGTTACCGGACGCCCGGTCGCTCGGGAAAGGCCGGACGTCCGGTACTTCTAGGATTTCCGGTATTTTCCGCGATTTCGGTTCTGTGAAGGGTGTCACGGACGTCCGGTGGCCTCCAGTCGTCTGGTCGTCTGGGAGTCGCCGGTCGTCCGGTGAACGTCGGACGTCCGATGAACGTCGGACGTCCGGTGCCTAGGAGTGTCCGGTTGTCCGGCAGGGGTCGGACGTCCGGAGCCTGTAGAGTCTTCAGTCGTCCTTCTTCTTGTTCCAAGCACTTGTCGATCCTGCCGTCTTGTCCACTGTGCAGGGCTGTCCCGTGGCCTTCATCCAAGTGCCTGAGTATGCATAGAGTTTCTGATGAGGGTAGAAGGCATGTTCCATGTGAATCGAGAGGAAATTGGTAAAGGAGCGAGTTCACCTCGGCTTCGAGAGCTCTTGTACGGGCTCGTGTCATTGGTCCTTTGGGCACTTGGTGAGTCGACGGTATGTCCATGGGGATGACCTTGGGATGCTCCGCATCACCTCCTATAGAAACCAGCATGACCAAGGAAACTTCTTATACCTTTGATATCTTTAGGACACAACATCTTTTCAATAGCATCTACATTAGCTTTATCAACTTCAATACCTCTTTGAAAAAAATTATGCCCCAAGACAATACCTTCATTAACGATAAAGTGGCACTTCTCCCAATTCAAGACAAGATTAATTTCTTCACATCTCTGCAAAACTCGATCAAGGTTGCTTAGGTAATCATCAAAACAAGTTCCGTAAACGGAGAAATCATCCATGAAAACCTCAGCACTCTTTTCACAAAAGTCAGAGAATATAGTAGTCATACATCTTTGAAAGGTAGCAGGTGCATTGCATAAAAACCAAAAGGCATATGTCTATTAGAAAAAGTACCAAAAGGGCAAGTAAAAGTGGTTTTTTCTTCATCCTCTTTTGACACAGGTATTTGAGAGAAACCAGAATAGCCATCTAGAAAGCAAAAATGTGTGTGTTTGGATAGTCTTTCTAGCATTTGATCAATAAAGGTTAGAGGGTAATGATCCTTTCTAGTAGCTTTGTTTAATTTGCGAAAATCAATCACCATTCTATAACATGTAACAAATCTTTGAGGGATCAATTCATTCTTATCATTAAGAGCAATAGTAATACCTCCCTTCATAGGGACACAATGAACGGGACTTACCCATATACTATCAACAATAGGATAAAATATACATGCCTCCAAAAGCTTTAATATTTCATTTCTTACCACTTCTTTCATTTTAGGATTCAATCGTCGTTGATGATCAACAACCGGTTTGGCATCAGGCTCCACATTAATTTTGTGCTGACATAGAGTGGGAATAATGCCCTTAAGATCATCAAGAGTATATCCAATAGCGGCACGGTGCTTCTTCAGAGTTTTCAATAATTTATTTTCTTCATGCTCTGAAAGGTTAGCGCTAATAATAACAGAATATATATTCTTCTCATCAAGATAAGCATATTTCAAGGTATCCGGTAATTATTTAAGATCAAACACGGGATCACCCTTAGGTGGGGAGGATCCCCAAGGATTTCAACAGGCAAATTGGGTTCCAAAACAGGCCCTTGATTAAAGAATATTTCATCTAATTCCCTCTGTTCATTCATGAACATGTCATTTTCATGGTCTAGCAAATATTGTTCTAAAGGATTAGTAGGAGGCACGGTAATAGAATCAAGACCAATAAATTCATCCTTGCTAGGCAATTCTTTATCATGGGGTTGTCTTTGAAATTTAGAGAAATTAAAATCATGAGACACATCCCCAAAACCGATAGTAACAATATCTTTCTCCCAGTTTATCTTAGCATTAACAGTGTTCAACAAAGGTCTACCAAATATAATGGGACAAAAGTCATCTTGCGGAGAACCAAGAACAAGAAAATCGGTAGGATATCTTATTTTCCCACACAAGACTTCAACATCTCTAACAATCCCAATTGGTGATATAGTATCTCTATTGACATGCTTAATAGTAACATCAATTTCTTCTATCTCAGCACGTGCAATATCATTCATAATTTCTTGATATAAAGTAAAATGAATTGCACTCACACTAGCACCCACGTCACATAAGCCATGATAACAATGATCTCCTATTTTAACAGAAACAATTGCCATGCCAACAATAGGTCTATGTTTATCCTTGATATCGGATTTAGCAATTCTAGCAGCTTCATCACAGAAATAAATAACATGCCCATCAATATTATCAGCCAAGAGATCTTTAACCATAGCAATACTAGGTTCAACTCTAATTTTCTTAGGGGGTGTTGGTGTTCTAGTATTACTCTTATGAACCACAGCTGAAGCTTTAGCTTGATCCTTTATTCTAATAGGAAAAGGTGGCTTCTCAATATAAGTTGTAGGAACAATAGGATCAACGTTATAAGTAATGGTTTCTTCTTCAACTTTGAAAGGTTCTACTACTTTCACTTCAATGGGAGGATGATATTTAAACCACTTTTACTTAGGGAGATCAATATGAGTAGCAAAGGATTCACAGAAAGAAGCTACTATCTTAGAGTCAAGTCCATAATTAGAGCTAAATTCATGAAAAGCATCGGTATCTATAAAAGATTTAACACAATCAAACTTAAGGTTTATAGCTGACTCATTACCTTCGTCGAGTTCCCAATCTTCGAAGTTGCATTTAATTCTTTACAATAAATCCCATTTGAGTTCAACAGTCTTCTTCATAAAATAACGAGTACAAGAAGTATCGAGCATGGATCGATCATTACGAGAAAGTTGAGCATAAAAATTCTGAATAATAATTTCTCTTGGGAGCTCATGATTGGGGCATGAATATAACATTGACTGAAGCCTGCCCCAAGCTTGAGCGATACTTTCTCCTTCACGAGGCCAAAAATTATATATATAATTCCGATCACCATGAACTAGATGTATAGGATAAAACTTCTAATGAAATTCCAATTTCAATCGGTTGTAGTTCGAAGTCCCAATATCATCGCATAGCCTATACCATGTCAATGCCTTTCCCTTCAAAGATAAAGGGAAGACCTTCTTCTTGACATCATCCTCGGGCAAACATGCAAGCTTATATAATCCACAAACTTCATCCACATAGATTAGATGCATATCAGGATGTAATGTTCCATCTCCTGTATAACGATTAGCTAGCAGTTTCTCTATCATACCCGAAGGAATTTCATAATAAATATTTTTAGTAGGTTCAGTAGGTTGAGGAGCAACTCTTTGTTCTTCGGGTCGGGGTGAAGATACCCCGAACAAGCCCCTCAAAGGATTATTTTCCATAGTGACAAGTGACAGTAAATTTCAGCACGTAATATAAATTTTTCCTTACCAAATTCCACTCACGAAAGGTGCTTCACTCCCCGGCAACGGCGCCAGAAAAGAGTCTTGATGACCCACAAGTATAGGGGATCTATCGTAGTCCTTTCGATAAGTAAGAGTGCCAAACCGAACGAGGAGCAGAAGGAAATGTCAAGCGGTTTTCAACAAGGTATTCTCTGCAAGCACTGAAATTATCGGTAACAGATAGTTGTGTGATAAGGTAATTTGTAACGGGTAACAAGTAACAAAACTAACTAAGGTACAGCAAGGTGGCCCAATCCTTTTAATATCAAAGGCCAAGCCTGGACAAACTCTTATTTAAAGAAAAGCGCTCCTGAGGACACATGGGAATTGTTGTCAAGTTAGTTTTCATCTCCTTATATGATTAGTGTTCATTACTTTGATAATTTGATATATGGGTGGATTAGTGCTTGGGTGCTGCCCTTCCATGGACAAGCCTCCCACTTATGATTAACCCCTCTCTCAAGCATCCACAACTACGAAATAAGAATTAAGATAAATTTAACCATAGCATGAAACATATGGCTCCAAATCAGCCCCTTACGAAGCAACACATAAACTAGGGTTTAAGTTTCTGTCACTCTAGCAACCCATCATCTACTTATTACTTCCCAATGCCTTCCCCTAGGCCCAAACAATGGTGAAGAGTCATGTAGTCGACGTTCGCATAACACCACTATAGGAAAGACAACATACGTCTCATCAAAATATCGAACGAATACCAAATTCACATGATTACTTATAACAAGACTTATCCCATGTCCTCAGGAACAAATGTAACTACTCACAAAGCATATTCATGTTCATAATCAGAGGGGTATTTAATAGCATTAACGATCTGAACATATGATCTTTCACCGAATAAACCAACTAGCATCAACTACAAGGAGTAATCAACACTACTAGCAACCCACTGGTACCAATCTGAGGTTTTGACAAAGATCGGATACAAGAGATGAACTAGGGTTTGAGAGGAGATGGTGCTGGTGAAGATGTTGATGGAGATTGACCCCCTCTCTTAGAGAGGATTGTTGGCGATGACGATGGCTTCGATTTCCCCCTCCCGGAGGGAAGTTTCTCTGGCAGAACAGCTCCGACGGAGCCCTTGATTGGTTCTTCTCAAGTTCTACCTCGAGACGGCGGCGCTTCGTCTCGAAAGCTTCCTCCTGGTTTTTTCCAAGATATAGCAAAAGATGGGCACCGGGGGCCTACCAGGCTGGCGGCAAAGCAGGGGGGCGCGCCCAGGGGGTAGGGCGCGCCCCCACCCTTGTGGATGTCTGGTGGGTCCCCTCATGTGCTTTCTTCGCCCAATACTTTTTATATATAACAAAATAATTCTCCATGAAGTTTCAGGACTTTTGGAATTGGGCAGAATAGGTCTCTCAGATTTGCTCATTTCCGGTCCAGAATCCCAGCTGCCGGCATTCACCCTATTTGTGTAAACCTTGTAAAATAAGAGAGAAAAGGCATAAGTATTGTGCCATAATGTGTAATAACAACCCATAATGCAATAAATATCAATATAAAAACATGATGTAAAATGGATGTATCAATAAGCCGGTTACCGATGCAGTTCTGGGTTCTCTTCCACCTAGCTATTGGACATTCATCTCGAACTATCATATGGACGGCATGGATACACTGGTACAGCGAGGTGCTATACAAACGGTTTTTAACCCCTTTTCGCGACGACATTTGGAATAGTCGCCAAGTGAGTGTGGGCGATAGGGGGGGTCCTTCCCACACGACCCAGAAACCGTCGGGGATAGGGAGCCAAGATGCATATACATTACTCCTACTCGTTTGTGCTCGCATTGCTATAGCAGTTGGTATTCTGTGGTGCTACGTTTACGATGCGCGACCCATCACAAACAGTTCATTATTATAGAACGTGTATGATAAGCAGACAATCACACACATTCTCTTTTCCCAAACCGTATGCGATAACTAATTAAGAAGATTAGCTAATTGTCATATGAGTGACGGACAGGATTACGAAACATCGAGTCATCGTAACATCGTCGTACACGACATCTATCGCACACGCTATTCCGTGGTGCAACATTTACGGTGCATACTTCATCAAAAACAGTTCATGGTTGCGAATCGTGTACAATAAGGCAGCTATCACAAACGTTTAGTTTGCCCGCACTTTTTGTGATATTGCCTGACATCGCACACGCTTTGCAAACGGCAACTGTGTGCATGCTTGGACACGTTTCCTCTGTGTGAACCATGTCGGATTACGGTGTATATCACAAATGTTTGTGTTTTACCAACCATGTATGCCGTAACGACCTGGAGAGCGTAATTTCACCGTAATTTAATTGTTGCTATTTCAAATTGTACCAGCTTTGAATTTGAATGCATGATATAGCTTTATTCATATCCATAAGGTTCAAACAACCAATGCATTATTTGATTCATAAGAACCACAGTTGTATACTTGTACAATTAAAGACGGTAAAGAAAGAGGCGAAATACATTCTGGTTACTGAACAAGGTGGAGCGGAATGCCCATATTGTGCCCTCCTCCATGTAGAAGGCACGCACGACTCTAGTCCAACCCCTTGTGATGGCCGACCACCCATCCTTCATGGTCTTCATGAAAACATCTAGATAATCATCATGTTCTGGTAGAAATACTTTAACCTTTGCATGCCCACCAATCATGTAGTTTGAGAGGTAATATTGAGTAAACTACTTTGGGAACCACTGCAAAGGAAAAAGATTCAGACATTGTCATCTAACACAACTCATTATGGGCAGTAAAAAGAAGGCTGCAGAGTTCTTACTTACCATCCTGCAGTTCGCTGTTGTCTTGGATAATGTGTAAACAAATAGTTTAATTGACATCTTTTGACCCATTTAACGAACAATCTTTATTAGCTTCCTCACTTGATGATGGTTCATCGATATCTCATTTCCCCATACGCAGAAAAGGTCGAAGCGCAGACCTTTACCATCGACAAACCTAAAAGCATCAAGTTAATATTAGAAGCTAAATAACAATTGCACAACTATGTAGTACAACACTCTTTTGTAATATCGTATAACATCCAATATACTCACATATTAGATGAATTAACATATTATATTATGGGCTGGAAGGAGTTTATTGCATTCTTACAAATTATCGGCTGATTAAATGTTGTTGTATCCATGGGTTAGAGTTAGTTTGAGCTAGTTCGGGCTCAAATAGACCTAAAGTATATCCAAACATGAGGACTACTTTGAGCTAGTTGCATCTAACCCACCCAAAAAATTATCCAACCCAAGAGGTGCTAATTAGAGCTAGTTCTCCTAGTGCATTTATTGTCAATCTAATCCTGTCATCCAAACACCTCTTTGGATGGAGTTCGTTCAGGGTTAGTCATGAGCTAGAAACTAACTCTAACCTCTAGCTAAGTTGAGTATCCAAACAGGACTGTGTTGTTGTTGTTGTTGTTGCTGCTGCTGCTGCTCTTCTACGTATATCTAGACATCATCAGAACATTAAGGTAACACTCTTCCTTGTTGCTATGTAGCCTAGGATTGCATATTTAGACATTAAGTACAGTGCATGTTGCTATGTAGCCTCATATATATTACAAATGGCCCTAGTTAACCTAATGATAAATGGGTTACAGACACGACTCATTGATTAGACCCTTATCAGCCCCCGGCCTATATGGTACTAGCTACCGATATCCTGAACAATGAGTATATATAAGCCATGGGATGAAACTAACCTCGATGGAAAACAGTAGTCGTTCCCAAAATTTTCCTATGTTGGTACATCGAGAGGCATCTTAAGCACAACAGGCTAAACATCAACCAAAATTATCCATGGCAGACAAAATAATCTCCAAAAGATAGCTTCAGTGTGCAGGTTTAAGCACGCTAGTAAAGCAAAACCAGTGGAAAGGTGTGCTAACTGCAATAGGCCTAACATTTAACAACAAGCAAACATAGTCATTCAAACTTGTATTGTGTCGGTCTAAGTACACTGGTTATTGTTAAATAAAAATGGAAAGGCTTGTTAACTACAAGATGCATGAACCAAATGTAGTCATTCATAGTGGTATTGTTGAAACTGGTATTGATGAAGTTGAACTGCACAGTTCATACTTGCACATATAGAACATCATGTTGTGACTTGAATAAACAAGGCATACTACGTGCAACTAAAGATAGCATTTGAAACTGGACATATGCTAACTACAGACAACCGAATAATCAAAAAACTTTAAAAGCGGCATATGCTAGCTATAACAGGCTTAACGACAAGCAAATATATGCATTCCTATTGGTATGTTTAAAATGGATTGATGAAATGTACTGCACAGTAAATAATTGCACATATAGAGCATCACATTGTGAACAACTGAAATAAACAAGGCATACTTCAAACAACCAAATATAGCAATTAAAACTGGACATATTCTCACTACACTACAAAAGGGACTCGACAAAACAAATCATGGGTTCCCCCATGTGAAGAGGCATGACAAAACAAATCATGGGTTTCCTCACTTGTCACAGATGGGCTCGTTCTCGTGGGAAGAGCATGGACCCTGGATGCGCTCCATGTTGTCGCAGATGGGCTCCTTCCCCTTGGAAGAGCACGCCTTTAGAGTGCCCTCCCTGATGTCGCGGACGGTCTTTCCCCTTGGAAGAGCAGATGGGATCTTTCCCCTTGGAAGAGCCGGAGAGGGTGGCCTCCTCGTGGTCACCGTCGATGAGGTATGACTTGGAAGCTGTGGATCCCAAGCCAGTGTCATAGAATGTGTCCTTCAAAAATAACAAAAGGGGCTCGATGGCGATGTAGGATGGAAAATTCTTGACAACAAGCCAGAGGAGATCAGTGGCGGGGCCATGGATGAGATCGACGGCGGTTGAACCCGAGGGGTTGGGGATGGGCTACTTAACCTGCGACATAGCCCGCATCAAGCCAGCGTCCGCGACATACCTACGTACTCTAGCCCGCGAATTGAGTGCATGCGACCAGTAATGGTCGTCATCTTCCTCAGAGACATCGGGCGAAGAGACCGCGATACACCTCTTTTGGGCCAGTCGCTCCTCGAGCTCCACGGGAAGCGTAGCCGGGCTTAGGTTGCGACGCTTTGGAGTGGGGGATGGTGATAGGGATGGGGATCTGTGGGAAAGGGGACGTTTGGTAGGCGTCATCTAAGAAACTCAGGGCAGCCTGGGTATGGAGATAGGTAAGTAAGCTACATGGGCAAACCGGTAGATGTTGAAAACGGAGGCCTTGCAACGGCGGCGGCGAGGACCTTGCTACGGTTTCGAGCAAGGGATGGTGTGTGTGCGTGTGTGCGGGTGCATGCACGTGCCTGTGGAGGTTTTGGTGTGTGTGTGGAGGGGGCGGCGGGGGGTGTGTTTGAGGAAATGATGTGGCTACTACAAACTTTACTACACGGGAGTCAAACGCGGGAGTGAAATGCCGGGGTTATTGAAAATTTGGATCATGGTGCATCACACATGGTCCGGAGATAACAACCGTGTTTTATGAAACAGAAAAACCCTCGAGGCGGGCAGATATTTTTGAGGATGCGGGCGGGATTGGGAACAAGAAACATCACACACGGTCGAAACATAATAACTGTGTGTTATCAAATAGAAGGAAGTTGCACGCGGGTAGACATTTTTGAGAGAGGAAGCCTCGTGGAGCCCAATGTACTATGCGGATGTGCATGACAGGGGCACCGGCGTGGCACACGGTTAGTGTGAGTGAACCATGTCTGTTGCCTCATCTGACTTGTCTAATGTTCATAAATTTGGCGAAAAATGACGCGGGAGAGGGTCAGAACACGAACACACTTGCATGTGGACCAAATTTATGTATGAAAAGGGTGGTTTGATGTTCAAATACCAAATGCGACTTCAATGTGGCACCTATCTTGCAAAGCGCACGGTATTGCTTGCCCTCCCCCCTCGTGTCGGCACGAAGGGAATCCTAAGCTATGAATGCATGCCCCCCCCAACGAAGGTACACCTAGCAAAGTGCGAAGTAGTAGCCCCCCACCCACACACACCCACTTTCAGTCGGCGGGCCAGAGAGGCATCTCACCAAGATGGATCGTAAAACGGACCAAGAATAATCCACCTTGGTCGTACAACCTCTCTCTTGTTGTTGGTCAAAGTGATGGTCGTCCATGCGACCTCGGAGATGGGCTAGCTCCCCAATATTCACACAAGTAGCTCGTCCTCGAAGACAACAACTGCATGCGTGTGGCCCAAACATACGTATGGAGAGGTGTGTTTTGAATACACAATGGAACAACTTTGATGTGGCACCATGCTTTCGAACCAGAAATCCCCACAATGAGTGAGGGTTAGGTTGACAATGCATATGTATGTCACACCACACTTCAAGCCGATGACGGGGGATTCATGCATGCATCCGTGCATAGTATATGCGCTCAAACTTAATTAGGTCCGAATCTCACCATGACCTATACTACGATAACACGAACCAAAGGAAGAATCCGCCAAGGTTACCTATCTTGTTGTCGATCAAGGTGATCATGGATGTCCACGTAGGCCCACAAATATATAGGCTTGTTGCCGAAAACCACGCGAGGGAGTGTACCGTTCGAAGACAACCACTACATGCATAGGTATGGAGGTGATGCGTGCATGCATGTTTGAATACCATTTCACAACATTGATGTGGCGTGTGCGTCGAAAATAGTATAGTCCCCACACAGAGCGAGATCGGTTCATGACGTGTCGTTGTACTAGCCACTTCGACTCAATGGGATGGATTCATGCGTACACATGCATGTGTGTGTGTGCTCAAACTGTATCATGTCATCCCAAAGCATGACCTATATATATACCGTATTACAAACAAAAAAATAACCCCCTCCTAAGTCAAATTAACCTCTCTCGTTGTCAGGCAAAAAGTAGTGATGGACCAAGCGAACACACAGATGGAAAGCATCGATATCACTGATAACCGCTTAAGTGGGTGCGAGAGGACAACCATCATCACTTTGCATGCGGGCCAAACATATGTTGAATACCCAAAATGAACAACTTTGATGTGCAATATGCCTCAAAAACCATAAAGTCCCCACACAGAGCGAGGTTCATGAAGCGTACTACATATGATGGTTCCCTTCCCCCTGTTCGGCGCATACTATATGCTCCTACCGTAATACAACCCAAAAAGAATCCTCCTTGATGGTGAAATTAATTAACCTCTCCCGATGTAAGTCAAAGTGATGCATGCATCGACGATGGCCTCGTGGGCCCACAGATGGAAGCGTCACACATGAGTGTCCTAGCTAGGATAACCACTGTCTGCATGCATGTGGCCCAAAGAGGTGTTGT
The DNA here is from genome assembly GCA_902687465.1 of Secale cereale. NCBI lineage: Eukaryota > Viridiplantae > Streptophyta > Magnoliopsida > Poales > Poaceae > Secale > Secale cereale. The sequence continues at coordinate 39,495,939 of LR738716.1, forward strand.
GTGATGTTTGAATAGCCAATTTCACAACTTTGATGTGGCACGTGCCTCGGAAACCGAAAAGTTCCCACACTGAGTGAGGTGTACTTGTTCACGGACAAGTACGTATAGTATATATGCTAGTCCCCTCCCACCTCTTCGATGCGTACTATATATATACTCCCGCCATAACACAAACAAAAAATATTCTACCTTGATGGTCAAATTAACCTCACTGCCGTCTGTTCGTCAAAGTGATGGACGACGACCTCGTGGGCCCGCAGAAAGCGTCACACATGAGTATCGAGTGTCGTGTAGGACATCCAACGACTGCAAGTGCCAAAACATATATGTATGAAAGGATTGTGTAATGTTTTAAATAATGAATTCACGATTCTGATGTGGCACCTGCCTAACAAAATGGCCAACCCACACTGTGGCTCAAAACTTGTAGTGTACTGCAAGCCACCCGCCACCCCCAGACGCACACACCCACACACACACACACACACACACACACTGCGAATCCACCGCAACTATGATGCATGTTAAATTATCCCTCGGTGAACATATGTTACCAAAGGAGGGACATTTTAATTTCGAAAAAAACAGTGATCATTAAGACATTTTAGTACATTGATTGATTTTTTACGGGTATAATGTGCAAAAAACAAATTTGAGCTACATGCACACATGATGTGCACCTAAATGGATTGTAAAAACACATGTGTCTCACTGGGTGCATGTTTACTCCCCGTGCAAGAAATTTCAAACATTGATAATCTTGATTTTTAAATTCTAGTACATCCAAAACTTATTTGAAGTTCATGAAACTTATCGGGTTGTCATATGGACACCAATACAAAGTGGCATTGTACTTTTTTATCAAATTTTGAGACCAGTTTTGATGTAATCATTATCTTCTTACAAACGGGAGATTATTAATAATTGGGAACCGATATCACAAATGGATTATTTATTCGAACCGTGAGCATTAGACCAACAATGGATACGTGCCATCCTTCGGTTGAGCAATAAAGCGACAGCCTTAATCATCCAAATAGAAAAACAGCATACGTGCCACGACGCGACCCATGTGTCATGCGAGCAGGCGTGAGTTCACGGGACGCATGCGAGCAGTCTGCCGCGCAGGCAGACCGGGAGGCGTGCCTGCAGGTGTGTGAATTGACGGAGGCGTGCGAGTAGCTATGTGAAACGACGGTAGGCATGCCAGCAGTCCGGTGCGCAGGCTTACCGGGTGGTGAGCCAGCAGTTTGACCGCCGCCTTTCTCTCTCCCACTACTCCATATTAATGGTGCGCCCGAGCAGCCACAGCCCCCATCCTCGCCACACACACAATCCTCTCTCTCTCTCCGCTTGCATCCTCGACGCCGCTCTCAGTCCTCAAAGCCGTCAGTGTATGAGGATGCCGCTAAAGCGCCCCATCGGAGGGCGTGGTCACGCTGGGGCTCCTAAAGCACCGGAGCACGGCGTGGAGATGAAGACAGAAGTTGTTGTCACCGCCGGTGAGGTATCGTTGCACCCTAACGTCGTCGACGGCGTCGAGCTTCCATAGCCGGAGGCGGATTTCCACACCGACTCTGATGACAACTCGGGCGACGACTCTGACGACCACTGATACGTCTCCAACGTATCTATAATTTTTTATTGTTCCATGTTATTATTTATGATGTTTTGGATGTTTCATGGGATTTGTCATACACTTTTATATTATTTTTGGGACTAACCTACTAACCCAAAGGCCCAGTCCAGATTGATGTTTTTTGCCTGTTTCAGGGTTTTACAAAAAAGAGATATCAAACAGAGTCCAAACAGAATAAAACCTTCGGGAGAGATATTTTTTGGAGAAAATCACGCACGGGAGACTTGAGAACCACGGAGTAGGGCATACGTGGTGCCCACGAGGGTGGGGGGCGCCCCCCTATAGGGTGCGCCCCTTGCCTCGTGGGCCCCACGTTTGGCCCCCGGTGCCCTCCTTCCTCCTATATATACCTACGCACCCCGAAACCATCAGAACAACAGAGAAAACCCTAGTTCCACCGCCGTAACCTTCTGTTCCCGTGAGATCCCATCTTGGGGCCTGTTTCGGAGCTTCGCCGGAGAGGGGATCTTCCACGGAGTGCTTCTACATCATCATCATCGCCTCACCATGAGTTGTGAGTAGTTTACCACAGACCTTCGGGTCCATAGCTAGTATCTAGATGGCTTCTTTTCTCTCTTTGGATCTCAATACCAAGTTATCCTCGGTCTTCGAGGAGATCTATTCGATGTAATCTCTTTTTGCGGTGTGTTTGTCGAGATCCGATGAATTGTGGGTTTATGATCAAGATTATCTATGAGAAATATTTGGTTCTTCTCTGAACTCTTTATGTATGATTATAATATCCTTGCAAGTCTCTTTGAATTATTGGTTTGGTTTGGCCTACTAGATCTATAGTTCTTGCAATGGGAGAAGTGCTTGGCTTTGGGTTCAATCTTGCGGTGTCCTTTCCCAGTGACAGTAGGGGCAGCAACGCACGTATTGTATTGTTGCCATCAAGGATAAAAAGATGTGGTTTATATCACTAAGTTTGAGTTTATCCCTCTACATCGTGTCATCTTGCTTAAGGCGTTACTCTGTTCTTATGTACTCAATACACTAGATGCATGCTGGATAGCGGTCGATGTGTGGAGTAATAGTAGTAGATGCAGAATCGTTTCGGTCTACTTGTCTCGGACGTGATGCCTATATATAATGATCATGCCTAGATAGACTCATAGTTATTCGCTTTTCTATCAATTGCTCGATAGTAATTTGTTACCCGTCGTAGAATAGCGCTATCATGAGAGAAGCCGCTAGAGAACACTATGGCCCCCATGTCTATTCTCAACATATCAATCTACAATCTACATTACTTTTTCCGCTTTTATTTTCTGTTCTTATAATCAAAAATATCAAACTATCATCTCTATCAGATCTCACTTTCGTAAGTGACCGTAAAGGGATTGACAACCCCTTATCGCGTTGGCTGCGAAGTTCTTATTTGTTTGTGCAGGTGCGAGGGACTCGCGCGTGGTCTCCTACTGGATTGATACCTTGGTTCTCAAAAACTGAGGGAAATACTTGTGCTACTGTACTGCATCACCCTTTCCTCTTCGAGGGAATACAACGCAAGCTCGAGACGTAGCAAGAAGAATTTCTGGCACCGTCGCCGAGGAGGCTTGCGCAAAAGTCATATACCAAGTACCTATCACAACCCTTGTCCTTCGCATTACATTTTTTGCCTCTCGTTTTCCTCTCCCCCACTTCACCCTTGCCGTTTTATTTGCCCTTCTTCTACCGTGTGTTTATCGTTCGCTTGCCCTCATGTCTGACATGGGGGACGATTTTATCAAGAAGGGTAGTAATGTCGAGGTCTATGTTGACCCCCCGGATGAAACTATCACTTTACATATTAAGAAGTTCCTGGTTGGTAGTGGTAATATCAATGGAAAAGGAGTTCTTCAAGACTTCTTTACTTGTGTCGGTGCTTTGCCCACTATGGGTGGCTCTATTCTTCACAGAACTAGTAGCCTCGCGGATCTTGTATCTATGCTTATAGTTGAAATTGAAAGGCAATTTATCCATATGCATCCCTGTATTCAGAGAATCTTTTTGGAGTTTTCCAATATTGAGCATTCTTCTATTAAGCGTGCTGCTACTATATTTTTGGCTCATGAATTTAGATTTATCATGAAAGAGGCCAAAGAAATATTTGCTCATTACGGGGTAGATGTCGGTCGACCTCCCATAGAGGCTATTTTATTTGATCAAGAAGACATAATGCAGTTGTGATCTCCTGATCATGTTGCTTTTAATGAAAACCTTAGAAAAAAGGTTCCAACCGATGTGTTGGTTGATAGAATTTCTGAGATGAATGATGATTTTGCTATTCAAAACAATGGGTTAGGCTTCTCCCTTGAGCGAAGGCTTATGACCTTCTGCCAAAAGAACGCTTATAATGATGAATTGGTTGTTCACTACAAAGGGCCAAAAGAGGAATCTATTCCTCGTGAGATTGATATGGGGGACTTTTGTCCCATAAAATTTAGCCCTTTTGATTACTTTTGCTTTCCACAAAGGAAACTTGCTGCTGAACGTAGGGAATATGAGATGATTTTTCGCGACATATCATATCATTATGGCATTTCCTAGATCTATCCATGTATCGTGCCTAGCTAGGGGCGTAAAACGATAGCGCTTGTTGGGAGGCAACCAAATTTATACTTTTTGTTTTTGCTTATGTTTAGGAATAAATATTGCATCTAGCTTCTGTTTAGATGTGGTTTTGTGTTTTGTTTAGTGTTTGTGCGAAGTAGAACCTTTGGGAAGACTTGTGTGAAGTTTATGTGATCTTGCTGTGAAAAAAATAATCGTTAGCGCTCGCTAGAATGATCACCAGATTTTACTGGAGCGCGCTATTTAGTTGATTCTTTTTGCAGATGATTAATAGACAAATTCCTCATGTTTAACAATTTAGTTTGAATTTTTTGGAGTTACAGAAGTATGTGAAACCTGCAGATTACTACAAACTGTTCTATTTTTTGACAGATTCTGTTTTTCGTGTGTTGTTTGCTTATTTCTATGCATCTATGAGTAGTATTGGGAAGTATGAATCATAGAGATGTTGGAATACAGTAGGTTTAACACCAATAAAAACAAAGAATGAATTCATTGCAGTAGCTTTGATTAGTGGTTTGTTTTCTTATACTAACGGAGCTCATGAGATTTTTGTCTAAGTTTTGTGTTGTGAAGTTTTCAAGTTTTGAGTATCGCTTTGATGGACTATGGAACAAAGAGTGGCAAAAGCCTAAGCTTGGGTATGCCCATGGAACCCAAAGGTAAAATTCAAGGACAACCAAAAGCCTAAGCTTGGGGATGCCCCGGGAAGGCATCCCCTCTTTCGTCTTCATCCATCGGTAACTATACTCGGAGCTATACTTTTATTCACCACATGATATGTGTTTTACTTGGAGCGTCTTGTATAATTTGAGTCTTCTCTTGTTAGTTTGCCAAAATTATCCTTGCTGAACACACCTATTTGAGAGAGTTAAATATGGCCTAGGAATTGTTAGAACACTCTATGTGATTCACTTATATCTTTTGAGTTGAATAGTTTTTGCTCTAGTGCTTCACTTATATCTTTTAGAGCACGGTGGTGATAATATTTTGGAGAAATTTTTGAACTCTCATGCTTCACTTATATCCTTTTGAGAGTCTATTAAAACAGCATGGTAATGTGCTTAGGCTATAAAACTAGTCTTCACATGATAGGCATCCAAGATCAATGTAGTAAAACTTTCACACTAAGTGCATTGAATATGAAGAGAAGTTGGATGCTTGATAATTGTTTTGAGATATGAGGATAGTGATACTAGAGTCATGCTAGTGGAGTTATCATGAAATTGAGAAATACTTGTGTTAAGATTAGTGATTCCCATAGCATGCACGTATGGTGAACCGCTATGTGACGAAGTTAGAGCATGAGGTATTTGTAAAGTGTCAACCTTTGTGTGGAGGTCGGGGGCGCGCGATGGTTAACTCCTACCATCCTCCCCCCTAGGAGCATGCGCTGATTGCTTTGTTTTGATGACTCGTAGATTTTTGCAATAAGTATATGAGTTCTTTATGACTAATGTTGAGTCCATGGATTATACGCACTCTCACCTTCCACAATTGCTAGCCTCTCTTGTATCGCGCAACTTTCGCCGGTACCATACACCCACTATATATCCTTCCTCAAAACAGCCACCATACCTACCTATCATGGCATTTCCATAGCTATTCCGATATATATTGCCATGCAACTTTCCACCATTTCGTTCATATGACACGCATCATATTGTCATATTGCCATGCATGATCATGTAGTTGACATCGTATTCGTGGCAAAGCCACCATGCATAATTTTTCGTACATGTCACTCTTGATTCATTGCACATCCCGGTACACCGCCAGAGGCATTCATATAGAGTCATACTTTGTTCTAGTATCGAGTTGTAATATCGAGTTGTAAATTAATAAAAGTGTGATGATCATCATTATTAGAGCATTGTCCCATGTGAGGAAAGGCCAATAAAAAAAGAGAGAAAAGACAGAAGGGACAATTGCTACTATCATTTTCCACACTTGTGCTTCAAAGTAGCACCATGTTCTTCATGATAGAGAGTCTCATGTTTAGTCACTTTCATATACTAGTGGAAATTTTCATTATAGAACTTGGCTTGTATATTCCAACAATGGGCTTCCTCAAATGCCCTAGGTCTTCGTGAGCAAGCAAGTTGGATGCACACCCACTAGTTTCTTTTGTTGAGCTTTCATACATTTTTAGCTCTAGTGCATTCGTTGCATGGCAATCCCTACTCACTCACATTTATATCTATTGATGGGCATCTCCATAGCCCGTTGATACGCCGAGTCGATGTGAGACTATCTCCCTCCTTTTTGTCTTCTACACAACCACCTCTCTATTCCACCCATAGTGCTATGTCCATGGCTCATGCTCATGTATTGCGTGTAAGTTGAAAGGTTTGAAAGAATAGAGTATGAAAACAAGTGATTGGCTGAAATCGGGGTTGTGCATGATATGAATATTTTTTGTGATGAAGAGGGAGCATAGCCAGACAATATGATTTTGTAGGGTTAACTTTCTTTAGCCATAGTATTTTGAGAAGACATGATTGATTTGTTAGTATGCTTGAAGTATTATTATTTCTTATGTCAATATAGACTTTTGTCTTGAATCTTTCAGATCTGAATATTCAAGCCACAATTAAGAGTATTACATTGGAAAACTATGTTGGTTAGCATTCCACGTCAAAAATTATGTTTTTATCATTTACCTACTCGAGGACGAGCAGGAATTAAGCTTGGGGATGCTTGATACGTCTCCAACGTATCTATAATTTCTAATTGTTCCATGCTATTATTTATGATGTTTTGGATGTTTAATGAGCTTTGTCATACACTTTTATATTATTTTTGGGACTAACCTACTAACCAAAAGGCCCAGTCCACATTGCTGTTTTTTTGCCTGTCTTAGGGTTTTACAGAAAAGGGATATCAAACGGAGTCCAAACGGAATAAAACCTTCGGGAGAGATATTTTTGGAGAAAATCACGCACGGGAGACTTGAGAACCATGGAGTAGGGCATACATGGTGCCCACGAGGGTGGGGGGCGCCCCCCTATAGGGCGCGCCCCTACCTCGTGGGCCCCATGTTTGGCCCCCGGTGCCCTCCTTCCTCCTATATATACCTACATACCCCGAAACCATCAGAACAACAGAGAAAACTCTAGTTCCACCGCCGTAACCTGCTGTTCCCGTGAGATCCCATCTTGGGGCCTGTTCCGGAGCTTCGTCGGAGAGGGAATCATCCATGGAGTGCTTCTACATCATCATCATCGCCTCACCATGAGTTGTGAGTAGTTTACCATAGACCTTCGGGTCCATAGCTAGTATCTAGATGGCTTCTTCTCTCTCTTTGGATCTCAATACCAAGTTCTCCTCAGTCTTCGGGTAGATTTATTCGATGTAATCTCTTTTTGCGGTGTGTTTGTCGAGATCCGATGAATTGTGGGTTTATGAACAAGATTATCTATGATAAATATTTGGTTATTCTCTGAACTCTTTATGTATGATTATAATATCCTGGCGAGTCTCTTCGAATTATTGGTTTGGTTTGGCCTACTAGATCTATAGTTCTTGCAATGGGAGAAGTGCTTGGCTTTGGGTTCAATCTTGCGATGTCCTTTCCCAATGACAGTAGGGGCAGCAAGGCACGTATTGTATTATTGCCATCGAGGATAAATAGATGGGGTTTATATCACTAAGTTTGAGTTTATCCCTCTACATCATGTCATCTAGCTTAAGGTTTTACTCTATTCTTATGAACTCAATACACTAGATGCATGCTGGATAGCGGTCGATGTGTGGAGTAATAGTAGTAGATGCAGAATCGTTTCGGTCTACTTGTCTCGGACGTGATGCCTATATATAATGATCATGCCTAGATAGTCTCATAATTATTCGCTTTTCTATCAATTGCTCGACAGTAATTTGTTTACCCGTCGTACAATATCGCTATCATGAGAGAAGCCACTAGAGAATACTATGGCTCCCGGGCCTATTCTCAACATATCAATCTACAATCTACTTTACTTTTCCGCTTTTACTTTCTATTCTTATAGTTAAAAATACCAAAAGTATGAAACTATCATCTCTTTCAGATCTCACTTTCGTAAGTGACCATAAAGGGATTGGCCACCCCTTATCACGTTGGTTGCGAAGTTCTTATTTGTTTGTGCAGGTGCGAGGGACTCGCGCGTGGTCTCCTACTGGATTGATACCTTGGTTCTCAAAAACTGAGGGAAATACTTACGCTACTCTGATGGATCACCTTTCCTCTTCGAGGGAATACAATGCAAGCTCGAGAAGTAGCAACCACTCCGGCGACGACTCCGATGACGACGGACAACTGGTTAGTCATATATACCCATTTATGTTTCAAATAGATCCTAGGGTTTCTCTGGTTACTCCTGCCTCCCCCTTTTTGGAGTAGAAATCCTATGGTTATGTTCTCCCAATCCATAAAATCTGAGTAAGTTTCGTTACATCCGTGTAGTCTATTGATTATTTGAATGGTACATGTGATAAGTGATTAGTTGTTTCATCTGTGCAAATGATTTCTGCTAGTAATCCTACTAGGGCTAGTGTTCATGCTAATAATTCCTAGCCAGGACTTGACAATTGATTTTGAATGACCTACATATATGTTTGTGTCATTATTTTCTTCAAGATTGGTCTGTACATATATGTGGACAACAAGGATGAAGACGGCCAGAGGAGGTAAAAGAGGAAAATCCTGAGGGAGCTTTATGCGGGAATGCATAACAGGCGTATTAGGACCTGGGACGGCAGCTATTGATGCCCATTTTGCAACCACAAGCTTCATGACGTGTATCAAAGTGTTCTGGCGCATGCAAGAGGATGGGTTGTTGGCTCCTTCAAGCAGAAGTATTCTCGCAGGATGGCGCATGGCGCGTACGCCGAGTACCTGGAGAAGCTTCAGGATCGTGCGAGCATGTGAGATGAGATGTGGGATCGAACTATGTACGGTTGAGTATGCTTAATGACGGTTGAACTATGTACTTATGGTTGAACTATGCTTGTGTACGTGTACGCTTATTATATATGTGTGAGTATGTTTAATCTATGTTTACTTATGTCTAACTGTGGGATATGGATGGATTCAGTTCGGTTGATGGAATCTACCTCCTTCCTAGTTTATTGGTCCCCTTTGTAATTTGTGTTAAATTAGACCAAAGATTTAACTGACAAAATGTTAGTGCAGGTCAGCAAAAATTATATCATTGGATGCGTATTTGAACTTAGTGTTAAATGATATAATTTTTTGTGAGATGCATAGACATTCTTAGTTAAATATTTGGTCAAATTTTGGTACAAATTACAAAGGGGACCAATAAACCAGGACGGAGGTAGTACGTCAATCACACACGGTTCCCAAAATTGAAACCGTGTGCAATGACTTTCATTTTGCATGTTGCGTCAATCACACACGGTTGGCTCTAGCAAACCGTTGCCTCCGAAATTCTTTGTGAGACAGAAAACCCTCACCACCCAATTCAAAAAAGAAAAAGAAAACCATCACCATCTTCACGTCACAAAAACCCTCACCCCGCCTGCCACCCCCTCCGGTCCCCATTCACACATGCACAAGCTCCTCCGCGTCTATGCATGGCACCACCTATTCTGGCGGCAACCACTTAGCTCGATGCCTGCCACCGCCGCCAGGCTGCCGGCAAAACGCCGCCGCATTTCGCCACTTCCGCTTGCCGCCACCTATCGCCATCGACTTTCTCGACGCTGCTCGCGGTCAACCCAGCTCCACTCGGTTGGGGAATCCGCCATACTGAGGGTTCATTCTCATGGACAACAAGGTAACTAATTTAATGAGATATTATCTCATCTCTTATCCTAGTTCATCTGCCTTCTTTAATCACCTGGCCAAAATCGCCGTGAATTCATTTTTATTCGAGCTGATTTGAGGGTTTTCTTTCATTCATAGAGTGTACAGTGCACGGACACATAAGGACTTTGCGGCCTCCGTCAGACATTCATCTCGCCGTACCACATGACTTGAGGATGCGCGTTGTATGTTCAAACTCACCCTAAATCGGTTGGCATAGCCTACTTTCCTGAACATATACTAAATATTGCTACATTTGGATAAAAGGTGTCACATGCACCATATATGTCAAAGGTTTCTTTCCTCTTCTTTCTATATTAGGCAAATTAATGATGTATTTTTCTTTTGATTACTCTCATATTTCCATGACATCATGTTTACCCTATCTGTTTAATTGTAGATTTTTGTCATTTGATTTCAACTGTTGTACAGTTGTTTCAATTTGGGCCCATATTTGCATGTTACCATATTTTATTTAACAAGCTTACCATTTTTTGCAGCGCGTCCCTTGCTACGCAATAGAATCTGTAGTGCACAATCTTTCCCTTTACATAAATCAAGACTGCAGGGATTTCATACTGAACATAAACCATGGATACAATCGTTGCTACTGTAAGACTTGATGAACGTGGTGACTCCTATTTTGGCACTATCCTTTGGAAAGAAATTTCTATGTTTTATGTACTGAAAGCTAGCACTAAAATTGCACTACACGTAAATGAGCATGGTCATGAGATATATGATAACTTCGCCGACGATATCATCTGTACAGATTTTGTTCGAAGTAAGTTTTCTTTTCAAGTATCTGCATGTTGACTTGCCCAGCAATATCAAATGAATTGTGTAGTATTTAAGCAACCAACTGTTATTCCATTTTCTTACTATATTCCTACCTAATAACTTCTAGTTACCAATACACTTTTCTATTGCCCTGTTTTAACTAAATATTGCATGTACTCCCACTTCTATCAGAAAGCGCCGCTGACAAGGAGACTCCAGAGGTGGAGAACGGGGATGCCAACAAGTGGAGGCGGGGCAAGCAAGAACCGCAAGTGACTCCAGTAGGCCTAGACTTCATCAGCAACCTCCCCGATGATATGTTGACAGTCATCATGTCCCTCCTCGCAATCAAATATGGGGCGTGGACAACCATTAATTTGATGCGGAGCATCCTACGGACATCACCATGTCAAGAGTCTATTTGGCAAGTGACACCTACGCCATCTACTTCACACACACAAAGGTGAATCATTTCCTTTACATGTGTTCACTTGACCCCATCGAGGATGGTATACTACTTTACACTCCTCCCGTGTGCATGTAGGTATTGTCAGAACTTCACCATTGATGAGGAGGAGTGCAAGCACAAGAGAACACCTACATCATCCCCGACGGAGCATGGAAGAGAATACGGAAGAAAGGAGAAGAAGGAGATGGAACGGCTGCTGGAGCCAGGCCGGACATCCGGACCGCCGACTGGATCATCCGGGCCCAGCTGGATCATCCGAACCATCCCCCGGATCATCTGGGTAACTGCGCAGAAGGCACCCGAAGCTTCACCATGAAGTTGGATCATCCGGACCTACTCCCGGATCATCCGGGCCGCCATGGCCCGGGTCATCCGGCCCCGCCTGCGTACAACGTATCGGGCCTAGGCCCATGTACCTGTTTCACCCCCTCACTTACCCCTTCGCCCCATAGACTATAAATAGACCTCATCCACCTATTTTCTTTGCTTATAATTGTGATAGCTCATTTTATAGATAGAGCCATGCTCATCTTTGTGGTTCTACTCTATCGAGAGACCACGGTCTCTACGGAGAAGATCCATGCTTGGATTCAAGACCTCCATGTGAGCATGTGAGAAGATCCTACGGGATATCATCAAGACCCCATCTCCTTTGGATTTGGGATGAACTCTACCTCGTATCTTTCCCTTTGTTGTTCATGTATCTTGTGGATCTATGTGGTGTTAGTCTAGTGGATGTGTAATTGGACTTGTTCTTCAGTGTTTCCCCTTGTGATTTCTCTCCGTTCTTCCCCATGTTCATCGTGTTCTTCGTGGGAATCACCTTCAATCATGAAAGATCAGCCTAGATCGGGTCAGCCCCACATCATATGGTATCATGAGCCTTGGTTCATCATGAATTTGGAGCCTCCCCACTGTTTGCTAGCCTTGTTTTGCTTGATTTCGTCCTAAATTTCGAAAATCCCCACCAAAAATAGCCATAAATATTTTTGTGATCTGTTGGTTTGATGATGTTTTGTTGATTTTGATCCATCGATTCGATGTGTTTTGAGTGGATCTAGCTTCCCCGCAAGTTTCCCCACTTTCCATCCACAAAATCTACTCAATTTTGAGTCCAAAATCATCAAATTCCACCCAAAACATCGTCCCTGGGAGGAAAATCCCAAGCAGTTTGACCTGCCCGGATCATCCGAGACCTCGCCCGGATCATCCAGACCCTCTCCCGGGCCTCCGTATAACCCGTACACCCCAAATACTCGAGCCGGTGTTGAGGAACCCGGATCATCAGGACCAACTCCCGGATGTCCGGGTAACCCTGAAACTGACGCGGCTACAATTTTGTTTTGGCCATAACTAATTCATCTGGAGTCTGTTTTCGATGTTCTTTAGCTCATTTTGAAGCTATTGACATCCCCCATACCACAAAATACCACCATCATCATTTGACTCCATCGAATTTTCCAAAATTTGGCAAGTTTTCTTAGGTCTTCCACCATATCATCCGCATAACCACCATAAGCTTCCGCAACCTAACCCATTTTGATCCATATAGCATTTGTGGTTGCTTGAGTAGTGATTGGAGTCTCCTAAGGTGTTTCGGCTACTTAGGGACGGTTGGTTCTTCATCAACCACCACCATCACTTCTGCATAATCTAGTCCACCATACATTTCCGCCAACCCAACTTAACAAAATTTTGTTTGAGCTTTGTTTGAGTTGTGGCTTGTGTCTCCTAAAGTGTTTCGGCTACTTAGGGACGCTCACTTCAACTTTGACTCGCATAACCCATCATTCCAATTCCGCTTTGCCGAGTGCAAAACCACCACCACATTGCTGCTACCACCATTGGACATTTGAGATTTTGAGTTCGCGGTTTTTTCGTTTCCTAAGGTGTTTTGGCTAATTAGGAACGGTTCTACATCAAGAACACCGCCTCTCATCATTGACCTAGACTCTACATCGACATTGTCCACCTCACCATCACCCTCCTTGCTTACAGACGACTAACCGACGACGATAACCTCTATATCACCTTGGTATCGTGGTATCCCATCATTGTACATTCTTTCCATTGCATTGTTAACCCCTAGCCTATTTTTCTTCACTTGTCTATCGAGACTAGCCTTTGAGTATTGTTAGCAATGTTACTTGTGCACATTCGTGATCATCGATCCGCACTTCCATTGCATACATACCATATCATCTTGGTATCATGATACCATCTCTTGTGTCACAACATTGTTCCCACATATACACAATTGCTATCTTGGTTTGTGCATTCCGCATAATGGCCATACAAAAAGACAAAAATAAGCTTTTAAGCCAAAGAGAAAAACAAAGAATCTTGTAAGCAAGATCCATAGCATCGCATCACAATATATCATATGGTATCATATTCGATCATCTTGGATCATCTTGTGCTAAAAGCACCGGAACATCATACATAAATAGCATACTTGGGATAGAAAGTTGATACATTTTGCATCTCATAGGTTGTGCACAAGTGTCGTATCCGCCAATAGAGAAATCGTGCTAGCGTCTCTCTAGAGTTGTGCAACACGAGCGTTTTCCGTGGATTCCACATTTTTGTGCTCATTCCTTGGTTGCATGACCCCATTTATCTATCCATGTGTGTGTTTCCATGTGCCATTCATTCCTATTTCTCTACTTGTTTCGCTTGCGAATTTGTTAATCTCTTTCAACATTATTGACTCTTTCGAACAATTGCATCAAATTTTTGTGCCACTTATCCTAACCAAGCCACTCGAAAAGCTTTACTTGATAGGTGTGAGTGAACAAGTCCGGTACCAATTCCACTATTCTTTCATTTCACATTGAGTGAAACCGGATACATCCTCAACTTAGGGAAAAGGTCACTTGGCATTGTTTATCCCATTTCCTACTCACCTTTGCTCCAGTCTTGTTTATATCATTTCATCTCCGGTCTACACCAACAACGAAAAGTTCGATGCCATGAAGAACCACTTGTACGCCAATATGGATGCTCAAATGGAGGAGCCCAAAGCCCTCATCAAGACAGCCAAGAGGTCTCCCTCATATTTGAGATGATGCTCAAGTGCACATCCTTCTGAGCTACCATCTACGGCAAGATCACATTGGCATCGACACCATCAACGACAACAATGTGAAAGCCAAGAGTTCAACACCAACAACCGCTCTACGACTTCGCCATCTACCTTGGCATCTTCGTCAAGCGACTTCAAGGCATCTTCACCTTTGTACATATGGCATCTTCTCCAACAAGCACCTCAAGCTTATGTTCAAGAGAAGCTCCCCAAGCTCAAGTTCGTGATTTCCAAGAGCTACTACGACCTCGACAACGACCACGCGATTCCTTTCTATGGGACTCAAGAACCCAAGGAGTATCTCGAGTGGGAACGCTTGATGGACGACTACATCACACTACATAAAGTTCCCTACGTAGATCAAATGAAGTGTGCCACAATAAACTTCCACGACTTTGTGTCGACATGGTGGCTTCACACACCTTCGGAGGACTATGACATGAGTTGGCCCAAGACGAAGAGAGCTATGTGGCGCAAGTTCATGCCTCCCACCTACACGGAACAACTTCAACGCCAATTGGAGAACATCATTCGAGGATCCAAGTCCATCAACCAGCTCCAAGACTATCTTCATCAAGAACTACAAGTCCCTCGATGACAACTACATTGGTCCCCTCAAGGCGGAACAAGAACTCATGAAGGCCAAGGCTTCTCCATTACAAGCACACTTCTCGAAGACTAAACTCCAAGACGGTGAGCATGAGGCTAGTACCACCACGATGTCCAAGCCCAACGAGCTCCAAGACGATGCTCCCAAGTTCGACTCCACCGTCATCCATCTTTGTGGCATTGATGATGTCGAGTCTACTTCAACTCTTTTTCAAGACGGTGCAGCAATGACTACGACTATGGAGCCATTCGAGGACCAAGCTTTGGAGGCGAACGACATGGTGACGAGCAAGGATGATGCTTCCATCTTTGGAGGCGAGAGTGAAGATGTGCCATCTTCGGCCTTCATCCACGGCGCCGGTGATGAGATGGTTGAGCATGATATTTTCCCTTTGACCATGGCAACGTATGATGACTTGAGTGACTTTTGCCACCATATTTAGAGTGAGAGAGACTTCATCACTACACCCATATACGATGAGCTGGCCAAATTCCCATGTGAGGAGAGATACAACCTCCGCCACTTGAGTGAGATAAGTGACTCTACTATATGTGAGTTTGAGCGCACCTATTATGAGGGAGTGAGTGAGCCACCACGTAGAGAGAGTGTGATAATTGATAGGTCATGTGAGGCCACTTTCAAAACTAACGACTTGATCTCTCCCTCTATTGTGTCTTCTCCTTTGGTGCTAGGTCCCATATATGATGACGCGCCGATCATCGACGACTTCCTCCTTCCTATGGACAAGACGATGGCCATGGTGGAATATGACGCATCCCTCACATGGTTCTGTCAAGATGAAGATGATGAACACCATTTGATCTTTCCCACCTCACCTACACCACATGAGTGGAATGAGAAAGGTAACATAGGTGAAGGTGATACTCTTGTCCCACTAGGGACTATGTTAACATTGATCACTTGCATGATATTGATCCACCTATTGCCATGCTTCGTGCTAGTTGATTCCCCCATGCGATGGTTTACACATTTATGGTGAGTTTGATGATTGCCATGTGGAGTCTATTAGTTGTCTTACATATGATTTCTTGTGATAATTCTCTTGGTCACATCATGTTTGATAATCCGCTTGACTTGTCGTATGCTATGCATGAGATCAACAATATGTCCCATTTGCAATCTCATAGTAGTAATTATGCATATGCCATCAAAATAAACCCAGTTTGCACATATGGCATAGATGACAAGCCCATGGTTATTGGCATTTGTTTTTCTTGTGATGATATTGACATGCTCCCTTTGAATCATATCGATCATATGTCATGCCATGATTACCTAGCTTCAGAAATGCATTGTTTTGGATATTGTTCCACTTCTCCATATTATGCTTTAGATATTGCTCATGAGGAGACCCCCATAGTTTCCTCATACATTTTAGGAGATTTTGATCCATCCCATCCATTGCATGATTCTCATAATTGTGTGCACAATATGCTCCCCATGAATGAAAATTACGTCCGTAGATCATTTTCTTCATCCCCATGGTAAATTGACAAATCCTTGATGTTGAAGATGTCACTCAGATTGTACTTGTTGCAAGGGATTTTGATCTTGTATGCATTGTTGTTGTAGCATTTAGCACCTTGAAAGGACCATCGGCGCGTGGTAGTAGCTTGGACTTTGTTCTTGAGGAAAATGGTCTTTGTGAATATGGAGCCATACGAGATTGCTCGGATTGAACGCCATGGGAGTCTTGCTAGCATTGAGCTTGGTCGAGTGGCGTTGTACTGTGAGCTCGATGACGTCTGTGTATCCTCATGCATCTTATTGAGATAGCTTGTGCGTGCACTTGTGTACATGTTGATGCACTCTTGTAGTGGAAGCGGTAGGATGTCTAGTGGGGACAAAGGGTTGAAACCATAGACGACCTCGAAGGGGGACTTGCCGTTAGTCAAATGTCTTGCGTGATTGTAGGCGTAATCGGCGATGGGTAAGCATTCCTCCAATTCCTTGAGGTTCTTCTTGATCAAGACTCGAAGAAGTGTAGAGAGCGTCTAGTTGGTTACCTCCATTTGGCCGTTGGTTTGCGGGCGGTATGACGAAGAGAAGAGTAACTTGATGTCGAGCTTGGCGCATAGTGTCCTCCAAAAGTATCTTAGGAACTTGACATTGCGGTCCGGCACGATAGTCTTGGGCACTCCATGGAGACGCAATATTTCCCTACAAAAGATAATGCGAACATGTGAAGCATCGTCTATCTTGTTGCAAGGAATAAAGTGTGCCATTTTGGAGAATCGGTCCACAACAATAAATACCGAATCTTTTCCATTTTTAGTCCTAGGTAAACCAAGCGCGAAATCCATGCTAATATCTTCCCATGGGCGTTATGGAATAGGAAGTGGCATATATATACCATGAGATTGAGCTTTAGACTTAGCTTTGCGACATGTTGAAAATCGGTTGGTGAAGTGTGAGACGTCGTGCAACATCTTGGGCCAAAAATAGTTTTTGGATATTGTGGCAAAAGTCTTATTGCGTGTGAAGTGCCCCATAAGTCCTCCTCCATGATCCTCTTGCAAAAGTAACAAATGAACAGAAGACTCGGGGATGCATAGTTTGTTAACTCTCATTAGTTAACCATTCGTGATATGATAATGCTCTCAAGATGTATGTGTAAAACACTTAGCATAATGAAAAGCAAAAGCAACATCATGCGCATATAAGTCTTTGATATTCTCAAATCCAATGACATTCAATTCAATTTTCATAACAAACATGCAATTGCGGGAAAGAGCATCCGCGACAACATTTTCCTTGCCTTTGATGTACTTGATGACATAAGGAAAGGATTCAATAAATTCACTCCATTTGGCATGTCGTTTATTCAATTTAGTTTGGTCCTTGAGATATTTTAGTGTTTCATGATCCGTATGAAGAATGAACTCATGAGGGCAGAGATAATGCTGCCAAACATGCAAGACTCACAGTAACGCATATAGCTTGTCATAGATGGGGTAGTTAAGTTGCGCTCCGGAAAGTTTTTCACTAAAGTATGTTATGGGGTGCTTCTCTTGCATCAACACACCTCCTATGCCATTACTGCTAGCATCATAGTGTACCTCAATAGGTAAGTTATGGGGTGCTTCTCTTGCATCAACACACCTCCTATGCCATTACTGCTAGCATCACAGTGTACCTCAATAGGTTTAGCAAAGTTTGGTAAAGCAAGCAATGGAGCGTGTGTTAGGAAATTTTTAAGCTCCTTGCAAGCGGTATCTTGGGATGGTCCCCAAACAAAAGGTGTGCTCTTCTTACTCAAAGAGTATAAAGGAGATGCAACGGTGTTAAAATCCTTCACAAAGTGGCAATAAAATCCGGCTATGCCAAGAAAACTACGCACTTGTTGCAAGTTTGTGGGTTGGGGCCAAGTTTTAATAGCTTCAATCTTGGTTTCGTCTACATGCACACCCTTAGAAGACACAACAATCCTAGGAAAACAAGTTTGTCGACGCCAAAAGTACATTTTTTCATGTTAGCACAGAGGCATTATTTCCTAAGAGTTTGCAAAACGGCTCTAAGGTGAGTGACATGATCTTCCAGAGACGCACTAAACAAAAGTAAGTCGTCAAAGTAGACCACAACAAATATGCCAATATAGGGTCGAAGAACATAATGCATGACACGCATGAATGTACCGGGTGCTTCGGATAAACCCATAGGCATAACAAGCCATTCATACAAGCAAAATTTGGTATTAAATGCAGTTTTCCATTCATCACCTTCTTGTATGCATATTTGGTAAGGTCAATTTTAGAGAAGATTGTGGCTCCGCTAAGCTCATCTAGCATATACCCTAAGCGTGGAATGGGTGACGATATATAAAGGTGATAGCATTGATGGGACGACAACTGGAACACATGCGATACGTACCATCTCTCTTACGAACGAGGATTACCGTAATAGCACATGGGCTCAAGCTTTCACATACATGACCATTGTCGATGAGTTGTTCCACTTGTCGTTGGATCTCCTTAGTTTCTTCAGAGTTGACGCGGTAGGGTGCCTTGTTAGGAAGAGGTGCTCCGGGGATGAGGTCGATGCGGTGCTCGATGCCGCATAGAGGAGGTAGGCCCGGAGGTAGCTCATCGGGAAATACACTGGGATTCCTACAACAAACGAGACAACACTAAAGGTAGAGGAGGTGAGGTGTTATTTCTCTCCACTTCACCTTTTCACAAAAGCACAAAGTGAAGTACACTCGATGGGTGCTACTTCTCGAGCTTGTGTTGTATTCCCTCGAAGAGGAAAGGGTGATGCAGCATAGTAGCGTAAGTATTTCCCTGAGTTCTTGAGAACCAAGGTATCAATCCAGTAGGAGACCACGCGCGAGTCCCTCTGTAACATCCCAAATTTTCAATTTGGAATGTTATACATAGATCATACTGCATTGCATATTTCTTTGCATTTTGTGCGTGGCGATCCTCGAAAATTCTAAGCAACTCAAGGACCTACGGAGAAAGTTGGGAATTCTATCGTTTTTGTATTTCAGTTCACTCGAATACCGGTACGAGGATAGCGTTGGTTTTAATTATTTTTCTCTCCTAAAAATATTTCTAAATTAAATATATGAGCGGAGATAATATGACTTCTCCAAAATAACAGAAATATTGGAGGAAAAATATTAAAATCACTTTTGCTATTTTTTCGGATTTATTTGTGATTTTATTTGCATAGGAAAAATACGCGTTTTTAAAAATTGCATTTAGGTCCGGGAAAAATGTTCACTTTGTCCTAAATATTATTAGAGGACGGCGAAAATTTATTTCGGGATTTTTGGAGTCCGTTTAGTATTTCTTTTGTAAGTTTTCGTACGTCAGGACTCGTTTAAAAAAAAGAGGAACCACCTTTGGGCCGTACCCGACTAGGACTCCCCTAGCCGGGGGGGCTTTATAAGCCGAGGCCCAGCCGGCCGAGCCAGCCAGCCCACCCCGCCTTGCCTCGCCTCCCGAGCCGCCGCCGCCCTATTGCCGTCGCCGCTGCCGCCGCCCGCCGCTGTCGCCGCCATTGCCGCCGCCCGCCGCCGCCGGAGTTTGTCATTTTCGAGGTAGCCGCCGTTTTTTTTAAAACCGATCAGTTCTTCTTCGTAAAACCCTAGATTCATTTTTTTAGATCGGTTCGGTTTTTCTTTTCGGTTTAGTTATTTAGCGGACGTTCATCCGTACGTTCGTTTTAATGAACGTTGTTCACCCGTTAGCCGCAGACAGCGAACGTTCGTTCGTTAGCCTGTTCGTCAGTTTTCTTTTTCGGGGTATTTATCCGCGATTATTTCGATCGCGATTTCTGCCCTGATCTTGTTTTTCATTTTTCTTTTCGCTCGAGAGTCGGAATCAGGTGATTCAAAATCCCAGATCTTCGTCTCGACGCACTCTTTCCGTTTAACCAACTTGAACAAGGTTTTGTTAGTGTAAAATTTGACCCTAGCTCAAACTAGTAAACGGATCTCGTTTCTTTCGCAGTTTGAGTTTCGTTGCTTCTTTCGATTTGATTCTTTTTTGCAAACCAGAGTTCTTAAGTTGAACTTTCTGGTTAGATCTTCTTATTTGGAGTTTTGTTTGTGCATCATTGCTTGATTGCTTATGTATGATATTGTTTTCTTGCGATAGAATACCCTGACTGTGAGTCGTTCTACTACGAGTCTCTAGGTTTTACGAATCATCAACAAGGCAAGTAACACTTTGATCATACCCTTTTGTTACCCAGTTTTTATGCATTAGATCAAACCCTCACACATTGCATGAGTATGATCTCTTAACTTGTGGGACTGGGAAGTAGTTTGAGGTAGAACCTATTACCTGCATTATTTTCAAACCCTCGGGAGTTACTTCTATGTTATGCTTAGATTGCTATGCTATGCCCGTAGACGTGGTTTGGGTTTGAGTGAAATCCATGACAGATGTGAGTTGTTAATTAATGGTTCAACTTAAGGTGGCTACTTGAATAAACATCTGGGTGGATTGGTTGCAGGGCACCTGGGGAATCCAGTGTTGTCCTAGGAAATCCCGAGGTTTCCGTGTGATTGTCCTATGGAATGCCACCCAGGCTCAAAGGGATCATAAAACTATTCATGCTAGAAACTTCCGTGTGCTGCCACAATGCCATTATGGGCTCTAGCATAGTTGAGTAAGTTGCGGGAAACCTCTCCATGATGGGCTAGCAGATGTAGAGGGATTGTAGGTGTACCGGCCTATCTATCGGTTAAGGGGACCTCTTCGGAAAGATTGTGTCTCGGTCATCCGTTTCTCAAACACCATGCAGTGCGAGAAATCAAACGGAGGTGATCGAGTCTTGTGGGGAAAGTGCACAAACCTCTGCATAGTGTACGAACTGATCATGATTAGCCGTGTCCTCGGTTATCGACAATCTTGAGTATCTGCTACTTGAATTATTGGTTGATCTCATCACTCTAAAGTTAATTTGTTGGGTTAATGATTACTTTAATTTGGGATTGAGTTGGAGGTACCTTCTCAATGATGTTTCAACAACCATGATAGCTAAAAATAAAAAAAAATCCTTTGTTGTAGAGAAAATTTGGCTTTACGCAAAAACTTTAAACTTAGAGCCTCCACCAGCCAAATATGCATATAGTATAGCCTTTATTTCTGTTACTTGCATCTTCTGTGTTATCTTGCCAGCATATTCCATGTGCTGACCTGTTTTGGGCTGCAACATGTTACGTTGCAGACTTTTTAGATGAGGAGTAAGACATTCTAGGTCGTTTGTCATGCACTTAGCTATGACGTTCGAGTTGATGGACTCACTTATCTTCCAAGCCTTCCGCTGTTATTTTGTTAGATGGCCTTAAGCCATAGACTTTTGTAATAAGTTCTCTTTGGAGACACTCGATGTAATAAGTGTGTGATTGCCACTCTGTTATAAATCCTTCAAGTACTGTGTGTGTCAGCATTACCGATCCAGGGATGAACTTCTAGGCATGATCATTATATATAGGCATCACGTCCGCCACTTTACCAGAAGAGGAGCGATGGAGCATTCGAGTTCAAATCCCCGGGAGAACCTTCGCACCATCCACTAAGCCAATAGAGTTTCCTTTTGATGCACCAACCTGGAGCCTAGGCAGGAGTATGGCAGCCCACATCACTATGGGAAGGATCGGAGAAGTCTACAAGCAGGAGCTGAAGGACACCATCTACCAGATTTGTGGACGTCGAGATGAGCGTTGGGACATGATCAGCACCCGGAAGGACAGGTCCATTGCAGCGTTCATCCAGGAGTTAAACCAGCACATTCGACGACAGGAGCACCAGATGTGCGCGGGGATGATAGATTTGAAGAAGGCACTAAACGAGGATTTGGAGCTAGAAGAAGAACTCAAGTCTACTCGTGACGGATACGAGGACGAGATGTTGATACTAGTGGAGAAGAATGATGATTTGACAAGGAAGCTAGGAGTATTCATGGGAGATCCAGCACCAAGAGGAGAAGAAGAAGAAGAAGAAGAACCCAAGGAGATTCGTTCTGAAGATTACATCATCATCGACGACACGGATTCAGACCCCGATGATAGTGATGACGAAGACTATGAAGATGAAGCTGGAGCAGACATCATGGAATCTTCCGCCGATCAAAATTTCTAGATGACTACCCTATGACTAGTAGTTTCCCCCCCACAAAGTAGTATTTAGAGCACTTTGTAATGTTAGTTAGATCTTTGTAAGACCTTGCTTGAAATTGATTGGTGTGATATGATTGTGTTTGTCACATGTGCATATGGGTAGTGATTTTCCCTTAGACCTCAATTCTATTCTAATCTCTTCCCTCTACACCCATCAGATGCCTCCAAGACGTGAGCCCGAATTCTAGTTTCCCCCTGAGCTCACTCAGTTGATTCAGCAGCAGAACACTTTGATGCAACTTCTTGTCCAGAACACTCAGAACAACCAGAAAAACAACAACCCTCCACCACCACCACCCGTGGACAACCTGACACATTTCTTATGGTTGCAACCACCGGTGTTTGCTAGCAGCATTGAACCAATAGTTGCGGATGACTGGATGCGCAAGATTGGAAGGGATTTGACCACAGCCAATTGCTCAGATGCTGAGAAGGTGCGATTTTCCGCACATCAGTTGTCTGGACCAGCCGCAGCATGGTGGGATATTTACACAGCCACCTTCCCTATAGCCTCTGTCACTTGGGATCAGTTTCAGCAAGCTTTCCATACTGCCCATGTCTCAACTGGAGCCATGAGCATGAATAAGCGGGAGTTTCACAATTTGCGCCAAGGAAATCGTATTGTAGCTTAGTACGTAGATGAGTTTAGTACCCTATCTCGTTATGCCCCAGATGACGTGGCCACAGATGCCCCTAAGCAGGAGAGATTTATGGAAGGGCTAAATGATGAGATGAGCGTACAGTTGATGGTGGTAACCTTCAACAACTACCAGGAGTTGTAAGATAAAGCTCTTATGATTGAAGGGAAGCAGCAGCAGATTGAGAGTCGCAAGATGAAGTATGGACAAGGAAGGAATAATTCTGGACCCCAGCAGAAGCCCCGATTCACTCCGAATTCAGGAGGATATACCCATAACCATGGAAGCCACACCCACACTGGAGGAAGTTCCCACAACCACAATGGCTCCAAGAATGGGAATGGGAATGGAGCAAACAATAACCATAATCGCTCTACCCCGTCCACACCCACCAAGAAGGATTTCAGCCACGTCACCTGTTACAAGTACCCGCTCCCAATGATCAATGATTTGTTCGACCAACTCTAGGGAGCGAAAGTATTCTCCAAGATCGATCTACAATCTGGATACCACCAGTTGAAGGTTAGAGAGAAGGATATACCTAAGACAGCCTTCACCACAAGGTACGGGCTATATGAGTATACGGTTATGTCATTTGGATTGACTAACGCCCCTGCCTATTTCATGAGTATGATGAACAAGGTGTTCATGGAGTTCTTGGATAAGTTTGTCGTGGTATTCATTCATGATATGTTGGTGTACTCGAAGAATGAGGAGGAACACGCAGAGCATTTGCGTTTGGTACTGGAGAAGCTCAGAGAACATCAGTTGTATGCCAAGTTTAGCAAATGCGAGTTTTAGTTGAAGGAAGTCAGATTCCTAGGGCATGTTATATCGGGAGAAGGTATAGCACTGGACCCCGTCAAGGTGTAGGAAGTCACTGAATGGTTGGCACCCACTTCAGTTGCAGAGATCCGCAGTTTTCTTGGACTCGCGGGATACTACCGGAGATTCATAGAAAATTTCTCCAAGATTGCTAAGCCAATGACGACGTTGTTGAAGAAGGAGACAAAGTTCAATTGAATTGAAGAGTATGAATAAAGTTTCCAGGAGTTGAAGAAACGGTTGACGACAGCCCCAGTGCTGATATTGCCAGATATACGCAAGGATTTCCAAGTGTACTGCGATGCTTCACGCTTAGGACTTGGAGGAGTACTTATGCAGGATGGAAGAGTTGTTTCTTATGCATCTCGACAACTGCGACCGCACAAGTTGAATTATGCGACGCACGATCTGGAGTTAGCAGATGTAGTGCACACACTCAAAACCTTGAGACATTTCCTTATTGGAGATCGTTGTGATGTGTACACGGATCACAAGAGTTTGAAATACATTTTCACTCAGAAGGAGCTGAACCTCAGACAGAGGAGATGGTTGGAACTCATAAAGGGTTATGATATGAAGCCGCACTATCACCCAGGAAAGGCTAATGTTGTTGCAGACGCTCTGAGTCGGAAGAGTTATGCAAATACCTTAGTAAAAGGGGAAATGCCCTAGGGGATAACAGAAGATCTTAGGGAGCTTCATTTGGAGATAGTTCCTAGAGGATTTGTCGCAACATTGGAGGTTCAGTCAACATTGCTGGGAAAGATACGCGAAGCCCAGAAGGATGACAAAGAAATTTCCGAGATAAAGAAGAGGATGAGTGAAGGAAAAGCCAAAGGATTTCGTGAGGATGAGCACGACACTTTGTGGTTTGAGGATCGAATCTATGTGCCCAACAACCCGGAGATCAGGAAGTTGATACTGCAGGAAGCACATGATTCACCATACTCGATACACCCCGGAAACACCAAGATGTATTTGGATTTGAAGGAACGTTTCTGGTGGACGGGAATGAAGAAGGATATTGCCGAGTATGTAGCCGTATGTGATGTATGCCAGAGAGTAAAGCCAGAACATCAAAAGCCAGCAGGATTTTCTACAGCCTATGCCGGTACCCGAATGGAAGTGGGAGCAGCTTGGCATGGATTTTATCACCGGATTGCCCAGGACCAAATCAGGATATGACTCAATCTGGGTAGTAGTGGATCGTTTGACCAAGGTAGCCCACTTTATCCCCGTGGAAACCACATACACCAGTGCGAAGTTGGCAAATATATACATGACCAGGATCGTATGTCTACACGGAGTTCCGAGGACCATTGTATCAGATAGAGGAACACAATTCACCTCAAAGTTTTGGCATCAGCTACACCAAACTTTGGGAACGAGGCTGGAATTCAGCACAGCTTTTCATCCGCAGACCAACGAACAGACCGAGAGAGTCAACCAGATTCTGGAGGACATGTTGAGAGCTTGTGCGCTATATTATGGATCTAGTTGGGATGACAATTTGCCCTATGATGAGTTCTCGTACAACAACAGTTACCAGGCCAGTTTGAAGATGGCACCGTTCGAAGCATTGTACGGGAGGAGATGTCGAACACCGTTAATGTGGTATGAAGTTGGAGACCGGCAGTTGTTTGGACCAGACTTGATCAAAGAGTCTGAAGAGAAGGTTAAGCTAATTCGAGATAGATTGAAGGTATCTCAGTCCAGGCAGAAGAGTTATGCGGACTCGAAGCACAAGGAGATAGCCTATGAAATCGGAGATAGAGCATACCTGAGAGTATCGCCTCTGCGAGGAGTTAAATGTTTCGGAGTTAAGGGAAAGCTAGCCCCGAGATTTGTGGGACCTTACCGTGATTTGGAACGCATGGGAGAGGTTGCCTATAAGTTGGAGTTGCCCAAAGGATTGTCAGGAGTGCACGATGTGTTTCACGTTTCGCAGCTTAAGAAGTGCCATGCAGAGATGGCCGATATCCCACTTAGAGACACAGTACCCCTGGAAGTAATTTAGTTGGATAGTGATCTGACTTATGAGGAGAAGCTCGTTAAGATTCTCGAATTTTCGAGCAGAGTCACCCGCAGTAAGGTTATCAAGTTTTGCAAAGTACAGTGGAGTCACCACACCGAGGAAGAAGCCACCTAGGAACGAGAAGATGATCTACGCAAGGACCACCCACACCTGTTCTCTAGCCAAGCCGAATCTCGAGGGCAAGATTCATTCTAAGGGGGGTAGGTTTGTAACATCCCAAATTTTCAATTTGGAATGTTATACATAGATCATACTGCATTGCATATTTCTTTGCATTTTGTGCGTGGCGATCCTCGAAAATTCTAAGCAACTCAAGGACCTACGGAGAAAGTTGGGAATTCTACCGTTTTGTATTTGAGTTCACTTGAATACCGGTACGAGGATAGCATTGGTTTTAATTATTTATCTCTCCTAAAAATATTTCTAAAAAATATATGAGCGGATATAATATGACTTCTCCAAAATAACAGAAATATTGGAGGAAAAATATTAAAATCACTTTTGGTATTTTTTTTCGGATTTATTTGCATAGGAAAAATACGCGTTTTTCAAAATTGCATTTAGATCCGGGAAAATGTTCACTTTGTCCTAAATATTATTAGAGAACGATGACAATTTATTTCAGGATTTTTGGAATCCGTTTAGTATTTATTTTGTTAGTTTTTGTACGTCAGGACTCGTTTAAAAAAATAAAAAAAGAGGAACCGTCTTTGGGCCATACCCGACTAGGACTCCCCTAGCCGGGGGGCCTTTATAAGGTGAGGCCCAGCTGGCCGAGCAAGCCAGCCCGCCCCGCCTCGCCTTGCCTCCCGAGCCGCCGCCGCCCTAGCGCCGCTGCCGCCAGCCGTCGCTGTCGCTACCGCCGCCCGCCGCCGCGGGAGTAGCCGCCGGAGTTCGTCGTTTTCGAGGTAGCCACCAGGTTTTTTTAAAACGATCGGTTCTTCTTCGTAAAACCCTAGATTCATTTTTTTAGATCGGTTAGGTTTTTCTTTTCGGTTTAGTTATTTACCGGACGTTCGTACGTACATTCGTTTTAACGAACGTTGTTCGCCCGTTAGCCGAAGACAGCGAACGTTCGTTCGTTAGCCTGTTCGTCAGTTTACTTTTTCGGGGTATTTATCCGCGGTTATTTCGATCGTGATTTCTGCCCTGATCTTGTTTTTCTTTTTTCTTTTCACTCGAGAGTCGGAATCAGGTGATTCAAAATCCAAGATCTTCGTCTCGATGCCCTATTTCCGTTTAACCAACTTGAACAAGGTTTTGTTACTGTAAAATTTGACCCTAGCTCAAACTAGTAAACGGATCTCGTTTCTTTCGCAGTTTGAGTTTCGTTGCTTCTTTCGATTTGATTCTTTTTGCAAACCGGAGTTCTTAAGTTGAACTTTCTGGTTAGATCTTCTTATTTGGAGTTTTGTTTGTGCATCATTTCTTGATTGCTTATGTATGCTATTGTTTTCTTGCGATAGAATAGCCGGATTGTGAAGCGTGCTACTACGAGTCTCTAGGTTTAGCGAATCATCAGCAAGGCAAGTAACACTTTGATCATACCCTTTTGTTACCCAGTTCTTATGCATTAGATCAAACCCTCACACATTGCATGAGTAGGATTTCTTAACTTGTGGGACTGGGAAGTAGTTTGAGGTAGAACCTATTACTTGCATTATTTTCAAACCCTCGAGAGTTACTTCTACGTTATGCTTAGGTTTCTATGCTATGCTCGTAGACGTGGTTTGGGTTTGAGTGAAATCCATGACAGATGTGAGTTGTTAATTAATGGTTCAACTTAAGGTGGCTACTTGAATACACATCTGGGTGGATTGGTTGCGGGGCACCTGGGGAATCCAGTGTTGTCCTAGGAAATCCCGGGGTTTCCGTGTGATTGTCCTATGGAATGCCACCCAGGCTCAAAGGGATCATAAAACTATTCATGCTAGAAACTTCCGTGTGCAGCCACAATGCCATTATGGGATCTGGCATAGTTGAGTAAGTTGTGGAAACCTTTCCATGATGGGCTAGCGGATGTGGAGGGATTGTAGGTGTACCGGCGTATCTATTGGTTAAGGGGACCTCTTCGGAAAGACTGTGTCTCGGTCATCCGTTTCTCAAACACCATGTAGTGCGAGAAATCAAACGGAGGCGATCGAGTGTTGTGGGGAAAGTGCACAAACCTCTGCAGAGTGTACAAATTGATCATGATTAGTCGTGTCCCCGATTATGGACAATCTTGAGTATCTGGTACTTGAGTTATTGGTTGATCTCGTCACTCTAAAATTAATTTGTTGGGTTAATGATTACTTTAATTTGGGATTGAGTTGGAGGTACCTTCTCAATGATGTTTCAACTATCATGATAGCTAAAAATAAAATTTATTCCTTTGTTGTTGGGAAAAAATGGCTTTACGCAAAAACTTTAAACTTAGAGCCTCCACCAGCCAAATATGCATATAGTATAGCCTTTATTTATGTTACTTTCATCTTCTGTGTTATCTTGCCAGCATATTCCATGTGTTGACCCGTTTAGGGCTGCAACATGTTATGTTGCAGACTTTTCAGACGAGGAGTAAGACGTTCTAGGTCATTTGTCATGCACTCAGCTATGCCGTTGGAGTTGATGGACTCACTTATCTTCCAAGCCTTCCGCTGTTATTTTGTTAGATGGCCTTAAGCCATAGACTTTTGTAATAAGTTCTCTTTGGAGACACTCGATGTAATAAGTGTGTGATTGCCACTCTATTATAGATCCTTCAAGTACTGTGTGTGTCAGCATTACCGATCCAGGGATGACACTAAAACACAGAGACTTCGGTCCATTCGGATCGTGGTCGCTACACCCTCGCACCTGCACAAACAAATAAGAACTTCGCAGCCAATGCGATAAGGGGTTGTCAATCCCTTTACGGACACTTACGAAAGTGAGATCTGATAGATATGATAGTTAGATATTTTTGGTATTTTTGGATATAAGAACAGAAAGTAAAAACAGCAAAGTAAATTAGACTATAGATTGATATTTTGAGAATAGACCCGGGGGACATAGGTTTCACTAGTGGCTTCTCTAATGATAGCAAAATTCTATGGTGGGTGAACAAATTACTGTCGAGCAATTGATAGAAAAGCGAATAATTATGAGAATATCTAGGCATGATCATTATATATAGGCATCACGTCCGTGACAAGTAGACCGAAATGATTCTGCATCTACTACTATTACTCCACACATCGACCACTACCCGGCATGCATCTAGAGTATTAAGTTCATAAGAACAGAGTAATGCTTTAAGCAAGATGACATGATGTAGAGGGATAAACTCAAGCAATATGATATAAACCCCATCTTTTTATCCTCAATGGCAACAATACAATACGTGCCTTGTTGCCCTTACTGTCACTCGGAAAGGACACCGCAAGATTGAACCCGAAGCCAAGAACTTCTCCCATTGCAAGAACTATATATCTAGTAGGCCAAACCAAACCGATAATTTGAAGAGACTTGCAAGGATATTATAATCATACATAAAAGAATTCAGAAAAGAACCAAATATTTCTCATAGATAATCTTGATCATAAACCCACAATTCATCGAATCTCGACAAACACACCGCAAAAAGATTACATCGAATAGATCTCCTCGAAGACCATGGAGAGCTTGGTATTGAGATCCCAAAAGAGAGAAGAAGCCATCTAGGTACTAACTATGGACACGAAGGTCGGTGGTAAACTACTCACAACTCATGTTGAGACGATGGTGTTGATGTAGAAGCACTCCGTGGAAGATCGCCCCTCCGGCGGATCTCCGGAACAGGCCCCGAGATGGGATCTCACGGGAACAGAACGTTGCGGCGGTGGAATTAGGGTTTTCTCTGTTGCTTCGATGTTTTCAGGGTACATGGGTATATATAGGAGGAAGGAGTACGTCGGTGGAGCAACGTGGGGCCCACGAGGCAGGGGCGCGCCTAGGGGGAGGGGGAGCGCCCCCACCCTCATGGGCACCATGTGTCCCCTCTGCCTTGGTTCTCAAGTCTCTCGTGAAGATATCGTTCAAAAAATAACTCTCCCGAAGATTTTATTCCATTTGGACTCCGTTTGATATTCCTTTTCTACGAAACCCTGAAATAGGCAAAAAAAAACCAGCAATCTGGACTGGGCCTTTGGGTTAATAGGTTAGTCACAAAAATAATATAAGATTGTATAATAAAGCCCATTAAACATCCAAAACATCATATATAATAGCATGGAACAACCAAAAATTATAGATATGTTGGAAACATATCAAGCATCCCCGAGCTTAATTCCAGCTCGTCCTCGAGTAGGTAAATGATAAAAACAGAATTTTTGCTGTGGGATACTAACCAACATAATTTTCAATGTAATTCTCTTTATTGTGGCATGAATGTTTAGATCCGAAAGATTCAAGACAAAAGTCTATATTGACATAAGAAATAATAATACTTTAAGCATACTAACAAAGCAATCATGTCTTCTCAAAATAACATTGCCAAAGAAAGTTATCCCTGCAAAATCATATAGTCTGGCTATACTCCCTCTTCATCACACAAAATATTCATATCATGTACAACCCCAGTTTCAGCCAAGCAATTGTTTTCATACTCAATTTTTTCAAACCTTTCAACTTTCACGCAATACATGAGCGTGAGCCATGGATATAACACTATGGGTGGTATAGAGTGGTGGTTGTGGAGAAGACAAAAAGGAGGAAGATAGTCTCACATTGACTAGGCGTATCAATGGGCTATGGAGATGCCCATCAATAGATATCAATGTGAATGAGTAGGGATTGCCATGCAACAGATGCACTAGAGCTAAAAATGTATGAAAGCTCAACAAAAGAAACTAAGTGGGTGTGCATCCAACTTGCTTGCTCATGAAGACCTAGGGCATTTGAGGAAGCCCATCGTTCGAATATACAAGCCAAGTTCTATAATGAAAATTTCCCACTAGCATATGAAAGTGACTAAACATGAGACTCTCTATCATGAAGAACATGGTGCTACTTTGAAGCACAAGTGTGGAAAAAGGATAGTAGCATTGTCCCTTCTCTCTTTTCTCTCATTTTTTTTGGAGGGGCTTTCTCTTTTTTTAGCCCCTCTCTATATTTTTTTTTGGGCCATCTCTTTTTTTTGGCCTTTCCTCACATGGGACAATGCTCTAATAATGAAGATCATCACACTTTTATTGATTTACAACTCGATATTACAACTCGATACTAGAACAAAGTATGACTCTATATGAATGCCTCCGTCGGTGTACCGGGATGTGCAATGAATCAAGAGTGACATGTATGAAAAATTATGCATGGTGGCCTAGCCACAAATACGATGTCAACTACATGATCATGCATGGCAATATAACAATATGAAGCGTGTCATATGAACGGAACAGTGGAAAGTTGCATGGCAATATATCTCGGAATGGCTATGGAAATGCCATGATAGGTAGGTATGGTGGCTTTTTTGAGGAAGGTATATGGTGGGTGTATGGTACCAGCGAGAGTTGCGCGGTACAAGAGAGGCTAGCAATGGTGGAAGGGTGAGAGTGCGTATAATCCATGGGCTCAACATTAGTCATAAAGAACTCATATACTTATTGCAAAAATTTACGAGTCATCAAAACAAAGCAATCAACGCATGCTCCTAGGGGGGAGGTTGGTAGGAGTTAACCATCGCGCGCCCCTGACCTCCAAACAAAGGATGACACTCTACAAATACCTCACGCTCTAACTTCGTCACATAGCGGTTCACCATTCGTGCATGCTACGGGAATCACAAACTTTAACACAAGTATTTATCAAATTCATAATAACTCCACTAGCATGACTCTAATATCATTATCCTCATATCTCAAAACAATCATTAAGTATCAAACTTCTCATCATATTCAATGCACTTTGTATGAAAGTTTTTACTACATTCATCTTGGATGCCTATCATATTAGGACTAGTTTTATAACCAAAGAACATTACCATGCTATTCTAAAAGACTCTCACAAGGATATAAGTGAAGCATGAGAGATCAACAATTTCTACAAAATAAAATCACCATCGTGCTCTAAAAGATTTAAGTGAAGCACTAGAGCAAAACTATCTAGCTCAAAAGGTATAAGTCAAGCACATAGAGTGTTCTAACAAATTCTAGGCCATATTTATCTCTATCAAAAAGGTGTGTCCAGCAAGGGTTATTGTGGAAAACTAACAAGCAAAGACTCAAATCATACATGACGCTCCAAGCAAAACACATATCATGTCGTGAATAAAAATATAGTCCCGAGTATAGTTACCGATAGATGAAGGCGAAAGAGGGGATGCCTTCCCAGCGCATCCCCAAGCTTAGGCTTTTGGTTGTCCTTGAATTTTACCTTGGGGTGCCTTGGGCATCCCCAAGCTTATGTTCTTGCCACTCTTTGTTCCATAGTCCATCAAAGCCATACTCAAAACTTGAAAGCCTCACAACACAAAACTTAGCCCAAAATCTCGTGAGCTCCGTTAGTATAAGAAAACAAACCACCACTAAAAGGTACTGTAATGAACTCATTATTTTTTTATATTGGTGTTAAACCTACTGTATTCCAACTTCTCTATGATTCATATCCTCCAATACTACTCATAGATTCATCAAAATAAGCAAACAACACACGAAAAACAGAATCTGTCAAAAACAGAACAGTCTGTAGTAATCTGTAACTTTCGCATACTTCTATAACTCCAAAAAATTTAAATAAATTGGTAAACATGAGGAATTTGTATATTAATCATCTGCAAAAAGAATCAACTAAATATCACTCTCCAGTAAAATCTGGTGACTATTCTCGTGAGCGCTAACGTTTCTGTTTTTTACAGCAAGATCATATAAACTTCACACAAGTCTTCCCAAAGGTTCTACTTGGCACAAACACTAATTAAAACACAAAACCACATCTAAACAGAAGCTAGATGCAATATTTATTCCTAAAAAGAAGCAAAAACAAATAAAGTAAAATTGGGTTGCCTCCCAACAAGCGCTATCGTTTAACGCCCCTTGCTAGGCACGATACAAGGATAGATCCAGGTATTGCCATCTTTGGAAGGCAATCCATAAGTGGCTCTCATAATATATTCATATGGTAATTTAATATTTTTTTCTAGGAAAGTGTTCCATGCCTTTCCTTAACGGAAATTGGAATCTAATATTTCCTTCCTTCATATCAATAATTGCACCAATCGTTCTAAGGAAAGGTCTACCAAGAATAATAGGACATGAAGGATTGCAATCTATATCAAGAACAATGAAATCTATGGGCACATAATTCCTATTGGAAGCAATAAAAACATCATTAATCCTTCCCATAGGTGTCTTAATAGTAGAATCCGCAAGATGCAAATTTAAAGAACAATCATCAAGCTCATGGAAACCTAACAAATCACACAAAGTTTTTGGGATAGTGGAAACACTTGCACCCAAATCACACAAGGCAAAGCATTCATGATCCTTAATTTTAATTTTAATAGTAGGTTCTCATTCATCAGAAAGCTTTCTAGGGATAGAAACTTCTAGTTCAAGTTTTTCTTCATAAGATTGCATCAAAGCATCAACTATGTGTTTGGTATAATCTTTATTTTGACTATAAGCATGCAGAGAATTTATTACAGATTGCAACAAGGAAATACAATCAATCAAAGAGCAATTATCATAATTGAATCCCTTGAAATCCAAAATAGTGGGTTCATCACTATGCAAAGTTTTAATCTCTTCAATCCCACTTTTAACAATTTTAGCATCAAGATCTAAAAATTCTAAATCATTGGGACGCCTTCTAATTAAGGTAGACTCATCTCCAGTCCCATCTTTATCAAGATTCATACTAGAAAACAAGGATCTAATAGGAGATACAACAATAACTTTCAGATCTTCATCTTTATTTTCATGATAACTAGAAGAACACGCTTTATAAAGCACTATTTTTAGCACGCATCCTAGCGGTTCTTTCTTTGCATTCATCAATGGAAATTCGCATGGCTTCGAGAGACTCATTGATATCGTGCTTAGGTGGAATAGATCTAAGTTTCAAGGAATCAACATCAAGAGTAATTCTATCCACGCTTCTAGCCAATTCATCAATCTTAAGCAATTTTTCTTCAAGCAAAGCATTGAAATTCTTTTGTGAATTCATAAACTCCTTAACACTAGTTTCAAATTCGGAAGGCATCTTACCAAAAGAGTTATTGTAGTAATTACCATAATTATTAGAGGAATTACTAAGAAAATGTCTAGGATTAAAGTTTCCTCTATAAGCATTGTTACCAAAATTATTCCTACCAACAAAATTCACATCCAAAGATTCATTATTATTTTCAATCAACATGGATAAAGGCATATCATTAGGATCGGAAGAAGCACTCTTAGCAGCAAATAATTTCATAAGTTCAACCATATTTCCACACAAAACACTAATCTCTTTGATAGCATGCAATTTTTTACTAGTAGATCTTTCGGTGTGCCATTGAGGTAGTTTCCTAAGGTAGTTTCCATAAAAGTGCCTCCTAAGGTAGTTTCCATAAAAGTGCCTCCTATGGCCGAATCTAAAAGATTTCTAGATGCAAAATTCAAGCCAGCATAAAAGTTTTGTGTAATCATCCATAAGTTCAAACCATGTGTAGGACA
Source organism: Secale cereale (assembly GCA_902687465.1). NCBI lineage: Eukaryota > Viridiplantae > Streptophyta > Magnoliopsida > Poales > Poaceae > Secale > Secale cereale. The sequence goes on from LR738716.1 coordinate 39,530,693, forward strand.
ATTATGTATCATTAATTTCATTCCCTCCCAAGCTTGTGCAACATGCTCATGATCTAGTTGCTTAAAATTCATAATATAATTTCTAAGAGAGATAATCTTAGTAGGAGGAAAATACTTAGAGATAAAAGCATCTTTGCACTTATTCCACGAATCAATACTATTTCTAGGCAAAGAGGAAAACCAAGTTTTGGCACTATCTCTAAGTGAAAACGGAAATAACTTCAATTTAACAAAATCATTATCCGTATCCCTCTTCTTTTGCATATCACACAAATCAACAAAGTTGTTTAGATGGGTAGCGGCATCTTCACTAGGAAGGCCAGAAAATTGATCTTTCATGACAAGATTCAACAGAGCAGCATTGATCTCACAAGATTCGGCATCGGTAATAGGAGCAATAGGAGTGCTAATAAAATCATTATTGTTGGTGTTGGAGAAGTCACACAATTTGGTATTGTACTGAGCCATAGTGACAAGCAAGTAATCCAACACACAAGCAAAAAGAAGCAAGCGAACGATAAACACACGGCAAAAAGAAGGGCAAATAAAACGGCAAGGGTGAAGTGGGGGAGAGGAAAACGAGAGGCAAATAAATGTAATGCGAATGATAAGGGTTTGTGATAGGTACTTGGTATATGACTTTTGTGTAAGCCTCCCCGGCAAAGGCGCCAGAAATTCTTCTTGCTACTTCTCGAGCTTGCGTTGTATTCCCTTGAAGAGGAAAGGGTGATGCAGCACAGTAGCGTAAGTATTTCCCTCAGTTTTTGAGAACCAAGGTATCAATCCAGTAGGAGACCACGCACGAGTCCCTCGCACCTACACAAACAAATAAGAACTTCGCAGCCAACACGATAAGGGGTTGTCAATCCCTTTATGGTCACTTACGAAAGTGAGATCTGATAGATAGGATATTTTGATATTTTTGGTATTTTTGGATATAAGAACAGAAAGTAAAAACACCAAAGTAAAGTAGATTGCAGATTGATATGTTGAGAATAGACCTGGGGGCCATAGGTTTCACTAGTGGCTTCTCTCATGATAGCAGAATTCTACGATGGGTGAACAAATTACTGTCGGGCAATTAATAGAAAAGCGAATAATTATGAGAATATCTAGGCATGATCATTATATATAGGCATCACGTCCATGGGAAGTAGGCCAAAACGTTTCTGCATCTACTACTATTACTCCACACATCGACCGCTATCCAGCATGCATCTAGAGTATTAAGTTCATAAGAACAGAGTAGTGCTTTAAGCAAGATGACATGATGTAGAGGGATAAACTCAAGCAATATGATATAAACCCCATCTTTTTATCCTCGATGGCAACAATACAATACGTGCCTTGCTGCCCCTGCTGTCACTAGGAAAGGACACCGCAAGATTGAACCCAAAGGCAAGTGCTTCTCCCATTACAAGAACTATAGATCTAGTAGGCCAAACCAAACCGATAATTCGAAGAGACTTGCAAGGATATTATAATCATACATAAAAGAATTTAGAAAAGAACCAAATATTTCTCATAGATAATCTTGATCATAAACCCACAATTCATCGGATTTCGACAAACACACCGCAAAAAGATTACATCGAATAGATCTCCTCGAAGACCGAGGGGAACTTGGTATTGAGATCCAAAAAGAGAGAAGAAGTCATCAAGGTACTAACTATGGACCCGAAGGTCGGTGGGAAACTACTCACAACTCATGGTCAGGCGATGGTGTTGATGTAGAAGCACTCCGTGTAAGATCCCCCCTCCGGCGGAGCTCCAGAACAGGCCCCAAGATGGGATCTCACGGGAACAGAAGGTTGTGGCGGTGGAATTAGGGTTTTCTCTGTTGCTTCGATGTTTTCAGGGTACATGGGTATATATAGGAGGAAGGAGTACGTCGGTGGAGCAACATGGGGCCCACGAGGCAGGGGGCACGCCCCCCACCCTCGTGGGCACCACGTGTCCCCTCTGCCTTGGTTCTCAAGTCTCTCGTGAAGATATCGTTCCAATAATAACTCTCTCGAAGGTTTTATTCCATTTGGACTCCGTCTGATATATCCTTTTCTACGAAACCTTGAAATAGGCAAAAAACTACAATCTGGACTGGGCCTTTGGGTTAATAGGTTAGTCCCAAAAATAATATAAAACTGTATAATAAAGCCCATTAAACATCGAAAACATCATATATAATAGCATGGAACAATCAAAAATTATAGATACGTTGGAGACGTCTCAATGGGTTCTCACACACTTCCATCATATCTCTTTTCATGGCTAAAAGAACTAGCTCCCTCTTATCGCTCGTCATGGAGGCACTTGATTTTGGCTTGTGGCGCTCACTCTCTTTTTGGTGGGTCATTCTCTCACCATTCTCCCCATGATGGGTGGATGCTTGCTTGTCGGCAATCACTTGACTTGGGGACATAGGTTGTAGCACAAACTCCTTGCCCTTCATTTGGATGTTATATTGATTGGTTCGCCCGTTGTGTAGGACGCCACAGTCGTATTGCCAAGGTCTCCCCAAGAGAAGGTGGCACACAGACATAGGAACCACATCACACTCCAAGGTGTCTTCGTATGCGTCGATCTTGAATAAAACTTGCATCGTGTGCTCCACTTGAATTGTGCCTGAGTGGCTAACACTACAAAAAAAAGACACATCCGTGACATTTTGGGCCGAACAAATAATTTTTCTATCATGCTTATGACACTTCTATGACGATAATTGTGACAAAACCCGGTATCATCATAGATGTGGTGGGCTCCTACTTCTATGACAAAAAATCATGACAGAAAATGAGCTTTTTGTCCTGGGCGGGCCGGAGACGTAGTTGCATGACATTCTTTGGCGTGTCCATGATGGAAAAACCGTGGTAGAAGCGAGGGCGAGGAAAATATCGAGGAGTTCCTGGTTACGGTGGGTGGTCCGGGCCGAGCAATGCACGGAGGGATTGCGTGTTTCTCTCGTACACGTACATGCATGGGTGCGAGGCGTTGTGTTCTAACTGAACCCGAGCGAGGCGTTCGCCTACTGAACCCGAGGGATTGCACTGCAGGCTACACGTTACTGAACCCGAGGGATCGATCGATCTGATTGTTAACTGAACCCGATCGAGTGATTTCTTCGCTACTGCTGCTAACTGAAGCCGATCGAACCTGCTGCCTCTTGATGAACAGTGAGTGTTGTTAGGGGTTGGATGAACAGTTTCCAGTGGGGATTGGATGAACAGGACCCCGTGGTAGTAGCTAGAGGTCGTTGCCGCCGGATGAACAGGACCCCGATCGAGCCGGTTGGGGGTGGATGAATAGGCCCCCATGGAGGGCTGGTTGAACAGTAGCTAGTGGAGGGCTGGATGAACAGTAGCTCGTGGAGGGCTGGTTGAACAGGAGCCGGTGGAAGCTGGATCAACATTAACTGGTGGAGGATGGAGGGAGACGCCGTGGATGAACTATTGCAGGTGGAGGCTGGAGGAGGTCGACGGTGGATGAACAGTAGCCCGTGGAGGATGGAGTGACGCAAGAGACTGTGGATGAACAGTAGCCCGTGGAGTCTCATTTTGCGGTACGCCACACCCCTCCTGATGAACAGGACCGTCGTTTCGACCATAGGAGGTCAAAGAGAAGTATGTTTCCTCTGGTTTGCGGTATGCCACACCCCTCCCGATCAACAGGACCCCGTTTCGATCGTAGGAGGTCGAAGAGAAGTATGTTTCCTTTGTTTTGCGGTACGCCAGACCCCTCCCGGTGAATAGGATCCCATTTCGACCGTAGGCAGTCGAACAGAAGGCGTTTCCTCTGTTTTGCGGTACGCCAGGCCTCGTTTCGGCTGTTCCGTCCAAGCCAGTTGGCTCCTGATGAACAGGACACATTCCGTTGTCTCCCGATTAACACGACGTACTTTCTCTATTCCGACCTAGCCGGTTGGCCACCGATGAACAGGACACCGTCGCTGCTCTCCGTTGCCTCTCCATGTACACGAGCCCTGGCCGTACGTATGCGCGAGTAGGCGTTCGAGACCCCGCCCGTATGTATGTATGTGGTCGTATTTACTTTCTTGCACCCTAGTTGTACGTACGTGTACACGATATTGACGGGACTGCGTGACATGCTACGTTCGCGCCTCTACTACGACACGTGCCCTTCCTTACTCGGACATGGTTCATCGCTGCAGCCTGCGGACAGACCGATCGACCAGTATGTACGTACATGTTTGCGACTAGACAGACAACCCTGCGTACTGTTCGACCGGGTGGGTCCCAGCTGATAGGGAGGTAAGGAGGCACTTCCTTGCGTGCGAAGATATAGCTGGTGGGTCCCACTTGTTAGGGGGAGAATCTTATTTTTTGCCCGTAATATGGACGCACTTCCTTGCGTGCGAAAATGTAGCTGGTGGGTCCCAGCAGTCAAGGGGGAAATGTTTTATTCACGAAATACGGTGGCCCATACGGTGGGTCCCTGCTGTCAGGTGGAGGAATCATTATTTTATGCGTAATAAGGAGGCACTTCCTTCCTGCGGCCGTGGACAGCTGTCAACCTCTTCACGTACCATACACTTCTGATGGAAGTCGTTCCTTGACCACATTGACCACGCCGTGCCGAGAGAACCAAGGTGGTTGACGATGGCGAAGCCTAGGAAGAGGACGACGCAGAGCCGTGGAAGACGCGGTAGTGGATGCCCACGTGGAGAGGAGTACGAGGGTTGACTAGTTCAGTTGCGTTGTGAGTCGCCGCAGAATAACAGGGGTTGTGGGTGAGTAGAGGGATGGCCTGGCCAGAGGTTGGAGTAGGTTGGAGCGGTCAGGCCTACGCGGTAGCAGAGCCGGCCACGGGAGGCAGGAGCAGGCGGCACGACCGGTGCTGGTTTGGGCGGTTAGAGCACGAAGACCAGAGGTTGTAGAAGCACCATGGCCGTTGGATGGACATTGTACGGTCACTGGAGCTAGAATCGTTCATATTGACTAAGTTGACAAAGCCCTCCGCCCGCGTCAGTAGGCCCGCAAGCCAGCCTCCAACTATGGTGGGTCCCACATAGCAGGGGAGTATTCACTTTTTTGTGCGTAATAAGGAGGCACTTCCTTCCGTGCAAAGATATAGCTGGTGGGTCCGAGCTGCCAGCGGGAGGAACGTTTTTTCGTGAAATACAGAGGCCCTTCCGGTGGGTCCCTGCTATCAGGTGGAGGAATCATTATTTTGCATGTAATAAGCAGACACTTGCTTGTGTGGGTCCCTACTGTCAGCCTCTCCACTTACATCGCTCTTTCGATGGATGTTGTTTGTCGACCATGTTGACCACGCCGTGCCGAGAGCACAAACGCGGTCGACGAGGGCGAGGCCCAGGAAGGGAACGACCCAAAGCCGGTGAAGCCACAGCAGCGGATGCCCACACTGAGGGAAGTACAAGCGTTGACTATTCGGTTGTGGGGTGAGGCTGACGTCGCAGGAAAAAAATAGGATGTGTGGGTGTGATACGGAGTATCCCATGATCATCCCCATGTTCACTCGACGAGACCTCAACTACACACAATTGGACACAAGGTTCACTCGCTCCTCTCAGAACCTCCACTTTCTACATGTGAGACATGCCTACTACCTCAAATATATGTGCTATGCATGTTCAGGAACACCCAAGGAGACCATGGAGAACCCAAGAACCAAGGCCAAGTGCGCGCGGAAGAGAAGGAAGAAAAGCCAGCATCTACAGGCCCCGGACATCCGGCCCCCAAGCCCGGACATCCGGCGCCCCTTCACAGAAGCGAGCACCGCAAGCCCGGACATCCGGCTCCACTGGAAGCCCCGGACATCCGGCCCCTTCGCCGGAAATCCGGCCCCTCATCACAGAAGGCAACCGAAGCCGGCCACGCTCAGCCCGGACATCCGGCCAGAGGCCCGGACATCCGGCTCCTCGCGAGCCGCCGGACATCCGACCCTCGGCCCGGACATCCGGCGCCTGCCTGCGCGCAGAGACGGGCCTGAGGCCCATGTATCCCTCTCCCACTTACCCCTTCGTGGACCTAGACTATATATACTCCTCCCCCTCCTCCATTTGAGGGTTAGCTTAGTGATAGCTCATTTGATACTATCTAGTGGTACATCTCCTTGTGAGTGACTGCGGCCCCTCCACGGAGAAGATCCACTACGGATTCAGGACCTCCTTCTTCGGAGAAGATCCCCAGGGATATCAAGACCTCCTCACGGAGAAGAACCGGTTACCCTTTGTATCGTCCCTTGTTGATCATGGATCTTGTATCTCTTTGTGTTTCGAGGATCTAGCATATGTGTGACTTGTTCTTGTTGGTTTGAGTGATTCTCTCGTGTTTTCCCTCGTGTTTCCTCTCGTGTTTCCCCCGTTTCCCTTTGTGTTCTTCGTGTTCATCGTGGGATCCCCTCCATTTCGTGAAAGATCCGCTGATTAGGGTTCCACCCTGTATCATATGGTATCATGAGCCACGGTTTCTCACGAATTTGGAGCCTCCCCACCGTTTTCTAGCCTTGTTTTGTTGTGTTCTTCCCCAAATTCGAAAATTCCCCACCAAAAATAGCCCCAAAAAATTTTGTGATCTGTTGTTTAGATGATGTTTTGTTGATTTTGATCCGTGGATTTGCTTGGTTTCAAGTGGATCTAGCATTTCCCCAAGTTTCCCCATCTTTCCTCCACAAAATCTCTCAAATTTTGAGCCCCAAATCATCAATTTCCGCCCCAAATTCGAAAAGTTCGTCCCGATTCAGATCTGGAATCTTCGGGCCGGACATCCGGGCCACTGGCCGGACATCCGGGCCATCGGGCCGGACATCCGGCTCCTGGAGGGCAAAATCCCGCGCGGTTCTGGACATCAGGCCCCGGAAATCCGGCCCCGGCCCCGGATGTCCGACCCCTGGGAATTTCAGACTTTTTCATTTCACCGTTTTGTCCATAACTAATTCATCCGAACTCCGATTTCGACGTTCTTGAGCTCGTTTTAAAGCTCTTGACATCCCCCATAACACAAAAATACCACCATAATCATTTGACTCCATCATATTTTGTGGATTTTGGCATGTTTGCCTAGGGCTTCCACCATATCATCCACATAACCACCACCGACTTCCGCAACCTAACAAATTTTGTTCCCATAGCATTTGTGGTTGCTTGAGTAGTGATTTGAGTCTCCTAAGGTGTTTAGGCTACTTAGGGACCATTGCTTCTTCATCAACCACCACCACCACTTCCGCATACCCATTGCCCATTATACATAGCCAACCCAACTTAACCCAATTTTGTTGAGCTTGTTTGAGTTGTGGCTTGTGTCTCCTAAGGTGTTTCGGCTACTTAGGGACCGTGACTTCAACTCCAACATCATGTATAGCCCATCATTCCACTTCCGCAATCACCACGGCATTGCCGCTACCACCATTTGATATTTGTCCTTGAGATTTTGAGTTGTGGTTTTTCCGTTTCCTAAGGTGTTTCGGCTAATTAGGAACGGGTCTACATCAAGAGCACCACCTCTCATCATCGACACGGACGGTAACTTTGACGACATCATTGTATATTCCCTTGCAATTGCATTGTTAACCCCTAGACCATTTTTGCGTCACCTACCTATCGAGACTAGCCATTTGAGTATTGCAGGCAACGTGACTTGTGCACATTAGTGATCATACTTCCCATATCATACATACCATATCACCGTGGTGAATCTCTTGATATCATCTCTTGTGACACAAGGTTGTCATCGCATATACTCAATTGCTATCTTGGTTCGTGAAGTTTTGCATGAGAAAAGAGCTCAAAAGAGAAAGAGCCAAACAAGCTTTTAAGCATAAAGAAAAAGATACGCAAAGAGCTTTTAAGCAAGAAACCATAGCATCATACTACATTAAGATTGTCATACTCGATCATTTTGGATCATACCACCGGAATACCATACATATAGCATACTTGGGATAGAAGTCGTTGCATTTTGCATAGTAGGTTGTGCACAAGTTCGTATCCGCCTATTGTGCAATCGCGCTAGCGTCTCTCTAGTGTTGTGCAACACGAGCATTTTCGTGGATTCCACATTTTGGCTCATTCCTTGGTTGCACGACCCCATCTATCTACCCGTGTGTGTGTTTCCGTGTGCCACCCATCTTGCTATTGGTCTACTTGTTGCATTTGCAAATTTGTGAATCTTTTTCAACATTATTGAGTCTTGCTAACATTTCGCTTGAAATTTTTGTGCCACTATCCTCACCGAGCTCCACCATAAGCTTTACTTGTGTAGGTGTGAGAAACCGACAAGAATTGGTACCAATTGTGCTATTTCCTTGTTCCACAATTGAGTGATCATTGATCCATCTTCAACATCGGTCAAGGTACATTTGGTCTAGTTCTTCTCTTTCTCCCACTCATACTTGCTAGCGTTTTGTGATGGATAGGCAAGGCATTTCATCTCCGGTCTTCGACATCGACGGCGCGAACAAGGACATCCACGCGAAAACCATCGGACTACAACGAGAAATGCAAGAGTGCTTGGGCAACATCGCCATCGAACAACGACACTTCGCGACAAGGACAATGGCTTCCCTCGACGACATGTGCGACTCCTTCAACAAACAAATGGCGGAGCTCCGACACTTGGTGGTCGACTACAAGTCTTCTTCCCCTTCGTCATCCTCTCGGCGGCGACGTTCAAGTCACAAGTCTTCGGAGCGCAAACATGATGCAAGAGCAAGTCTTCCACGTCCACACCGCCATGGCGACCACCGACATCGTCATGAAGGGCAAGTCACATCCAAGCATCATGTGCACGACGACGACGAACGACATCTACCAAGAGCTCAAGCACGACAACGACATCATCATCATGAAGATGCTCGACAAGCGCATACCTACAAGTCCGAAGAAGCTCTACATCACGCCAAGCCCAAGCTTCAAGAGCACATAAGAAGACCGCGAGACAAGCACACCCAAGAAGGAGCTACGGCTACAACCACCACTTCGGCATCTTCGCCAAGTGTTATCAAGGCATCTTCGCCTTTGGATGTACGGCATCTTCGCCTACCTCCCATGAGTTCGCCTACATCGACGTCTTCATCATCAAGGCGATCATCTACGAGCGACGGCGACAAGACGGTCGAGCATGGGCCATCCCCTTCGACCAAGCCGACGAGCATGAACCTCTTCGACACCATGAAGACGGCGCCCATATTGGACTACTACTCCGGGTCAAGCTACGCGAGCAAGCATGAGACCTTCTCTTTGACCTCGGAGGAGCGTGATGGTTTGCCACACCCTACGGCATTCATCTTTGGAGGCATTACGGATGAGGAAGTTGAGCATGGAGACTATTGCACCTACACCCCTTCGACATCCACATATGACGAGATGCCCCAATTCCCATGTGAGGAGAGCCACCACCACATGAGTGATACGAGTGACTCCACCATATGTGAGCTTGAGAGCATTTCCCTTGAGAGGATGAGTGTGCACACCACTAGCCCCACACATGAGAGCATGCCACTTCTCCTATGTGAGGTTGAGAGCCATTTGAGTGACTCCACCAACCATACGAGTGAGAGCATCCACGAGGGAGTGAGTGAGTCACACCTAGTGAGTGAGGTAGTTGAGAGGGCATGTGAGGCCACTATGATTTCTAACGACTTAACCTCTACTCCTAGTGTGTTTTCGTTGGTGCTAGGTCTCCTACATGACGATATGCCTACCCTCGACAAGTCCATCCCTCCAATGGACAACCCGATGGCCATGGTGGAAGAAAATGCACCACCCACATGGTTCCATCACGATGAAGATGAGTACGTTTGGATCATGAACACCTCACCTACAACGCATGAGCGACGCTCCAAAGGTAAAATAGGTGAAGGTGATGCTCTTGTCCCACTAGTGGACTATCTTGACAATGATTGCTTGCATGATGTTGACACACCTATTGCCATGCTTCATGCTAGTGCGACTTCATCATGTCATGACTTACCTATTTATGATGAATATGATGATGAGCATGTTGAGTTGCCTAGTTGGGATGCTATGCTCCATAGGATCTCATGTGAAAATTCTTTTGGTCACATCATGTTCGACAACCCTCTAAACTTGTCATATGCTATGAGTGAGATTTCTCATATTGTTTCATATCAATCTCAACATAGTAACTATGCATGCACCATTAAAGTGAATCCTATTTGCACTTGTGGCATAGATGACAAGATGATGGTCATTGGCTTGTGTTTCTCTTGCGATGATATTGCCATGCTTCCTTTACATGACTTGCGCAATTCATCTACTATGCCATGCCATGAACACAATGTTCCAAATATGCTTTGCTTTGGATGTTGTCAATATTCTCCATGTGAACTTTCCAATAATGCTCATGAGGAGACCCCCATAGTTTCCTCATACATCCTAGGAGATCTTGATGCATTCCATACCTTGCATGATTACCATGATTGTGTGCACCATATGCATTCCATGAATAACAATGCTCTACATATTTCTTGTGATGCATTACATAATTCGAGTCTCCATTATGCTATACATAACAACAAACCTATCATGATGGATGACATGTTTCTATACCACGCATCTCATTTATTTGAGCATTGGATATTATGTGCTAACCAACACTTGCACGTGCGCATCATGATGGATGATGTGTACATATACCACGCACATACAATTTTTCCTTTGCCTTTGTCTTGTGTAGGTACTTTTGCAAACTCGTCAACCTCACAATCCCATGAGTTGACGAAAAGAGCTCTTGAGAGCAACGATGACTTGGGATTCCGTGGAATCTCCTTACCACAATTCTCTTCGCGCAACCACTACGCGCCTCTCTTTTACTTGGCTCTCACACGGCTATGGGCTATTTGCCACTTCTCACATTATGCCCATACTATCGTGTTCACTTTGCATGTTATGCCTCTTGCTATGACTTGGCCATGCAATTGTGACCCTTGCTTGCCTTTACACATGATTCACCATTATGATACTCCTATGTGTATTTGCATGCTTGGTGGAGATACTTGTAGCCACTACCATGATTTCTTTGTGTCCCATGCTATTGTTGATTCTTGTGTTGAGAGAGACATGATATCCCATTGCTATTTCCATATGGCCTCTCATCAACACATTGATGCTATTTTGCTCTTATCTTGCTTTCATGCTTGTGCTATGCCATGTGCATTATTCATGCCTACAATTTGTGCACATGACATGCTTGCCATGATTACCTCTAGTACGTTGCATCTTCGCACTACTAGCTTGTTTGACTTGATTGCTATGATTTCTTGCTATGTTGCATCACCCATGTTCCACTCTTACTTGCTTTCTTGGGTTGATGACATATATGTTCATGCCACTCACATGATATATCATGATCATTGTCATTTGTCTCCACTAGTTGCATCTCTCATCACTTGTATTGAGTGCAACAATGCTATGTTTGTTGATCTTGGAGACTTGGACAACATTCTTGTGATGCATGCTTGCTTGTTTGAGCCTAATGCCTTTGGTTGTTATCGCATCATATGCTTACATGTCATGCCACATTACCTTGTTCTTTCTTGTGATAAGAATGATGCAAGCACTTGTTGGGTATTTTCCCGCACGAATGCTAGGTTTTGCATTATGGCTAACCTCATTTGTTTTTCCGAGTGTTTGTCATGTTCTTTCATTTTGAAGGATTCACAAGGCGGTACCATCACAAGGCATCTTTGGCATGTGAAGGCATACATGATGTGCAACACCAAAATCTTCGAGAAATTCCTGAAGGTGAATTCCTTCTTTGTGAGCCATCCTCACTTATACATATTGGATGGGCCATACTTTCATTGTTGTTTCCTTCTTGTTGTCTACATGATACATCTACGGGATGGAGGACCTACATTGAAGATAGACCCTTTGGATGCACCTTTGGACCTTCACTCATGCCACGACATCGAGCATTGGTATATCAAAACACCTTTGGCACATTGCACCAAAACCTTCATATTTGTTGATTGTGTGCTCATATGCCATGCTCCATGGACAAATCATACCCATGATAAATTTGCATCTTATGCATGGATTGACTCACAATATGGTTGCCTCGTTGCATCGTGTATTCCCATGTCATCCATGATATATGACCTTGTGCATTTCCTTAGCAAATTTGTTGTGATCTTTCTTGATGGCATATTCATACATCATGATCATATTGTCCTCCATCAATTGCATGATAACATACACATATTGAGCATCCATTGCCATGTTCATGCTCTTGATAAACCATCACACTATGACATCATTTTGCATAATGGTTGCATTGATCACATTCACAACACCTTTGTGTGCACCACAAATGCATTTGATCACATGAATGCTTTACATATCATACTATATCATCTTGTTAAGCTTCATGTACCTTGTCACACGGACTCATTCTTACATGATGGACACTTTGTGTGCGCTAACCATTGTATTTCCAAGTGTCCTTTGTGTTTGCTCATTTTGCATGTACCACATACCGGAGACACCTTGGAGTACTTGGCTTGCAACATGCCCTCAACTTCGTCCAACTACAAGTCCGTTTACGACTACCGTTTCCATGGTGATGAGGTTTTTGATCCGAGGTCGGATCTTTCCCAAGGGAGGGGAGATGATACGGAGTATCCCATGATCATCCCCATGTTCACTCGACGAGACCTCAACTACACACAATTGGACACAAGGTTCACTCGCTCCTCTCAGAACCTCCACTTTCTACATGTGAGACATGCCTACTACCTCAAATATATGTGCTATGCATGTTCAGGAACACCCAAGGAGACCATGGAGAACCCAAGAACCAAGGCCAAGTGCGCGCGGAAGAGAAGGAAGAAAAGCCAGCATCTACAGGCCCCGGACATCCGGCCCCCAAGCCCGGACATCCGGCGCCCCTTCACAGAAGCGAGCACCGCAAGCCCGGACATCCGGCTCCACTGGAAGCCCCGGACATCCGGCCCCTTCGCCGGAAATCCGGCCCCTCATCACAGAAGGCAACCGAAGCCGGCCACGCTCAGCCCGGACATCCGGCCAGAGGCCCGGACATCCGGCTCCTCGCGAGCCGCCGGACATCCGACCCTCGGCCCGGACATTCGGCGCCTGCCTGCGCGCAGAGACGGGCCTGAGGCCCATGTATCCCTCTCCCACTTACCCCTTCGTGGACCTAGACTATATATACTCCTCCCCCTCCTCCATTTGAGGGTTAGCTTAGTGATAGCTCATTTGATACTATCTAGTGGTACATCTCCTTGTGAGTGACTGCGGCCCCTCCACGGAGAAGATCCACTACGGATTCAGGACCTCCTTCTTCGGAGAAGATCCCCAGGGATATCAAGACCTCCTCACGGAGAAGAACCGGTTACCCTTTGTATCGTCCCTTGTTGATCATGGATCTTGTATCTCTTTGTGTTTCGAGGATCTAGCATATGTGTGACTTGTTCTTGTTGGTTTGAGTGATTCTCTCGTGTTTTCCCTCGTGTTTCCTCTCGTGTTTCCCCCGTTTCCCTTTGTGTTCTTCGTGTTCATCGTGGGATCCCCTCCATTTCGTGAAAGATCCGCTGATTAGGGTTCCACCCTGTATCAGGGTGGGTAGAGGGATGGTCTGGCGGCAACACAACCGGCCATGGGAGGAGGGAGCAGGCAGTACCTCCGGCTCTGGTTTGGGCGGCTGGAGTAGGAAGATCAGAGATTGAAGAAGCGCGATGGCCGTTGGATGGACATCCAATCGTCACTGCTCTGTGTTGACTAAGTTGACAAAGCCTTGCGTACGCGTCAAAAAAAATTAGGACAGCGTCATCGTCAACCTAGTAGGCCCAGAAGTCAGCCTCCAAATGTGTAGAAAACAGCATATAGCCCATTAGCCATTATTTTCAATAATTTACAACACATTTGCTAATCTTAAGGATATTTTGAAGCCCATATTCTTTTTATTAGCATTACTGACCATATTCTAGGCACAGCCAAAAAACTCAATGAAATTTTGCATATTTCGGTGGGGTCCGAACTCTTTTAATCATGAAATTTCAAGTCACATTAAAAATAATTTTTTTAAACTATATCAAAATAAAATTCAAAAAAAATCTCCGCAAAAAAATGAATGAAATTTAAAATCTTGACTAGCAAGATGCCAGTGTGTTGCACGGAACATTGCCACTTCTCGAGCTTGCGTTGTATTCCCTCGAAGAGGAAAGGGTGATGAAGCACAGTAGCGTAAGTATTTCCCTCGGTTTTTTGAGAACCAAGGTATCAATCGAGTAGGAGACCACGCGCGAGTCCCTCGCACCTGCACAAACAAATAAAAACTTCGCAGCCAACGCAATAAGGGGTTGTCAATCCCTTCACGATCACTTACGAAAGTGAGATCTGATAGATATGATAGGATAGTATTTTTGGTATTTTTGGTATAGAAACAAAAAGTAAATAATGCAAAGTAAAGTAGATGGAAGATTAATATGTTGAGAATAGACCCGGGGGGCATAGGTTTCACTAGTGGCTTCTCTCGTGATAGCAGAATTCTATGGTGGGTGAACAAATTATTGTCGAGCAATTGATAGAAAAGCGCATAGTTATGAGAATATCTTGGCATGATCATTATATATAGGCATCATGTCCGTAACAAGTAGACCGAAATGATTCTGCATCTACCACTATTACTCCACACATCGACCGGCATCCAGCATGCATCTAGAGTATCAAGTTCATAAGAACAGAGTAACGCCTGAAGCAAGATGACATGATGTAGAGGGATAAACTCGAGCAATATGATATAAACCCCATCTTTTTATCCTCGATGGCAACAATACAATACGTGCATTGCTGCTCCTACTGTCACTGGGAAAGGACACCGCAAGATTCTCCCATTGCAAGAACTATAGATCTAGTAGGCCAAACCAAACCAATAATTCGAAGAGACTTGCAAGGATATTATAATCATACATAAAATATTTCAGAAAAGAATCAAATATTGTACATAGATAATCTCGATCATAAACCCACAATTCATCGGATCTCGACAAACACATCGCAAAAAGATTACATCGAATAGATCTCCTCAAAGATCGAGGAGAACTTTGTATTGAGATCCAAAAAGAGAGAATAAGCCATCTAGCTAATAACTATGGACCCGAAGGCCTGTGGTAAACTACTCACAACTCATTGGTGAGGCTATGATGTTGATGTAGAAGCACTCCATGATCGATCCCCCCTCTGGCGGAGCTCCGGAACAGGCCCCAAGATGGGATCACACGGGAACAGAAGGTTGCGGTGGTGGAATTAGGGTTTCGTCTATTGCCTCGATGTTTTTAGGGTATGAGCATATATATAGGAGGAAGAAGGGCACCAGGGGAGCCAGAGGAGGCCCACGAGGGTGGGGGCACGCCTGCTCCCCGGGCGCGCCCCCTGCCCTCGTGGCCACCTCTTTCGTTCCCTCGCATGTACTCCAAGTCTTCTGTGTAGATACGATTCCAAAAATAACTCTCCCAAAGGTTTCCTTCCGTTTGGACTTCGTTTGATATTCCTTTTCTGCAAAACACTAAAATAGGCAAAAAACAACAATTTGCACTGGGCCTTGGGTTAGTAGGTTAGTCCCAAAAATAATATAAAAGTGTATAATAAAGGCCATTAAAATCCAAAACAGAATATATAATAGCATCGAAAAATCAAAAATTATAGATACGTTGGAGATGTATCAAACATCAAGATGCATTTGTATGAGTAGTTTATCTTGTGGGAGAAAAGGATGAACGAGGGAAGGCCATATCTGCAAATGTGGAGACGAACGCGGGTAAATTGTCATAGTTTCATTCCTATTCGTGAGATATAGATTGGATGGCCTATATTACAGGATGGCAGGCACACCATCATCACCAACTCTACTTTTATAAGAGTAGAGAAATTCAGAAAAAAATGATATTTGAATGTAATTGCCGGTTAGCTTTGGATTAAAACTTTACAGCTCATTTCTTACAACTTATAGCCCAATTTCTGGGGAAGCCCATTTCTTACTATTTACATCCCTCCTCGTCTTGAAAGATTTGCAGCCCAGCAGGGCTGAGAAAAGCAAGTCAGCCTCGGTTGGGTATTCTCCAAAAAAAGAATTGGCTGAGCCATTTTCAGAAAGAAAAAAATATCAACTGGGCTTGTCATGTGCTTAAGTAAAAGCGTAAGCGTGGGCTAGACGGGCCACAACCCCCGCACAGCGCACAGTTCAGCTCCGTCTCTAAAACTAAAAAACAACTGGGCGAGCTGCTGGGTCCTTGGTGTTATCCGCTCGTTGTGTAATTTTCTTGTTTATTGACTACATTAGCAATGGTGTGGGACCTAGTTTTCAAACAATTAGGAGGAAGTACTTTTTGTTTTGTAATAACGAGGCACCTGCTTGCGTAATGTACTGACCCTGGTGGGTCCCTACTGTCAGCCTCTCCACGTACAGTTATCTCTTGATTCCTCTCGGTTGTTGGCCATGTTGACAATGCCAGACGGCGGTGGGCACAGCGAGCGAACAAAGGCAGAGAACGATGGCGAGGCCTCGGACGGAAACGAATAGGAGCCCTGGAAGATGCGGCAGTGTAGTGGCAGGCGGAGGGGAGTACGAGGGCAACAACATGTAACTCAAGCTTACAAATGGTACAAAAAGCCCAAGGCTTAATTGTTCATCAAATTTAGACAAAACCCAGATTGAACATGGAAATAACATCTAACCCAACCACTCTTTTTCTCAGTACAAAACAAATGGATCCGTCTGATCCATAAAATCAACATCATGTGCAAAAAACTATTGGAGGATAGCTAGAAGTTGTTGTAAATAGAACCCAAGCACGTTCAGAAGCCCATTTGTCCACCTGAAACTTCTTTTTTTGCTATTCAACATGTCCGTCCGTGGGAAATCTCTTATTGAAAAACTTAAGCCTCATGGACAATAGTAACCTCGCATTCAACAGGAAGAATGTGACAAAGCTTCTGTTTGCCTGGTTGGATGCATATCCTTCCATTGTTATTGTCCTCGAACGAATGTCATGCGAACTGAGAACGTTCTGGTGCCTATTACGCCACCTATTGGTTATATGTTTTTCTCCAGGTGTTAGTGCCTAAGTAGACATGAAGATTGAAAATAGTTAAGGTCTCAAAAAAGAGTATGTCGAAAGAGCGGCAGCTGAACGGTTAATTCTAGTACAATATATACGGGCTTTCAATGTGCATGAAATCATCATTTTTATATATAAATTCTCCAGAGATCGAAAGCATTGCAGGAAGCCAATAACTATGTTCAGATCAAAACTAAACATTCTGATATATAAGATCTTGACAGAATCTAGCAGCATTAATAGGCTATCCATGGACGAACTCTTCATTGAGCATATAACATAATATTAGTAACCAAAGTGTACTCCAAGATGATATAAAACTTATGCGCACAAATGAAAAATGCAGCTCATGATTACAAATGTGTAGATGATAATATACGGTACCTAAAAATGTGAGGAGCCAAACACCAACTTGTTGTGATCCTTAAACAAATCACTAATTACACCCAAGGTCTCCAGTTTGGGCGCAGAGACAACAGTTATTTGTGAAGGTTTATAATAATAATGAAGGATCAACCTTTGAAGTGAAGGGTCATCTTTGATGATGAGCTGATGTCCTTCAAAACAAATTTCAATGCTTTTAAGGTGAGGCAAATTTATTTGGAGACAACTGATAGGGATTTCTATTCCCAAAACAATCAATGAGCGCTCTAGGGCAGGGCAACTAGAGTGGATAATGTTGTGCAGTGAGGCCTCCGACAGATAAACCACCACAAGCGAAAGTTTTTTTAGCAGTGGGAGTCAAAGCATTTGTACCAGATCATCTCGTAGATGGCACTGAGCGAAGGTGGCAGTGTGGAGAGAGGAGGAAAACCACGAGATGGACAACGGTGGTGTGGGCACAAATTCTTGGTGTTCGGTTTGTGGTGTGAAACTTTCGTGGTAATGGTAGAACTCAAACTAATGTACTTTTTCAAATTCAGGGGATGTCAGCCAAGCGTCCACCATGCAGGGTATGGATAGCAGGTAGTGTGTCGGGATGCAGAGGCGTTGAACGAGGCCCTGATGGTGAGAGGAGACGATGGCTCTGAGGAGATCAAATTCAGGAAGGACAAATATCTGACGACAGTCGAGATTGAGGGGCGCGGTGCACCACAGAAGGCGCCACTGAGTTGAGAGGACTTGTGTGCGGCAGCAATCCTTGGTGGGGAGAAGTGAGATGATCTCCCCAAGGATGTCTCCCTGGAGATCGCTGATGCGGTCCATCGGAGATTCTATGGGTTCCTCAAAACCGGGTGGGGGTGGGGGGCTCGCCGCTTCTCCCCGCGATGCCGAGTACAGGATCTACAACCTGCGTTGTCGCTGGCGGGAGCCACATCTTATTGGCGCTGGGGCTTGCCGACTCAATTTTCCTTGCGGGCGTCGCTTCGAGCTCACGGGTTTGAGCAGAGTATCTAGAGAGGAACCTAGTGGCTGTGCGAGTGGGGAAGAAGATCGGTTGGGGTTTTCTGTAGGAGTGGAAGAAGAGGAGCGGGTATTTTCTGTATGAGTGAGTAAGAAGGTGAGTGTGGGTTTTCTGTACGAGTGAGGAAGATGGGGAGCGGGGGGAATTGTTGTGCGACAGAAGCGGGGGAGTCCAGCGAGTTGCAGTATAAGTGGAAGTGAGGAGGAATGAGGGTTTTTCTGGGATCGCCCCCTCTTCAAGAAATATGGGCTTCTCCTCGCAAAAAACAAAAACAAATAGGCTTTAAGATGATAGGCTTTTGTATCGACCGAGTCGGCTACCTGTGTTTCATACTAGAGGGCCTTAACACTAGAGGCAGCCCATTAGAGACACTCTCCAGCTCTCCAGCTTATTTCCCATTCGAATGAAAATAAGAGACACCTCCAGCTTAATTACGGCTCCTCATTGGTAACATTTTTCAACATGAAAAAAAGTTATAGCTCCTTTTCGGGCCGGCTTGGCATCCACCAAATTAGAGGATAGTGGTTTGCATGCAGACACTCACACTGGTTGTAGCGCAGAAAAATGAGGGGTAAAATAGCATGCCCAGAATATACATAGATTAACAGGGATTGTGGTGGATTAAATCATGTACAAGCCAAATTCCCTCATTCCTCTCCAAACCCCTTGGGAGGAGGTTGAACCGAACAAGGCCTAAGACTAACCACTGTGGGAGTAACTTAATTACATATGGTATCATAATATGATACTCAACCCTCTATTTCTTCATTTAATTCTACACCACCTCATCAAATTTGCCTAGTTGGCATGCATGATACTACTTATGATACTCCCATTACAACCAGCCTGGTAGAATTAATATACCTAATCTAAGTGGTCGCTGCTCGATCTGTTTGTCCTCCTCCGGTATCCGGCTACATAAGAATCGTGCAAGACACCGGTTGTTTTTGCTGGAGTCGCCTTAGCGGTGGCCTTCATGTGATACAATCGGTGGTGGCCTCACATGTTCTACTTCTCCTCAATGATGGCGGCGGGCGGCGACGTGTTGGCCGTTACCTCGTTGACATCCGCGTAGCCACGTCACCTCGTCGACATCCATGGCGCCTTCTTTCTCTTCCTGCATGGCATGACTACACGCACGTCGACGGCGAATGGCGCAGTCGCAGGCACTGGAGGTGATGTACGAGACGACGTCATCGAGGGCAGCGACGATGCCTGTGCCGCTGTGCTCACCGACAAGCAGGCGTGTAGCAAGTCGGCACTCTTCCCCGAGCTGTATTGGAGCGGCCAACTGTGGAACCACGTGCTGGCTTAGTGCGGCAACTGCCTCCGAAGGGCTAGGCGAGGTAGGTGGAGCAACGAGCTGCCTCGCTCGTAATTGCCGGGCTCGATGGGCCACCCAAACGACTTTTATGTCCGAGAACTGCTCTTCTTGCTCGTCGAATGTCGTCGAAAGAGTGGAGAAAATGGTGGAAGGAGGAGCTTGGTCGGCATCCTTCTCCGGAACGAACGTGTGTGGACGGAGTGTGTTTCTTGCATTCCATGCGGGTTTCTCTATCTCTACTCTTATAAAAAAACAAAGTTGGTGATGATGGTGTGCCTGCCATCGTGCAATATAGGCCGTCTGAGTTATATCTGACGGATAGGAAGGAAACTATGGCAATTTTGCAAAAAGATACCCATAACCTTCTCCACATTTGCAAATAAGGCCTACCCTCGTTATCCTTTCCTTCCACAAGATAAACTACTCATACAAATGCATCTTGATGTTCCGTGCAATGCATGGGCATCTTGCTAGTAAATGTACTCCCTATGTTCCAAAATATTTGTCTTTCTAGAGATTTCAACATGGGACTATATACGAAGCAAAATGAGTGAATCTACACTCTAAAATATGTCTACATACATTCGTATCTTGCAGTCCATTTGAAAGGTCTGGAAAGAAGAATATTTGGGCACAGAGGGAGTAGGTTTTTGAATGCGGCGAGCAGGCGGGTACAGCTGGGAGTGCAGTGGGCGGCGCCCTCGGCCGGCGCGCCGCTTCAAATGGCGGACGTAGTGAGAGGTCGCGTCTGCCCTTACCCCTTGACCGTGTATGTCCGGCTTTCAGGACAACATTATCCTTGACGGTGTACGTCACCTTGTGTCCAAATCTGAGATGCCATGTGTACTAGATGAATGACTCCAAGTTCGACCACCGTGATGCTAGGTGCGAGCCGAGGAACACTGTTGGAGACACCCCCCCCCCCTCATAATTTTCCTACATTGGTCGTTTGATTCATAGGATAGAATGCTATAGGATTTATTTTCCTATGAAATCATCTGTTAATTGGTAATCTAGCATCCACTCCAACTTTTTTTCACTTCCTTTGTTATTCCTGTGTCAAACACTCTGGCTTTTTTAGGGGAACACTTTGTTAATGCTATGGGATTCAAGTGGACATGCCACTCAATCCTTTAGTTTTCATATTCCTGCGTTTTAAGTTCCTACGAAGAGAGTGCTTGCTCTTAGTGATGTGCCGCTGCAAGAGCCGCCTATATTAATTAACCATCTCTAAAAAGATGGACCAGCTTTGGCTATAGTATACTGTACTAGGTTAGTAGGTGACCTT
Source organism: Secale cereale (assembly GCA_902687465.1). Classification (NCBI taxonomy): domain Eukaryota; kingdom Viridiplantae; phylum Streptophyta; class Magnoliopsida; order Poales; family Poaceae; genus Secale; species Secale cereale. Next base: position 39,551,783 of record LR738716.1, read on the forward strand.
GCGCTTGGCTCTTCGCCTCTTCCGGAAGTCGAACCATAATGATGGTACTATAGTATGTTTTACTTCTGGCAATCTGACACCAAATGAGTTGTTGCACGTCCACCGCTTGTAAGCAAAAGTTTCTCCTCATGTTGCGAGCCACCACGCATGCGTTGGCGAGGGAGAAGGCATAGTAAGCAAGCTTCTTGTCGTTCTGCGAGTTGATAGGACACATCAAAGTTATTTAGTACTCCCTCCAAAAAGGGTCGGCAATGTCCATGGCTACCATCTCGTGCTTCGTCATTGATTATGTGCGCTATTCACATGCCGTCGAGGAGAAAAAATATTGCGTAGTATGTGCCATCGAAGTGCACGACTCACTTACGCAAAGCTTATCTGATTATCTCCATTTTGTTGCATGACACATGCACCTTGATGCTAGATGTCCCGCGTGTTGGCAAAAGGATGAACAAAGCTCATGTCAAAAAAAAGAGTGGAAGAACATAGATTCCCAATGACTGAGAAGGAGCAAGGAACCTTGTGGTGGAGCGTTTGCACCCATAATATTTTATATTATTCAGCGATATAAAATCAACCAAATCTCTCCACATTCTTATACCATTTTATAGCGTGATAATAACTTTGAATGTTACCTCCGTGGGACACCTAGTTATAGTATATCCAGCAGCCCGTATCGCTAATCACTCCTCATCCTTATAGCCTCCCGGCTGTACCTTATATACACTTACTCTTTGAGCAAAGGCTTCCCTAAGCACGCATTAATTTCCTGGGCATGCTTCTTTCTACTCAATATTGTGTGCACTTTGAGCATGTTGGTCAATATTGTGTGCACTTTGAGCATGTTGGCAACTTCATTGCTAGCTTGTTTGGTGTCTATTGAGGTCGGTTAACTCATCACATGTTAGCGACATGCCAAGAGCATTCTAAAAAAATATTGTACTCTATTGTTATTGCAAGAAGAGGAAGTGCTTTGACCAACGGACCAAACGAGACAGGCGTGTCATGCCGTGAGTGGGTCTAGTTTCTCTTTTTGAACTTGTTTGGTGTAGTAGTAACACTTGGTTTTTACTATTGATAAGATTTTATATAGGGCCTAATGTATTCTTCGAGGTTTCTTTTGACTATTGATAACATTTTATATAGTTTGAAAATTATATCATTCAAAGATCCTTTCACGTATGAATTTGACGGCATGCTTTGAGCAACTTGTGTGTCATATACTGCTCCTGTTTGGATACTTTAACTTAGCTAGAGGTTAGACTAACCCTGAACTAACTCTAGCCAAATAGGTGTTTGGATGACAGGGTTAGATTGACAATAAATGCACTTGATGGAGAGAGAAAAGTGATTTTTCAGTGGGCCCAATGAGAACTATCTCCAATTAGCACCTCTCGGGTGGGATAGTTTTTTGGTGGGTTTGGTGCAACTTGCTCCAATTTAACCCTCATGCTTGGATACTTTAGGGCTATTTGTGCCCCAACTAGCTCAAACTAACTCTAACCCATGGATCCAAACAGGGCCAAATTTAGTCTTGGAAAACACATTAATCCCTATATACATGGACAGATGGAGTACATGATACTAGCAAACGCTCACCACTAGTAGTAATTCATTGGTTGGTTTGGATTTTTGATTCAGTTGTTGTGCTGCTACCGTCCAATATTCGCATGTGGTTGTTTCTGGAATAAAAAGGAGGTAGTACTTACTGTGGGAAAGGTGCAGTGATGGTTGCTTTGCCTATTACTCTGGGAATATTGGAGTACTAGCGGATTCAACGAAGAGAGAAATGATGGTTGCTTCAACTTACTGTGGCGAAGGTGGGGCTCTGTGATTTGACTGCTCACTAGTCATTATTACTGCAACGCAACGACCGGGGTGAATCTTCCCTGCAGTTGTGCACTCAATATTGCTGCATGGCAGGTGGAGCCAGATGAAGGATGTCCGACATGTCGGCGAAATGAAGTTGATTTTTTTTCTGGCATTTCTATCAATCCTTCAGAATTTGTTTATATGTACGCATAATTTTCCAGCATAATGAAATTGTACTGTGATGCTATGAAGGTTCCAACTTTGGTTCCTGGGGGAAAAAAGGTTTCAACATAGGATTCATGTGTCATCTTCCCTCAAGATTGTCTCGTTACAACATTCCATCAAATACAAATGAAACTACCATGGCTGCTAATGCATCTCAATGGTTCGCAGATCAGCGCCAATATTCACATCACAACTGAAGACAAAGTTGTGAGAAGGTGCACAGATAAAGAAAAAATTGATCGATGTTGTTCGTAGGCATGGCTCCATTTCATGGGCACTGTGTTCATTGGTTGGCTGGTAGTTTCACCCAGCTTTGTAGCCAAAAAGAGGTGTATGGAGGACATCACAATCCGATCATTTTGTGATCATCCCTGTTTGCAAAGATATTCAGTCAGTGTGATTACAATAATAGTGGAACTAGATGATGAAACATAACACACACAAATAGAAGTCGATGACCTCTACGATCTCTCTTTAGGACTAACTACTTGTTTATAGAAGATTAGGCACGGAATTGGATGAGGAGGATAGCAAAACCAATCTTCCTTTCTGCAGTCCCAGAGAAATGTAAAAATGTTGCATGTGTGACATTTTGGCGGAACTGCACAAAACACTCTTAAGAAAAAAGTGATTTGTGTAGTTCGCCAAAAGGTCGTAATAGCAATGAGGTGAAATGGATAGCTCTGTTTCCAAAGGAGGTATAAAGGAAACAATTAATGCCCAATAACACGACTTGAAGACACATACGCCGACAAAAAAGAAGCGTATTCCATGTAATAAGGGAAAGATAGCATCATGGTGGTTTATCAAAAATGGTTTGAGGACGAGATTGCCAAATGGAAAGTACGCCGGCCGAGATACGTTTTAAGCAAGCAACTAAAGAAGATCCACATGCAGGATTTTCCACATGCAGCAACATGGGAAGATAGGAAGTGGAGCAAGGCCAGAGGAAGTTGTACCTGAGGGTCGTCAGGATGTAACTAGGAGGGCGTCGGCGGCCGGGATCTGCCCATACTACGGCAGCGAGCAAGTGGTGAAGGCCCTACCGCGCCAGAGCTTGGTTAGAGAGAACGGCGGGTACCGCAGATCAAGATGTGCTACCTCAACACCGTCGAACGGAGAAATGATGCACGTCCTCCCTTTCCGTCGGCGGACGGGATGTTTCCGGAACAGTGACCAACTATGAGAGGGAGAAGCCACCGCCGCCTTGTGTGAGATAGTGTGCGAGAGACAACCACGACAGGCAGGCTCCATTGTACATAGTTGAGCAGATTTTTCTTTTTTTCTTGATGACAGTCGTTTTATATTCTGTATATGCCATTGAGGAATATAACTTTATTTAATACTAATGCACCAAATCGAACTTTGTTCCGTCTACGCGTGGTACACGACCCTCCTTTGAGTAAACAACCGCTACACGCGTCAAATTATCATGTGGGCTAACTTTTCGTACAGAAATGAAGGGCATGTTTGGTTTGTGCCTGTGTTAGCCCTGCCAAACCTGGGCGAGCCAAATATTTGGCGAACGATTCCTCCACCCATAGCTTGCCCAAATACTGGCAGAGATTTGAACTATCAAAGCTGAGGTGAGATGGGCACGCCAAAATATTGGTAGAAATCCAACCGGACATCAAAGTCTGGTCAACGACCAATTATTTGGATGGGCAGCCGAGGTCTCTAATCCAAACAGCCCCGAACTCCACCGTGTACCCGTGAGGGTGTGGCCAGGAACGAAGCGTGAGTACGTGTGTCGTGCGTGCACCTCTTCTTTAGGTGCAGGTACGTACATGGGTGGGTGTGAGAGAGATGGTTTGTGTGAAACAGAGGCAATGTGTCGATGATATATCAAACAAAAAAAATGTAACATATGCTATGTGTGTGAAACATAATCATGGGTATATCGTATATAGAGGGAGCTATCCACGAGAAGAGAGTGGAGGGATCATCGACGTGAGATATCGATAGTATCGGAAAAAGGGATGAAGTGTGTGGGTGCGCGATCGATAAAGAGTGCCATCAAATTTGTGTTTGCCCACGTCAAAGATACAGGGCGGCTGGCCTACTGGAATGTGAGAGGGCAGAGGTGCTGTTTTTCTCTGTGGCATGGATACCTACCTACAACGTTCGACTATTGGTGTGTGGGGCGGTAGGGGCTGAGACCTAACTATAGAGAGGTAGATCGGCTAGTATATGTATGGAGAAGGAGAGAGGCCTAGCTATGTATTGAGGGAGATCGATCGGCATCCATGCATATGTGTAGCGAAGAAATGAGGTTGGGAGAAAGACAAAATTAGAGTGTCGGAGGGCTGGTGGTAGAGTTGCTTCTCACAAATGGTGGGAGAGGCCTGCTAGACAAACAAGGGGTATGAGTGCAATATCAATAAGAGAGGGAATGTCTGCCTGTCTATGCACGTGCATGTGAGAGACGGATCTGGAGGTATGCAAGGATGATGAGGGCAGTGATATGGTTGTGGTAAGCAGACGTACCTACATAGGAAGATCAATCGTCATGTGTCTGAGAAAGGAAGATACATAACTAGTGAGGTAAGTCGATCGGTGCATTGGGAAAAGAATTATAGTCGACCTAGCTATATGTAGGGGATCGGTACGTATACATGCATGCATGTGTTAGAAGAAAATAAGGTCCGGAGAGACGGACAGGGGGAGAGGGGTGCGGCTAGGAGGTGGTGTGAGAGGCCTACTATGTCGAGGGGGGAAGCGCGAATAGATTTGGTACGTACAATATTAGACGTTAGGCTTGTCCCTAAAATTCAACCCGCGCCTTGTTATATCCCAAAAATTCATTTATGTGCTCTCAAAACTCACGCCTTCACAACCTGTGCCTTGCTATCCCGAAATTACAACGCGCGCGAAAACTCCCTCCAGCTGCCAAATCCCGACACGCGAAATCCCCCTTCTAGCCCTGAGCCGAAATGGCCGCTAGTTCAAATCGGTGGCGGTACTTTTGTAACACACCCTACATTTTGGACAAGCGCATACCTAAGTCATGGTTCCCCCTCCCATCACATCCTTTTCACCATTTGAAATCCCAGACCGCCATAACCTCTCTTCTCCAGCCGCGAAACCCCACCCTGCTCCCTCCGCCACCTGACCGCTGCCCAGCCAGAGCCTCTTCCCCGACGACCTCGTCTAACGCGACAGCTTGATGTCCCTCATCCACCTCCTCGGATGAGGATTCATCATCTATCTCGTCGTCCCGCAAGTTCAGCCGCCCCATCCTGGGCTGCTCCGACGATCGCCTTGTGTACCGCGGCTGCTCCATCCCCACAGCGCCGCATTAAACCGCTCCACCGGAACCGCAGCATCCTCACCGACTCCTCGGACGAAGCCGAGGCCTACTCGGCGCCACCAAAGAGGTTTTACACTCATCGCGTCGCACCTTCTCCTTAACTCAACCTCCCGGCGCCGACGGTGCTCCATCCCGCACCCCCATGGCACGGCTACCTCGAACCCGATGCTGCTGGTGACATCTACACGGTGGCTCTCCCCTAGTGCGAGGCCCCTTCGAGGATGGTGTTCATACCAGCTAGATCTGCTGCTGCTGCTCCAGCTCTCGCTTGCTCGCTCGCACGGCTGTTGCGCTGCTCTCCCCCTCGCTCGTGCCGCTGCTCTGCTCTTGCTCTCGCTCGCGCTGCTGATGCTGGTACACAGGTTGCTGCTACATGAGTTGTTGCTCTGGCTCTAGTTCACGCTGCTCCTCCAGGAGTTGCTGCTCCGGCTGCTATCTGCTACCGTGTTCCCCGTCAATCGCCTGCTGATTTAGATTATTGTTTCTCTACTACTAGTGCTTGTGTGGCCTAAACTACATGTGAAGTGCCTCTGCGCTACCAGGCATCATATATTTGAATCGTATCTTGCCCATCCTTTTCTTCATTACATTTCCATTTTTCGACAATGTTTGTACATTAAACTACTCTTCCTGTGAATCAGCCATTTGAGTGGGTAATGGAAAAATCTAGAGTGAAAACATGGTCTTCAGAGCAGAAAGTGCTACCTGTCGAAGCAGATCTCTTGTTGGCTCCCGATAGCTCCTCGGAGATGGATTTACAGACACATGATCAGTCCTATTCCTCCACCGAGGTGTGTGCTCTAACTTGGCACGGTTATACTGCTCATATCATGCATATGACGTCTTGCATTGCATAGTTTAGACATCATATACATAATATACAACACCATGTTCTTAGTTCAGACATCATATGTGCGAATGCCCTCTGCTTAGCATATAAATCACATATGTGAATGAAATCATGTGATCTTGATTACTTAGATAACATGTATGTGAATTATGTCATGCGAACATGTTTACTAAAGACATCATATAATTATCTCATGTCATCCCGTTTAGTTAGTCATCATATCTTTGAATTATGTCATGCTATGCTATCCAGTTTAGATAGACATCATATATGTGAAATTTGAAGGAAATATGCCCTAGAGGCAATAATAAAGATGTTATTTATATTTACTTATATCATGATAAATGTCTTTTATTCATGCTAGAATTGTATTAACCGGAAACTTAGTACATGTGTGAATACATAGACAAAAACAACATGTCCCTAGTATTCCTCTACTAGACTAGCTCATTGATCGAAGATGGTTATGTTTCCTAGCCATAGACATGAGTTGTCATTTGATCAATGAGATCACATCATTAGGAGAATGATGTGATGGACAAGACCATCCGTTAGCTTAGCACTATGATCGTTTTAGTTTTACTGCTATTGCTTTCTTCATGACTTATACATGTTCCTATGACTATGAGATTATGCAACTCCCATATACGGAGGAACACCTTGTGTGCTATTAAACATCACAACGTAACTGAGTGATTATAAAGATGCTCTACAGGTGTCTCCAAAGGTGTTCGTGGTGTTGGCATAGATCAAGAATAGGATTTGTCACTCCGAGTGTCGGAGAGGTATCTCTGGGCTCTCTCGGTAATACACATCATAATAAGCCTTGCAAGCAAATGACTAATGAGTTAGTCACGAGATGATGTATTACGGAATGAGTAAAGAGACTTGCCGGTAACGAGATTGAACTAGGTATAGAGATACCGACGGTCGAATCTCGGGCAAGTAACATACTGATGACAAAAGGAACAACGTATGTTGTTGTGCGGTTTGACCAATAAAGATCTTCGTAGAATATGTAGGAACCAATATGAGCATCGAGGTTCCGCTATTGGTTATTTACCGGAGATGAGTCTCGGTCATGTCTACAACCCGTAGGGTCCGCACGCTTAACGTTTGATGACGATCGGTATTATGAGTTTATGAGTTTTGATGTACCGAAGGTAGTTCGGAGTCCCGGATGATATCACGGACATGACGAGGAGTCTCGGAATGTCCGAGACATAAAGATTGATATATTGGACGACTATATTCGGACACCGGAAGTGTTCCGAAAAAGTTTCCGATTTTACCGGATTGCCGGAGGGGGTTACCGGAACCCCCCACGAGGGGGTATGGTCCATAGTGGGCTTTGAGGAAAGAAGAGAGGCAGCCCATAGAGGCTGGCCAGCACCCCACCAGGGAATCCTAGTTGGACTAGGATTTGGGGGCGCCACCTCTCCCTCTCCTTCCTTCCCCCCTTCTCCTTCTTGGTGGACTCCTACTATGAATAGGATTGCAATCCTATTCCTAGTAGGATTGCCTCCCTGGCGCGCCATAGAAGGGCTGGCCGGCCACTCCCCTTGCTCCTTTATATACGGGGGCAGGGGGCACCCTAGGACACACAAGTTGGTCAGTTGATCTCTTCCAACCGTGTGTGGTGCCCCCCTCCACAGAAACACACCTCGGCTATACCGTTGCAGTGCTTAGGCGAAGCCCTGCGCCGGTAACTTCATCATATCCGTCACCACGCCGTCGTGCTGACGATTCCCGTGAAGCTCAACTGGATCAAGAGCTCGTGGGACGTCATCAAGCTGAACGTGTGCTGAATGTGGAGGTCCGTACGTTCGGTGCTTGATCGGTTAGATCACGAAGAAGTTCGACTACATCAACTGCGTCACTTGACGCTTCCGCTCCCGGTCTACGAGGGTACGTAGACACACTCTCCCCTCGTTGCTATGCATCTAGTAGATAGATCTTGCGTGATCGTAGGAAAAATTTGAAAATACTACGTTCCCCAACAGTGGCATCATGAGCCAGGTCTATGCGTAGATGATATGCACGAGTAGAACACAATGAGTTGTGGGCGATACTAGTCATATTGGCTTACCAGCATGTCATACTTTGCTTCGGCGGTATTGTGAGATGAAGCGGCGCGGACCGACATTACGCGTACGCTTACGCGAGACTGGTTTCACCGTTATGAGCACTCGTAGCTTAAAGGTGACTAGCGGGTGTCTGTCTCTCTCACTTTAGCTGAATCAAGTGTGACTACGCCCGGTCCTTGTGAAGGTTAAAACAACACATACTTGACGAAACATCGTTGTGGTTTTGTATGCGTAGGTAAGAACGGTTCTTGCTAAGCCCGTACCAGCCACGTAAAACTTGCAACAACAAAGTAGAGGACATCTAACTTGTTTTTGCAGGGCATGTTGTGATGTGATATGGTCAAGACATGATGAGATATACGGTTTTGTATGAGATGATCATGTTTTGTAATGTTATCGGCAACTGGCAGGAGCCATATGGTTGTCGCTTTAATGTATGAAATGCAATCGCCATGTAATTGCTTTACTTTATCGCTAAGCGGTAGCGATAGTAGTAGAGGCAATAGTTGGCGAGACGACAACGATGCTACGATGGAGATCAAGGTGTCGCGTCGGTGACGAAGGTGATCATGACAGTGCTTTGGAGATGGAGATCAAAAGCACAAGATGATGATGGCCATATCATGTCACATATTTTGATTGCATGAGATGTTTATATTATTATGCTTCTTATTTTGCTTAGAACGGCGGTAGCATTATAAGATGATCCCTTACAAAATTTCAAGGTATAAGTGTTCTCCTTGAGTATGCACCGTTGTGAAAGTTCGTCGTGCCGAGACACCACGTGATGATCAGGTGTGATAAGCTCTACGTTCAAATACAACGGGTGTAAGCCAGTTTTGCACACGCAGAATACTGAGGTTAAACTTGACGAGCCTAGCATATGCAGATATGGCCTCGGAACACTGGAGACCGAAAGGTCGAGCGTGAATCATATAGTAGATATGATCAACATAAGATGTTCACCATTGAAACTACTCCATCTCACGTGATGATCGGACATGGTTTAGTTGATTTGGATCACGTGATCATTTAGATAACCGGAGGGATGTCTATCTAAGTGGGAGTTCTTTAAGTAATATGATTAATTGAACTTTAATTTATCATGAACTTAGTCCTGATAGTATTTGCAAATTATGTTGTAGATCAATAGCTCGCGTTATAGCTCCCATATGTTTTTGATATGTTCCTAGAGAAAATTAAGTTGAAAGATGTTAGTAGCAATGATGCGGAATAGGTCCGTGATCTGAGGATTATCCTCATTGCTGCACAGAAGAATTATGTCCTTGATGCACCGCTAGGTGACAGACCTATTGCAGGAGCAGATGCAGATGTTATGAACGTTTTGACAAAAGCTCGGTATGATGACTACTTGATAATTTAGTGCACCATGCTTTACGGCTTAGAACCGGGACTTCAAAACTGTTTTGAACACCATGGAGCATATAAGATGTTCCAAGAGTTGAAATTAGTATTTCATACTCATGCCCGTGTCGAGAGGTATGAGACCTCTGACAGTACTTTGCCTACAAGATGGAGGAGAATAGCTCAACCAGTGAGCATATGCTCAGATTGTCTGGGTACTACAATTGCTTGAATCAAGTGGGAGTTAATCTTCCAGATAAGATAGTAATTGACAAAGTTCTCTAGACACTATCACCAAGTTAGTAGAACTTCATGATGAACTATAATATGCAAGGGATGACAAAAGTAATTCCCGAGCTCTTCACGATGCTGAAATCGGCGAAGGTAGAAATCAAGAAACATCATCAAGTGTTGATGGTTAACGAGACCACTTGTTTCAAGTAAAGGGCAAAGGGATTGAAGGGGAACTTCAAGAAGAATGACAAGCAAGTTGTCACTCCCATGAAGAAACCCCAAGCTAAACTCAAGCCTGAAACTAAGTGCTTCTACTGCAAAGGAAATAGTAACTAGAAGCAGAACTGCCCTAGATACTTGGTGGATAAGAAGGATGGCAAAGTGAGCAAAGGTATATTTGATATACAGATTATTGATGTGTACTTTGCTAGTGTTCATAGCAACCCCTGGGTATTTGATACCGGTTCAGTTGCTAAAATTAGTAACTCGAAACGGGAGTTGCAGAATGAACAGAGACTAGTTAAAGGTGAAGTGACGATGTGTGTTGGAAGTGGTTCCAAGATTGATATGATCATCATCGCACACTCCCTATACTTTCGGAATTAGTGTAGAACCTAAATAAATGTTATTTGGCATTTGCGTTAAGCATGAATATGATTTGATCATGTTTGTTGCAATACGGTTATTCATTTAAAGTCGTAGAATAATTGTTATTATGTTTACATGAATAAAGCCTTCGATGGTCATACACCCAATGAAAATAGTTTGTTGGATCTCGATCGTAGTGATAGACCTATTCATAATATTGAAGCCAAAAAGATGCAAGGTTAATAATGATAGTGCAACTTATTTGTGGCACTGCCGTTTAGGTCATATTGGTGTAAAGCGCATGAAGAAACTCCATAGTGATGGACTTTTGGAATCACTTGATTATGAATCACTTGGTGCTTGCGATCCATGCCTCATGGGCAAGATGACTAAAACTTCGTTCTCCGGAACAATGGAGCGAGCAACAGATGTGTCGGAAATCATACATACTGATGTATGTGGACCGATGAGTGTTAAGGCTCACGGCGGGTATCGTTATTTTCTGACCTTCACTGATGATTTGAGCATATATGGGTATATCTACTTAATGAAGCACAAGTCTGAAACATTTGAAAAGTTCAAAGAATTCAGAGTGAAGTAGAGAATCATCGTAACAAGAAAATAAAGTTTCCGCGCTCTGATCATGGAGAAGAATATTTGAGTTACGAGTTTGGTCTTCATTTGAAACAATGTGGAATAGTTTCACAACTCACGCCACCCGGAACACCACAGCGTAATGGTGTGTCCGAACATCGTAACCGTACTTTATTGGATATGGTGAAATCTATGATGTCTCTTACCGATTTACCACTATCGTTTTGGGGTTATGCTTTAGAGACAGCTGCATTCACGTTAAACAGGGAACCATCTAAATCCGTTGAGATAACACCTTATGAACTATAGTTTGGCAAGAAACCAAAGTTGTCGTTTCTTAAAGTTTGGCGTTGCGATGCTTATGTGAAAAAGCTTCAACCTGATAAGCTCGAACCCAAGTCGGAGAAATGTGTCTTCATAGGATACCCAAAAGAGACTGTTGGGTACACCTTCTATCACAGATCCGAAGGCAAGATATTCGTTGCTAAGAATGGATCCTTTCTAGAGAAGGATTTTCTCTCGAAAGAAGTGAGTGGGAGGAAAGTAGAACTTGATGAGGTAATTGTACCTTCTCCTGAATTGGAAAGTAGTACATCACAGAAAATTGTTCAAGTGATTCCTACACCAATTAGTGAGGAAGCTAATGATGATGATCATGAAACTTCAGATCAAGTTTCTGCTGAACGTCGTAGATCAACCAGAGTACGTTCCGCACCAGAGTGGTATGGCAACCCTGTTCTGGAAGTCATGTTACTAGACCGTGACGAACCTACAAACTATGAGGAAGCAATGATGAGCCTAGATTCCGCAAAATGACTTGAGGCCATGAAATCTGAGATGGGATCCATGTATGAGAACAAAGTGTGGACTTTGGTTGACTTGCCCGATGATCGGCAAGCCATCAAAAATAAATGGATCTTCAAGAGGAAGATCTACGCAGACGGTAATGTTACTGTTTACAAAGCTCGACTTGTTGCGAAAGGGTTTCGACAAGTTCAAGGAGTTGACTACGATGAGACTTTCTCACCTGTAGCGATGCTTAAGTCTATCCGAATCATGTTAGCAATTGCCGCATTTTATGATTATGAAATATGGCAAATGGATGTCAAAACTGCATTCCTGAATGGATATCTCAAAGAAGAGTTGTATATGATGCAACCAGAAGGTTTTGTCGATCCAAAAGGTGCTAACAAAGTATGCAAGCTCCAGCGATCCATCTATGGACTGGTGCAAGCATCTCGGAGTTGGAATATATGCTTTGATGAGGTGATCAAAGCATATGGTTTTATACACACTTTTGGAGAAGCCTGTATTTACAAGAAAGTGAGTGAGAGCTCTGTAGCATTTCTGATATTATATGTGGATGACATATTGTTGATTGGAAATGATATATAATTTCTGGATAGCATAAAAGGATACTTGAATAAGAGTTTTTCAATGAAAGACCTCGGTGAAGCTGCTTACATATTAGGCATCAAGATCTATAGAGATAGATCAAGACGCTTAATTGGACTTTCACAAAGCACATACCTTGATAAAGTTTTGAAGATGTTCAAAATGGATCAGTCAAAGAAAGGGTTCTTGCCTGTGTTACAAGGTGTGAAGTTGAGTAAGACTCAATGCCCGACCACTGCAGAAGATAGAGAGAAAATGAAAGTTATTCCCTATGCCTCAGCCATAGGATCTATCATGTATGCAATGTTGTGTACCAGACCTGATGTGTGCCTTGCTATAAGTCTAGCAAGGAGGTACCAAAGTAATCCAGGAGTGGATCACTAGACAGCGGTCAAGAACATCCTGAAATACCTGAAAAGGACAAAGGATATGTTTCTCGTGTATGGAGGTGACAAAGAGCTCGTCGTAAACGGTTACGTCGATTCCAGCTTTGACACTGATCCGGATGACTCTAAGTCACAAACCGGATATGTATTTTTATTGAACGGTGGAGCTGTCAGTTGGTGCAGTTCCAAGCAGAGCGTCGTGGCGGGATCTACGTGTGAAGCGGAATACATAGCTACTTCGGAAGCAGCAAATGAAGGAGTCTGGATGAAGGAGTTCATATCCGATCTAGGTGTAATACCTAGTGCATTGGGTCCAATGAAAATCTTTTGTGACAACACTGGAGCAATAGCCTTGGCGAAGGAATCCAGGTTTCACAAGAGAACAAAGCACATCAAAAGACGCTTCAATTCATCCGCGATCTAGTCAAGGAGGGAGACATAGAGATTTGCAAGATACATACGGATCTGAATGTTGCAGACCCGTTGACTAAGCCTCTTCCGCGGGCAAAACATGATCAGCACCAGGACTCCATGGGTGTGAGGATCATTACTTTGTAATCTAGATTATTGACTCTAGTTCAAGTGGGAGACTGAAGGAAATATGCCCTAGAGGCAATAATAAAGATGTTATTTGTATTTACTTATATCATGATAAATGTCTTTTATTCATGCTAGAATTGTATTAACCGGAAACTTAGTACATGTGTGAATACATAGACAAAAACAGCATGTCCCTAGTATGCCTCTACTAGACTAGCTAATTGATCAAAGATGGTTATGTTTCCTAGCCATAGACATGAGTTGTCATTTGATGAACGAGATCACATCATTAGGAGAATGATGTGATGGACAAGACCCATCCGTTAGCTTAGCACTATGGTCGTTTTAGTTTTACTGCTATTGCTTTCTTCATGACTTATACATGTTCCTATGACTATGAGATTATGCAACTCCCGTATACCGGAGGAACACCTTGTGTGCTATCAAACGTCACACCGTAACTGGGTGATTATAAAGATGCTCTACAGGTGTCTCCAAAGGTGTTCGTGGTGTTGGCATAGATGAAGAATAGGATTTGTCACTCCGAGTGTCGGAGAGGTATCTCTGGGCCCTCTCGGTAATACACATCATAATAAGCCTTGCAAGCAAATGACTAATGAGTTAGTCACGAGATGATGTATTACGGAACGAGTAAAGAGACTTGCCGGTAACGAGATTGAACTAGGTATAGAGATACCGACGATCGAATCTCGGGCAAGTAACATATCGATGACAAAAGGAACAACGTATGTTGTTGTGCGGTTTGACCGATAAAGATCTTCGTAGAATATGTAGGAACCAATATGAGCATCCAGGTTCCGCTATTGGTTATTGACCGGAGATGAGTCTCGGTCATGTCTACATAGTTCTCGAACCCGTAGGGTCCGCACGCTTAACGTTTGATGACGATCGGTATTATGAGTTTATGAGTTTTGATGTACCGAAGGTAGTTCGGAGTCCCGGATGAGATCACGGACATGACGAGGAGTCTCGGAATGCCCGAGATAAAGATTGATATATTGGACGACTATATTCGGACACCGGAAGTGTTCCGGAAAAGTTTCAGATTTTACCGGATTGCCGGAGGGGGTTACCGGAACCCCCCACGAGGGGGTATGGTCCATAGTGGGCTTTGAGGAAAGAAGAGAGGCAGCCCATAGAGGCTGGCCGACGCCCCACCAGGGAATCCTAGTTGGACTAGGAATGGGGGGCGCCACCTCTCCCTCTCCTTCCTTCCCCCCTTCTCCTTCTTGGTGGACTCCTACTAGGAATAGGATTGCAATCCTATTCCTAGTAGGATTGCCTTCCTGGCGCACCATAGAAGGGCTGGTCGGCCCCTCCCCTTTCTCCTTTATATACGGGGGCAGGGGGCACCCTAGGACAGATAAGTTGATCAGTTGATCTCTCCGAACCGTGTGCGGTGCCCCCCTCCACAGAAACACACCTCGGCTATATCGTTGAAGTGCTTAGGTGAAGCCCTGCGCCGGTAACTTCATCATATTCGTCACCACGTCGTCGTGCTGACGAAAATCTCCCGTGAAGTTCAACTGGATCAAGAGCTTGTGGGACGTCATCAAGCTGAACGTGTGCTGAACGCGGAGGTGTCGTACGTTCGGTGCTTGATCGGTTGGATCACGAAGAAGTTCGACTACATCAACCGCGTCACTTGACGCTTCCACTCCCGGTCTACGAGGGTACGTAGACACACTCTCCCCTCGTTGCTATGCATCTAGTAGATAGATCTTGTGTGATTGTAGGAAAAATTTGAAAATACTACGTTCCCCAACAAAATTATGCCATGTTATCATTTTCAGTTAAATAATATACATGTCAACTATTTCATGCCCTCTTTTTTCCACACTATTGCATCTGTCTCTCATACAATGTGTGTACATTCAACTATGTTTCATGTTTATCATTCATTTGAATTGGAGCGGGTGATGGCAGTATCTAGCAAAGTAAAAACATGGTCTTCAAATAAAATAGTGCTACCTCAGTGGAGATAGCACCCTGGTTGTACATGCATGAGAACCAGCCCTACCACACATAACCCAAACTCTCGCAGATTGTATCCCTACTGCGATGGACAAAGAACTAGCTTCACCCAATCTAACCACAACCCCAGCAGATAGTAACCCAGTTCATGTTGACAAAACACCATCTCCACCACAGAGCTCCCAAACAAGAGCAGTTAGTAAGGTAGCTCTAGTGCCCAAAGCACCAGTAATACCACGGTGAACCCCAACTCCACCAGTTAGTACACCTATTCATATGGAGGAAGCACAACCAGCCATTCATAGTTTAGCATCTTTCACATTTGATGTTGTTAAATCCTAAGTGTGTATCTTCCCATCATGGAAATATTATACTAAAGATGAAGGAAAATGCTAGTTGCAGGCGTTTGTCCAGGAGTTATGTGTAAGTAATGTTATTCATGGCAATTACTTTGCTTTATCACATACATTCTACCTCCATGATGGTTATAATACAACAAATTTTCCCATTTTTCTCTATATAAAAGGACCGATTTGGAAACTCGGGATGAGGTAACTTGTGCTAATACCTCTACTATCTTCAAGAATGCTTGGTGGCAGTATCAGAATTACCTGGAGAAAACGTACTTCACTGATGAAGAAACTCATCAAATTCCCTTACGTTCTTGTAAGGGCATATTTCTCCCTAAGTAGTTTTGGTGATTGATGAAAATGCATTTGCGGACTAATCGTGTGCTCTAAGCTCTTTCAGATATATCTCACCTAGGCACAAGACGATTATGTGCCCCTCGGAACCTATGGAAGACGATGTTCCCTTTTGCTTCTTTTCGATGGATTTGAGTAATAGGAAAGCCGTACTATTAAGATGGGGTCCGCTTCGGAAAGGTTTGGGTGGAATCAACACGTACACGTCTATACTTTCGCACCACCTTTCCTTTGCTTCTCTCGAGCTCCGGTTGTTTTCCTCGCCAGTACAAAACCATGGCTTCCTACTAATACAACTGCCTGGCAGGCGGTAGTACCGCTCATAGTGAGCGGTAGTACCGCACAGCCACACGGTAGTACCGCCTCAGGACACCGGTAGTACCGCACAGAGCGGTAGTACAGTATCATGAGCACGGTAGTACCGTGTAGCTGGCCCGGTGTCGTAACTAGTACAGTAGTAGGTGCGGAAGTAATTTTTTTACTTCCGCATCCTACGCGGTAGTACCGCTTGGGTCAAGTGGTAGTACCGTGTCGTGTTTTTGCTACTACCGTATTTCTGCGGATGTAGCTACGAATGTAATTTATTTCATCCGCACTTGTCCTCGGCCTGCTTATCTCTGCCTTGCAGTAGTACCGCATGGACATGCGGTAGTACCGCTCAGGCAGTACTACCGCCCGTTGTGTCAACGCAACAGAGTTAAGTCTGGGCTAGTACTGCACCAGCGGTAGTACCGCAACCAGAGCGGTAGTACCGTAACTTACGTGCGGTAGTACCGTAACTTACGTGCGGTAGTACCGCGCTCTGCGGGCAGAAATGTGGGATAACGGTTGGATTTGTTCTCCCACTATATATAGGGAGTCGTCTTCTCCAAGAAGACTCACCTCTTCCTCCCTAAAGCTCCATTGTTGCTCAAAGCTCCATTTCCGCCCGATCTCTCTCCCTAGCCAATCAAACTTGTTGATTTCCTCGGGATTGCTTGAGAAGGCATCGATTTACACTTCCACCAAGAGATATTTGATTCCCCCCACTATTCCCTTGCGTATCTTGTTACTCTTGGGTGTTTGAGTACCCTAGACGGTTGAGGTCACCTCGGAGCCATATTCCATTGTGGTGAAGCTTCGTGGTGTCGTTGGGAGCCTCCAATTCGGTTGTGGAGATAGCCCCAACCTTGTTTGTAAAGGTTCGGTTGCCGCCTTCAAGGGCACCACTAGTGGAATCACGGCACCTTGCATTGTGTGAGGGCGTGAGGAGAATACGGTGGCCGTAGTGGCTTCTTGGGGAGCATTGTTCCTCCACACCGCTCCAACGGAGACGTACTTCCCCTCAAAGGGAAGGAACTTCGGTAACACATCCTCGTCTTCACCGGCTCCACTTGTGGTTAACTCTTTCCTTTACTTGTGCAAGCTTTCCTTGTTTATCTTATATAGCTTGCTTATGAGGTTGTTATCTATGCTTCCTATAAGTTGTCATCATAGTAGCATATCTAGGCAACTTACTTTGTCGCTTAATTTAAATTGGTTAAGAAAAGCTAAAAATTGGTAGTTGCCTATTCACCCCTCCCCCCTCTAGTCAACCATATCGATCCTTTCAGTTCTACTGAGACACATTTACTGGATGATGACTGGGAACGCCTTGTTCTGTACTGGTCCCGGACCAAGAATATGGTAAGGTCAGTGAACTCATTTTTTATTTTTAAGTACTATATGCTTGTGTCTTACTGTACTCTGTTCATGTAGAACAAGTGCTTAAACCAGAAGAACAACTGTTCTCATTTAAGATTCCGTTGATATCGTGCATACTGCTTTGCTCTTGTATCACTGTATTTACTCATACAAACTTATTTTTAAATTGAAGGATCCAATCAAAACTCCAATGTCACAACAGGTATGTATGCACATGTTTCTTTGACAGGTTTGCTCTTATAAATAGCTCTGTTGATTTCAATTTCAATTGTGTATACAGTTGACTTCTCATATCATGCACATTACTAGCATCACAACAGAGTCAATAGTGTTGTTGTACATGTAGACCTGTGGTACCCATCTGAAATCTTGTTGTGCCGTGTAGTTTCCCACGCTTTGTATTCTTTGAGTGCTGCTTTGTCTTAAACTGATATGATTTGAACCGTGTCTCTATTTTGATTTGGCAAGACAATGAAGTGACCATAGGACATAGATATATGTTTGTTTGATGCTTTTATAATGTAGTACTTGGCAATAGAAGACTTGGTAGTTTAACCATGTCCACCTTATGTAACATCCCAAATTTTCAATTTGGAATGTTATACATAGATCGTACTGCATTGCATGCTCTTAGCATTTTTTGTTGTGGTGTTCCTTGAAATTCTAGGCAACTCAAGGACCTACGGAGAGAGTTGGGAATTCTACCGCTTTGTATTTGAGTTTACTCGAATACCGGTACGAGGACAGTGTTGGTTTTAATTATGTTTCCCTCCTAAAAATATTTCTAAATGCAATATATGAGCGGAGATAATATGACTTCTCCAAAATAACAGAAATATTAGAGGAAAATGTTAAAATCACTTTTGGTATTTTTCTGGATTTATTTGCGATTTTATTCGCATAGGAAAAATGCGCGTTTTTCAAAATTGCATTTAGGTCCGGGAAAAATGTTCACTTTGTCTTAAATATTATTAGAGGACGGTGAAAATTTATTTCGGGATTTTTGGAGTCCGTTTAGTGTTTATTTCGTTACTTTTGCTACATTGGGACTCTTTTAGAAAAAAAAACGAACCGACTTCGGGCCGTATTAGGCCAGGACTCTGGCCTTTATAAGCGCCCCGCCCCCGGCCCGTTAACCCGAACCCCGCCGCCAGCCCCGCCCTAACCCTAAGCCGCCTCCGCCTGCCTCCCGCCGCCGCCGCCACCGCGCCGCACGCTGCCGCCGCTGCCGCACGCCATCGCCGCCGCTGCACCCCGCCACCCCACAGACGCCGCGCTGGAGCCGTCGGACTTCCGCCGCCGCCGAGATAGCAACTACTGTCGCCGTCGGTTTTTCTCCAAAAGCCAATCGGTTTTTTTTGGAAAACCGTAGGTCTGTTTTTTTAGGTTTTAGATCGGTTTTCTTCGGTTTAGTTATTTAGCGCACGTTCGTTCGTACGTTCGTTTTAACGAACGTTGTTCGTCCGTTAGCCGCAGAAGACGAACGTTCGTTCGGTAGCTGTTCGTCAGTTTTCTTTTTCGGTGTTTTTATCCGCGATTATTTCGATCGCGATTTCTACCCTGATCTTGTTTTATGTTTTTTCTATTCGCTCGAGAGTCGGAATCCGGTGATTCAATATCCCAGATCTTCGTCTCGACGCCCTCTTTCCGTTTAACCAACTTGAATAAAGTTTTGGCTACTGTAAAATTTGACTTTAGACCAATTAGTAACCGGAGCTCGTTTCTTTCGCAGTTTGAGTTTCGTTGCTTCTTTCGATTTGATTCTTTTTGCAAACCGGAGTTCTTAAGTTGAACTTTCTAGTTATATCTTATCTTTTGGAGTTTTTTTTTTCGCATCATTGCTTGTTGCTTATGTATGCTATTGTTTGCTTGCGATAGAATACCCGGACTATGAAGCGTGCTACTACGAGTCTCTAGGTTTTGCGAATTGTTAGCAAGGCAAGTAACACTTTGATCATGCTTTTATTACCCAGTTTTTATGCATTAGATCAAACCCTCACACATTGCATGAGTAGGATCTCTTAACTTGTGGGACTGGGAAGTAGATTGAGGTAGAACCTATTACCTGCATTATTTTCAA
The DNA here is from genome assembly GCA_902687465.1 of Secale cereale. Taxonomy (NCBI): domain Eukaryota; kingdom Viridiplantae; phylum Streptophyta; class Magnoliopsida; order Poales; family Poaceae; genus Secale; species Secale cereale. Next base: position 39,571,628 of record LR738716.1, read on the forward strand.
ACCCTTGGGAGTTACTTCTACGTTTGCTTAGGTTGCTATGCTATGCTCGTAGACGTGGTTTGGGTTTGAGTGAAATCCATGACAGATGTGAGTTGTTAATTAAGGATTCAACTTAAGGTGGCTACTTGAATACACATCTGGGTGGATTGGTTGCAGGGCACCTGGAGAATCCAGTGTTGTCCTAGGAAATCCCAGGGTTCCGTGTGATTTTTCCTATGGAATGCCACCAGGCTCAAAGGGATCATAAAACTATTCATGATAGATACTTCCGTGTGCAGCCACATGCCAATATGGGCTCTGACATAGTTAAGTAAGTTGTGGGAAACCTTTCCGTGATGGGCTAGCAGATGTAGAGGGATTGTAGGTGTACCGGCCTATCTATCCGGTTAAGGGGACCTCTTCGGAAAGACTGTGTCTCGGTCATCCGTTTCTCAAACACCATGCAGTGCGAGAAACCAAACGTAGGCGATCGAGTCTTGTGGGAAAAGTGCACAAATCTCTACAGAGTGTACAAACTGATCATGATTAGCCGTGTCCCCAGTTATGGACATCTTGGGTATCTGGTACTTGAATTATTGGTTGATCTCATCACTCTATAACTTAATTTGTTGGGTTAATGATTACTTTAATTTGGGATTGAGTTGGAGGTACCTTCTCAATGATTTTCAACAAACATGATAGTTAAAATAAAATTTATTCCTTTGTTGTAGGAAAAAATTGGCTTTACGCAAAAACTTTAACCTTAGAGCCTCCACCAGCCAAATATGCATGTAGTATAGCCTTTATTTTGTTACTTGCATCCTTTGTGTTATCTTGCCAACATATTCCATTTGCTGACCCGTTTTCGGGCTGCAACATATTATGTTGCAGATTTTTCAGACGAGGAATAAGACGTGCTAGGTTGTTTGTCATGCACTCAGCTATGCCGTTGGAGTTGATGGACTCACTTATCTTCCAAGCCTTCCGCTGTTATCTTGTTAGATGGCCTTAAGCCATAGATTCTGTAATAGGTTCTCATTGGAGACATTCGATGTAATAAGTGTGTGATTGCCACTCTGTTATAAATCCTTCAAGTACTGTGTGTGTCAGCATTACCGATCCAGGGATGACACAGAACACAGAGACTTCGGTCCACTCGGATCATGGTCGCTACAAAGATGGTATCAAAGCACACGCTGAATGTAGGACATGACCACTAAGACAGACCCTAGATCACTCTTCTCTACTCATTTCTGACTTCTCTCCATTTTATACTTCTTTAGGATGGTGGACCCAAGGAACAAGTTCACTCAACCGGATGAAGACACACCATTTGGACGACACTTGAAGGAAGTCACTAGGTACCTGAACATAGGAATACCGAGCTTCACCGGGACCTACACCGCCACTTTATCGGAGGAGGAGCGATGGAGCATTCAAGTTCAAATTCCCGGAAGAACCTTTGCACCATCCACTGAGCCAATAGAGTTTTATTTTGATGCGCCGACCTGGAGCCTAGGCAAGAGCATGGCCGCCCACATCACAATGGGAAGGATCGGAGAAGTCTACAAGCAAGAGCTGAAGGACACCATCTACCAGATTTGTGGACGCCGAGATGAGAGTTGGGATATGATCAGCACCCGGAAGGATAGGTCCATTGCAGCATTCATCCAGGAGTTGAACCAGCACATTCGACGATAGGAGCACCAGATGTGCGCTGGGATGATAGAATTGAAGAAGGCACTAAACAGGAATTTGGAGCTAGAGGAAGAACTTAAGTCTACTCAAGACGGATACGAGGAGGAGATGTTGATACTAGTGGAGAAGAATGATGATTTGACCAGGAAGCTAGGAGTATTCATGGGAGATCCAGCACCAGGAGGTGAAGAAGAGGAAGAAGAACCCAAGGAAATTCCTCCCGAAGATTACATTATCATCGACGAAACAGATTCAGAACCCGATGACAGTAAAGACGAAGACTATGAAGATGAAGCTGGAGCAGACATCATGGAGTCTTCCGCCGATCAATATTTTTAGATGACCACCCTGTGACTAGTAGTTACCCCCACATAGTAGTATTTAGAGCACTTTTGTAACGTTAGTTAGATTTGTAAGATCTTGCTTGAAATTAATTGGTGTGATATGATTGTGTTTGTCTCATGTGCATATGGGTAGTGATTTTCCCTTAGACCTCAATTATATTCTAATCTCTTCCCTCTACACTCATCAGATGCCTCCAAGACGTGAGCCTAGATTTGAGTTTCCCCCTGAGCTCACCCAGTTGATCCAGAAGCAGAACACCCTGATGCATCTTCTTGTCCAAAACACTCAGAACAACTAGAACAACAACAACAACCCTCCACCACCACCACCCGTGGAAAACCTGACACGTTTCTTAAGGTTGCAACCACCCGTGTTTGCTAGCAGCATCGAACCAATAGTGGATGATGACTGGCTATGCAAGATTGGAAGGGATTTGACCACCTCCAATTGCTCGGATGCTGAGAAGTTGCGATTTGCCGCACACCAGTTGTCTGGACCAGCGGCAGCATGGTGGGAGAATTACACAACCACTTTCCCTATAGCCAATGTCACTTGGGAGCAGTTTCAGCAAGCTTTCCGTACTGCCCATGTCTCAACTAGAGCTATGAGCATGAAGAAGCGGGAGTTTCGCAACTTGCGCCAAGGAAATCGTACTGTGGCTCAGTACGTGGATGAATTTAGTACCCTATCTCATTATGCCCCAGATGATGTGGCCACAGATGCCGCTAAGCAGGAAAGATTTATGGAAGGGCTGAATAATGAGATGAGCGTATAGTTGATGGTGGCAACTTTCAACAACTACGAGGAGTTGGTAGATAAAGATCTTATGATTGAATGGAAGCACCAGCAGATTGAGAGCCGCAAGAGGAAGTATGGACATGGAAGGAATAATTCTGGAGCCCAGCAGAAGCCCCGATTCACTCCGAATTCGGGAGGATATACCCATAACCATGGAATTCCCCACAACCACAATGGCCCTAAGAATGGAAATTGGAATGGAGCAAGTAGTAACCAGAGCCGCTCTACCCCGTCCACACCCGCCAAGAAGGATTTCAGCCATATCACCTGTTTCAAGTGCGGGAAGAATGGACATTATGCCACGGACTGCCCTGAAGCTAAGAATGGGAACGGCAATGGAAGCGCCGGGAAGAAGCCCAACCCGTTCAACAAAGGACAAGTGAACCACGTGACCGTGGAGGAGGTAGAAGAGCAACCAGATGTTGTTGTCGGTAAGTTTTTGGTTAAGACATTTACGGCAATAGTTCTTTTCGATACTGGTGCATTGCATTCATACATTCAAGGGGATTCGTAAATAGACATAGGATGTGCACCCGAGTTCTTAAGACCCCCATGTTAGTAAGTTCACCAGGAGCAGAGTATATGGCACACCAAGGATGTTTTCAGACGCCATTGATCATAGGACGCCATACTTTCCCCTCCGACCTAATAGTTCTGGAGTCACAAGGATTGGATGTGATATTAGGTATGGATTGGCTATCGAAGTATGGAGGTAATATCGATTGTGCCAGTAAGTCTATTTTGCTTACCACCCCGGAGGGAAAAAGGATTAAGTATGTATCCAGGCATTCGCCTATAAGGACCCAAGTACATTTTCTCACGGGAGTTGTTTAGGAGGAAGTGCCAGTAGTAAAGGATTATCCGGATGTGTTCCCGGAGGAGTTACCTGGCATTCCACCGGATAGAGATATTGCGTTTTTGATAGAGTTGTTTCCTGGCACCGGACCAATATCTAAGAGACCGTACCGGATGCCAGTGAATGATCTGGAGGAGATCAAGAAGCAGATTAAGGAGTTATTGGAGAAAGGTTTTATTCACCGAAGTTCATCACCTTGGGGAGCCCCAGTGCTTTTGGTCGAGAAGAAGGATGGATCATTAAGAATGGTCGTTGATTATCGTGTGCTGAATGAAGTGACTATTAAGAATAAGTACCCGCTGCCGATGATCAATGATTTTTTCGACCAACTCCAGGGAGCGAAAGTATTCTCCAAGATAGATCTACGATCTGGATACCACCAATTAAAGATCCGAGAGAAGGATATACCCAAGACAGCCTTCACCACACGGTACGAGCTATATGAGTATACGGTTATGTCATTTGGATTGACTAACCCGCGTGCCTATTTCATGAGTATGATGAACAAGGTGTTCATGGAGTTCTTGGATAAGTTCGTCGTGGTATTCATAGATGATATTCTGGTGTAATGCCCAGGATGGCACTATATCTCCTACGTGTCGAGGCACGACTTAAAGATATAAGCCCATTCTGGAATGATCGCAAGTTCGGTATCTTTGCACATCTCATGTAAAAATAGGGATGAAAGGGAAAAAGATAGTTGGCTTACACTCGCCACGTCACACAATTCATTACATAACCAAACATCATTCAAATAACATCACAACCCGTCTACGGGTGAAGATCCAAATGAAAGATACAAACATAACATAAAGCCACAGGTCGGAATCGCCCCCAGTAGAAACCTCTACTGATCGTCGGGATAGTGCACATAGTAACGGCTACGGTCGTCGTCGTACTCCCAGTACAGCTCAGTGCCGTCACTTGAATAGATCGCCTGAGTACCTGCATCTGGTGTGGTGTAGAATCGGTGAGCCACAGAGGACTCAGCAATCCCGTTCCCGGGTAACACAACTATCCAAGCCTTGGGTGTGGAACAAGGCTGAAGAAAGAATAAGAGGTTGCAGCAGCACTAGCACTAGCTTACGTAAAAGAGAGCGAGAAGAGAAGTGCCTCGGACGATAAGGTGATCACGAAGTGATGCTAACTAAAACAAGTCAAACATAACCCCACCGTGTTCACTTCCCGAACTCTTTCGGAAAATGACCATCACGGTACTCACGCTAGTAGTGTATTCTGATCATGGTGTCAAGTTTTCTACAACCGGATATTAACAAATTCCCATCTACCAAATAACCGCGGGCACGGCTTTCGAAAGTTCAAATCCCTGCAGGGGTGTTCCAACTTGGCCCATGACAAGCCCACGATCCGCGGAGTCGCAACTCCAAGGTGGGAAGGCCCGAGTATCCTCGGAATCCCGTGCCCAAGATACTCCGACTAAGGTAAGGCTAATCCAGCAAATCCTCCCGGCGTGCCGACACCCTGACAGTAGCCGCGCGTATCTAGTCTCAGGCCACGACCGGATGGGTGATGCTACGGGTTTTTACCAGACCTCTAGTTTCCTTGAGGTGGCCCTGCAGGACCCCCAGTTCGGACCAACACTCATGTGGAGCACTGGCCCGGGGTTGTTGATTAGAAGAGGGTTAATTACTCCCTATGCAAGTTTTTAGTTATTAGGCAAATAGTACCAATGTTGGGACTTGCTAGAAAAGACTTAGCACTTAGCGGTTTATCGAGGGGGTCCCATAACCCCAACCGTGTGAGGAACGCAAAATCAAGGAACATAACACCGGTTTATACGGTTCCTAGGGCGGCATGAGTGGAACAAATCACCAAGCAAAAGGCTTAGCCTTCCACCCATTACCAATATATAGATGATTTCATTTAAGAGTTAATATAGTGTGATATCCCAACAAGCTTCAACAAGAAGCAAGAATCTTCAAATCTTCTCCTGCAACTAGCAATGCTATAAGAGGGGCTGAGCGAAGCTTACTTAGCCAATCAAAGGTTTGCATAGGTAGGGTGGTTAGACAGATTCATGGTTACAATAGGAGGCTGACAGGAAAACATGGGCATCGAGGCAAAAGCTATAGAGCGAGACTTCTAGCAATAGGGAAAGATAGTAATGATATCCGGGTCAGGTCATCTTGCCTGTCGAGTCGTCGATGGGATCGTAAGCGGGCTCCTCGTTCTCAACCTCGGTAGTAACCTCGTTCTCGTACTCGTTCTCGGCTTCCGGCTCTAGTCAACACAAAACACACGGGGCACGTGATGAGGACATGACTACCTTGGATACGACCAAAAATATTGCATACATGTATATTTGTGAGGTGATTTCTAATGCAAACTATGCAACAATTTATTTATGTCATCCAGGACAAAAATACTTCACAGACTTTTGTGCCATGTCTAATTCCAGGTGTATGAGACATTTGTACAATCCACATATGAAGATAAGGGACAAAGAGAAGTTTAGGTGATGTTCAAAAAGTTCTCTCACGTCACTTTTGGGCCAAGAGAAGATAGAGTCCAAGTCTCTCACGTTCTGCATCCAGATTCGGACTGCACAGACATACCTGACTCAAAACGGCAAGAACTCCGACTCCGAATTGGGTGATTCTTTTTTTGTTGGAAACTAGATTTCGTACACTTTCCAACCCAATTGGATTCACCTTCAAATTCGTCCGGAGCGTTGAGATACCGACGAAACAATCTGACGCTGCAGCAGAATCCGAGTCAAACTACAAGTCCAAAGGTGTTACATCACCTCCACTTGGGCCCATAAGCCTTGTATGACCTAGGGTTAGTTTTAGGCTGCCTTGGGACGTCCTTCCACCTCCTTGGCCGACACCCCTTGCTCCTATATAAGTAGATCCATCTAGTAGCTTTTTCTTTGGGAATTTGTTTAGTCAAAAGTTAGCCATTGCTACTTCGTGTACTTCGTTTGTATCCAACGACCAGACCAAGACCGCTTACGGATCCCCACTTTTATCAATACATCATTTATATTTGCAATATTCAGATTGCTTTATCATATTCTTGCTTGTTCTTCGATTGCATGCAGGAATAGACCTTCGTGGTCAGGCTGATCATGCTTCTGGCATTGTCAGTAACCCCTGGAGATTGGTTTAGCGATTGCTAAGGCGCAACGTCGTGCACGTTCGTAGTCGGATCGTCAAAGTCGTCTCCACCAAATCGATAGTTACCATCTCATCGAAAGATCGGGCCCCTTGCCTCTATCAGCACGAAATCAACAAGATGCAATGCGCAAACCACACGATGCATGACTGATGCACTAAGGAAGCACTGAAGATGCACCAAGGATGCACAGAAAGTCAACATAGGAAACACAGAGATACAGCACAAGGGACATGACAGTATGCATCAAGCAAGAAACTTCAAAACATGTTAACAAAAGGATAATATGAATCTACATGCAAAATCACACAAGTTTCCTATAGGACTTGCTCAAAACGGAGCAACGGGCTAAAAGATACACCCGAAACAATAAACATGGCAAAGCTGAAAATAACAGCCACATAGCAACTTTGGAGCAATAAATATGTACTCTACAGGACTCAAACATCATGACAAGAAGCATGGACATAAAGTAGACATATCCTACAGCAAACAATTCCATTGGAGCATCTCCAAAGGACGCATGGATCAATAGCAACAAGCTATACCATTTTGAACATGACAACAAAATCCTGACAGCAGTATTTTATAGCACCTGGGAGCAAGAGTTAAATATGCTACAACCACCCAAATGAGCATGTGAGAGCATGAATGGATAGCTAACAATATATACAACAAGGAATCATCAATAGTCACCCCAAAACTAGCATGGATTTGCCTATAACAACAAGCAAACATGGCATCTGGACATTACAGATTCTAGACTTAGTGAAATTTCACTAAGTGTTAAAACATCAGTAATATCATGGCATGTTTGTGAGCAAGTTTAAGTCACCTCAAAGCATAACATGGCAAGTGGTTTGCACCACAGCAAAGTACACATTATGGGGAGTCCAAAACATCTAAACATGCAACAAGGGGACAACCACATCAATAGCAACGAGCTCCTCAACTAGGCATCTCGTAACAAGTTTAACAACCTAACAGCCACAAGCACTTTTGCAAAGGAGATAAACATGGCAAGATGAATTCTATCATGCAAGCTAAAGCAACCAACATGTAGAGCATCTTATGATGAACATGTGGACATATCATACACACAAAACGGACATGCACAATAAAAGTTATCCACATCACAAATATGCATCAGACACAGAAAAACTGAACACTTGGAAGGAAAATGAGGTCAACCTCAGGTCAAACGGACGGTCAACGGGTCGGGGCGGATCTGGCAAATCCGGGTCGCGGGCGCCGATTGGAGTCAACGGGGAGCGGGTTCTGCCCGCTAGGGTTCGGCCGTAGGGCCCGATCGGATCCAGCGGAGTCCTCCCGAGCGGCTCGATCCTTCGATCGAGGGGCGCGGCTGGCTCCCGTCGGGCGGGCGGCGCTGGGGGCCCGGCCGGCGGCGAGCTGGCGAGAGGGGCGCCGGCGAGAGGGGCGAGGGGCGCGGCGAGGGCCGGCGGCGCCCGGAGCGACGAGGGGAGGCCGGCGGCGGCGGCCTGCGGGTCTGGTCGAGGCGGCGAAGGGCGGCGGTGAGGGAAGTGGCCGGAGGCTCGGGGCGGCGATCGGAGGGAGCTCCGTCCGGCGAGCTGGTGAAGGGGCCGGCGCGGAGATCCGAGCTTGAAGACGACGGCGGGTCTCTGCCCAGATCTGGTGGAGGAGCGGGCCGATCTCGGGCCGAGCGGGCCCATGCGGTGAGGAGGGAAGCACAGGCGGCGGGGTCGGAAGCATCGATCGGCGGCGACAGAAGCACAGCGCGGCGCGTTGGAAGCACAGCTCGGCAACGGTAGAAGCACCGTGCGGCAGAGATGGAAACACTAGGGTTTTGGACGCAAAATTGGAGAGGGTTGGACGTTTATATAGGCACAAGGAACTAGGGTAGTCCAAATGAGGAGAGGTTTTCGGCCACGAGATCGCAATTGAACGGCCTAGATGAAGGGAAGGGTTTGAGCTAGGTTGGTGGGCTGTTGGAGGGGTGTCTTGGGCCTCAAAGAGGAGGTACTTTTAGCCCACGAGGATAACTGTTGGAGCAACAAACGACCTCCAAACGCGACGCAACTTGACAGGCGGGTTACACATAACAAAACAACATCGCACGACAAGTCTCATGCCAAACCGGAAACATTACACGGCCAAACACAAAAGAAGGACTCGGGGATGCCTCGGGCACGTGTGAGAGCGTCGGAACTCGAAACGGACAACGGGAAGGAACAAGTGGGACCGGATGCAAATGACAACACAAATGCAATGCAATGCTCATGACATGGATGAATGCACACACGCACACGACAAAACGATGAAAAATCCGAAAAGACGAAGAACCCGGAATGGTATTGATGAAGCCAAAGTTATATATTGCCAAAAAGGGAAAGTATTACATCCGGGGCATTACAAACTCTCCTCTACTACGAAAAGATCTCGTCCCGAGATCTAGGACTAGAAGAAGGAAGGGTACTCGGAACGAAGGTGATCTTCTCGTTCCCACATAGCTTCTCGGTCGGTATGGTGTGACCACTTGACTTTCAAGAATTTGATTGACTTGTTGCGGGTCTTGCACTCGGTTTCTTCGAGAATAGCAACGGGATGCTCTCGGTAAGACAAGTCTTGTTGAAGATCAATCTCCTCAAATGGAATGGTTCGGTCAGGTGCTTTGAAGCATTTGCGGAGTTGAGACACGTGAAACACATCATGAACATTGGCAAAGTTGGAAGGGAGCTCAACTTGATAGGCTAGATTGCCTCTCTTGCCAAGAATCTTGAAAGGGCCCACGTATCTAGGAGCAAGCTTTCCTTTGATACCGAATCTTTGGGTGCCTTTCATAGGAGAAACACGGAGATAGACATGATCCCCAATGTTGAAGGCCAAATCACGATGCTTGCCGTCATAGTAGCTCTTCTGACGCGACTGAGCGGCCTTGAGATTCTCACGTATGACTTTGCACATTTCTTCGGCTTCTGAGATCAAGTCATTGCCAAGAAGTTGACGTTCACCAGTCTCGGACCAGTTGAGAGGGGTACGGCACTTTCTGCCATAGAGGATTTCAAAAGGAGCTTTGCCGGCACTTGCTTGGAAGCTGTTGTTGTAAGAGAACTCAGCAAACGGAAGGCAATCTTCCCATTTCATGCCAAAAGATATGACACAGGCTCTGAGCATGTCTTCTAGAATCAGATTCACTCTTTCGACTTGACCACTAGTCTGAGGGTGAAAAGCAGTGCTGAAACGGATCTTAGTGCCCATGGCAGACTGAAAGGAGTCCCAAAACTTGGAAGTGAACAAACTTCCACGGTCTGAGGAGATAACTTGAGGAATGCCATGTAAGGACACAATTCTGGAAGTGTACAATTCTGCCAGTTGAGCTGCATTGATGGATTCTTTGACTGGAAGGAAGTGAGTGACTTTGGTGAGCTTGTCAATCACCACAAAGATAGAATCATTCCCTCTCTTGGACTTAGGAAAGCCAGTGACGATGGTCGAATTTCCACTCGGGAATAGGAAGAGGTTGGAGAAGACCGGCTGGACGTTGATGCTCTGCCTTCACTCTTCTGCAGACATCACATTCATTCATGAATTGGGCAATCTCCCTTTTCATGCGAGTCCACCAGTAAGATTGCTTGAGGTCTTGGTACATCTTGGAACTACCAGGATGAATCGAAAGGAGGGAATCATGTGCTTCGTCCATTATGAGCTTCCTGAGATCCCCTTTGGGAACCACAAGTCTGTCCTCAAAGAACAAGGTATCTCTCTCATCAACGCGATAGCACTTGTATTTAGGAGTACCCTTTGCAATACCATGTTTCACTTTCTGCACCATAGCATCACTGAGTTGGGCCTCATGAATCTGATCTTCCAAGGTGGGAGCAACTTGAAGATTTGCAAGAAAGCCCTGCGGAACAACTTGGAGGTTGAGCTTCCTGAATGCTTCACAAAGCTCAGGCTGGAACGGCTTGATAAGGAGACTGTTGCAATATGCCTTTCTGCTCAAAGCATCTGCAATGACATTTGCCTTCCCAGGTGTGTATTCGATGCTTTGGATCATACTCTTGGATCATCTCAACCCAACGAGTCTGGCGAAGGTTCAGGTTCGGCTGCGTGAAGATGTACTTCAAGCTCTTGTGATCGGTGAAGATGTCGACTTTTCTGCCCAACAGAAGGTGTCTCCATGTAATCAAAGCGTGTACCACAGCTGCTAGTTCGAGATCATGTGTGGGGTAGTTCTTCTCACTTGGATTCAGTTGACGAGAAGTGTATGCCACAATTTTCTTGTCCTGCATTAGCACACCACCAAGTCCTTGAAGAGAAGCATCACAGAATAATTCGTAGGGCTTGGACTCATCTGGAGGAGTAAGAACTGGAGCAGAGATGAGCTTTTCTTTGAGAGTTTTGAAAGCCACATCACAATCTGGAGACCAGTTGTACTTGACATTCTTCTGCAGCAAGTTGGAGAGAGGCTTGGCAATCTTGGAGAAGTTCTCAACGAACCTTCTGCAATAGCTAGCAAGACCAAGAAAGCTTCGGAGTTGCTTGACGTTCTGAGGAGGTTCCCAGTTGACAATTGCTTCAACTTTCTCGGGGTTCACAGCAATACCGTCAGCGGAGACGATATGGCCCAGATACAAGACCTTATCGAGCCAAAATTCGCACATGGAGAACTTGGCATAGAACTTATGTTCATGGAGTCTGTCGAGAACCAGACGGAGGTGCTTTTCGTGATCCTCTTCATTCTTGGAGAATACCAAAATGTCATCCAGATACACAAGCACAAACTCATTGGTGTAGGGGTTGAAAATGTAGTGCATCATTCTCGAGAAGGTAGGTGAAGCATTAGCGAGGCCAAAAGACATGACTGTATACTCATAGGAGCCGTAGCTCATTCTGAACGCAGTCTTGTGGATATCTTCTTCACGAATGCGAATTTGGTGATAACCCATTCGGAGATCGAGCATAGAGAACACTTTAGCTCCTTTGAGCTGCTCGAACAATTCATTGATGTTGGGGAGCGGATACTTGTTCTTTATTGTCTTCTTGTTCAATGGCCGGTAATCAACGCAAAGGCGCTCCGTGCCATCCTTCTTCTTGATAAATAAGACACCACAGCCCCAAGGAGACGTACTAGGCCTGATCAGACCCATACGCTCCTGTTCATCAAGCTGTTTCTTCAACTCCTCCAACTCTTCTCGGGAGAGCTTGTACGGACGCCGGCATGCTGGCTCAGTACCTGGCTCGAGTTCAATGACGAATTCCACTTGACGATGTGGAGGCATGCTTGGAAGTTCTTCAGGAAAAACGTCTTCGTATTCGTTAACCACCAGAATTTGAGAGATGGCATTAATCTCGCCCTTGTCATTGAGAGAGAAAAGCCGGATTGTGTTATCCCGAGAGGCGAAGATAATCACGTCTTCGTTAGGATGAGTAATCTTGACTTCCTTATTTGCACAATCAATGTGAGCATCATGCTGAGAAAGCCAATCCATCCCGAGGATGAGGTCAATGTCGGAGTTGCCGAGAACCACCGGTTTAGCCAGAAAGCGGTAATCACCCATGCGAATAGATACACCCGGAGCAAATAAATTAGAATGCATTCGTCTCCCCGGAGAAATAACTGATAGCTCCCTTGGCAGACTTTTGATGTCAACATTATGCTTAGATGCAAATGGTTGAGACATGAAAGAACATGAAGCACCCGAATCAAACAACACTTTTGCAGGAATAGAGTTGACTGGAAGGTTACCAAGTATCACATCTGAAGAATTCTCTGCTTGGGCTGCATTCATCAGATTCACTCTTGCATGCTTGGGATTGTGCTTGACAATAGCAGTGCTGACAGGTGTAGGAGGCGGAAGGCGCCTTGGGTTGGGGCACTTGTTAGCATAGTGACCCTTCTGAGTGCACTTGTTGCAAACCACTTCTGAGAGAGGACGGAAATGAGGAGCACTTGACTTGGAACCTTGAAACTGATTCTTTGACTGGTTGCTTGGGTTGGGTGGGTGGGAGAAAGCACGGCCACCAGAGTTCTTGTTGTTGTTGTAGGGAGCTCGGATCACTGGAGGAGGTGGAAGCCAAAACTTCTGTTGCTTCGCGACCACTTGAGAAGATGAGGAGAAGTGAACAGCGTCTCTGATCCTCTTTTTGGAAGCTTCCATCTTGAGCTGGGCTGCCTCTTGCTTAAGTGCCATGTTATAGAATTTGTCAAACTCATCAGGCTCGAACAAGGCGAGAGCAAGTTGAAGTTCATCCTTCAGACCACCACGGAACTGATAGATCTTGATCTTGGCATCTGGGATGTCTTGCTTAGCATAGCGGGCAAGGTTCTGGAACTTAACATTATATTGGTAGACAGTCATAGAGCCTTGCTTCTGGCTGCGGAATTGCTCGCGCATACCCTCGATGACACTTGTTGGAATGTGGTGAGAGCGAAAGTCCTTGCAGAAATCATCTCAGGAGATTACACGCCCTGCTCTGGAGTCTTTGTACTACTGTCACCAATCAGCTGTTTGGTCCTTGAGTTGGAAGGCTGCAAACTTCACATAGTCCTCGGGCCTTATGTTGCTGCACTCAAAATGCTTCTTGATATCGGTTATCCAGTCTTCAGCATCGAGAGGGTCCACGCAGTAACTGAAAGCCTTTGGTTGATTTGCCAAGAACTGGTTGAGCATAGCAAAGTGCTGTTGGTTGAAGAAATTGCCTTGGTTCCCATGAGCACCCTGATTTGCTTGATTTGCTTGCATTTGCTGCATCATCTGCATAAGCATCTGGGTGTTCTGATTCGTAGTTTGCATAATTGCTCTCCAGGCCTCAGACGGAGGAGGAGGGGAAGGAGGACGATCAGGAACCTCTTCACCCTCTGGGTTAGCGTTGGGAACCCTTTTAGGAGCCATCCTGAAAGAGATGACCACTATTAGCCATTTGATTGAGAAAGAAGATATAAGCTGAAACAACGGCTATAATTGCAACATAGTCTTCACAAGAATCATTCGAACAAGAGGAACGAATGAAATTCTCAGTTTAATGATAACAACAATCTTCACGAGAAGCCACTTAGGAGACAAAAGGTAAATAAGAAAAACAACAAGGTGCAGACGGAACAAATAGAAGATAGGAGCTTCGTTCGACATATTCGTGCTGAAAGCTTATGGAACGTGTTACGAAAGGGTTTTGCAATCCCCGGATCAGCATAGCCAAGGACCCTTTAAGATGCAACTCCCGATCGGAACAGCGACCATAAAACCACTTCACTCAATGTAGAACCCCGAACTCCATATCGTGCATTCGTTGGAAGAATGCCTACGAGCTACTAGATGAACCCACCTATTAATTTCCGAAAGTTTCCAGTTATGCAATCAGGTGTTGGGGATACAGGGGAAGCATCGCGCACTCAACTCTAATCCTACATCCAGCTGTATCCATCCTTCAACACATAACCAGTTATTTTCGGAAACCGTCTACCTCGGACCTTCGAAACGCATCCACTATACAAGCTATGGCAATACTCCCGAACTACCTCCCCAGTACTGGGTGATGTCGGGGTTATCTTGCCACTAACCGCATAGGAGAGTTTTCGATGTCGGCCGTCTTAAGTATTCTAGAACTGCCGCGATATGTTTGTGAAGACAACACCTCGGAGCTCAACTCCCCGGGACACTGCCACAACCCCTAATGAGAGGAGGCATCGAGAACAATGTTCTCGTCACAAAGACATCGGAACAATCCAAACAATACTCGCGAGATTCCTAAAAAAAAATTTGTGCAATTTTTGAGAGTAGAAGAGGCAAGAGTAATCGTCAGGAGTCCTCACCAGAGTGAAAAGAGATGAGGAGCAAAGAAATCCTACTCTTCGATATAAATATAGGACTCAAAACATTTTAAGTGTGTGCCTAGACTCAACCGTCAACGATTCGATCAAACAGTGGGGGCTTCTAGGTCGGAGAAGGCTCTAATACCATCTTGTAATGCCCAGGATGGGACTATATCTCCTACGTGTCGAGGCACGACTTAAAGATATAAGCCCATTCTGGAATGATCGCAAGTTCGGTATCTTTGCACATCTCATGTAAAAATAGGGATGAAAGGGAAAAAGATAGTTGGCTTACACTCGCCACGTCACACAATTCATTACATAACCAAACATCATTCAAATAACATCACAACCCGTCTACGGGTGAAGATCCAAATGAAAGATACCAAACATAACATAAAGCCACAGGTCTGAATCGTCCCCTAGTAGAAATCTCTACTGATCGTCGGGATAGTGCACATAGTAACGGCTACGGTCGTCGTCGTACTCCCAGTACAGCTCGGTGCCGTCACTTGAATAGATCGCCTGAGTACATGTATCTGGTGTGGTGTAGAATCTGTGAGCCACAGAGGACTCAGCAATCCCGTTCCCGGGTAACACAACTATCCAAGCCTTGGGTGTGGAACAAGGCTGAAGAAAGAATAAGAGGTTGCAGCAGCACTAGCACTAGCTTACGTAAAAGAGAGCGAGAAGAGAAGTGCCTCGGACGATAAGGTGATCACGAAGTGGTCCTAACTAAAACAAGTCAAACATAACCCCACCGTGTTCACTTCCCGAACCCTTTCGGAAAATGACCGTCACGGTACTCACGCTGGTAGTGTATTCTGATCATGGTGTCAAGTTTTCTACAACCGGATATTAACAAATTCCCATCTTCCACATAACCGCGGGCACGGCTTTTGAAAGTTCAAATCCCTGCAGGGGTGTTCCAACTTGGCCCATGACAAGCCCACGATCCGCCGAGTCGCAACTCCAAGGTGGGAATGCCCGAGTATCCTCGGAATCCCGTGCTCAAGATACTCCGACTAAGGTAAGGCTAATCCAGCAAATCCTCCCGGCGTGCCGACACCCTGACAGTAGCCGCGCGTATCTAGTCTCAGGCCACGACCGGATGGGTGATGCTACGGGTTTTTATCAGACCTCGAGTTTCCTTGAGGTGGCCCCGCAGGACCCCCAGTTCGGACCAACACTCATGTGGAGCACTGGCCCGGGGTTGTTGATTAGAAGAGGGTTAATTACTCCCTATGCAAGTTTTTAGTTATTAGGCAAATAGTACCAATGTTGGGACTTGCTGGAAAAGACTTAGCACTTAGCGGTTTATCGAGGGGGTCCCATAACCCCAACCGTGTGAGGAACGCAAAATCAAGGAACATAACACCGGTTTATACGGTTCCTAGGGCGGCATGAGTGGAACAAATCACCAAGCAAAAGGCTTAGCCTTCCACCCATTACCAATATATAGATGATTTCATTTAAGAGTTAATATAGTGTGATATCCCAACAAGCTTCAACAAGAAGCAAGAATCTTCAAATCTTCTCCTGCAACTAGCAATGCTATAAGAGGGGCTGAGCGAAGCTTACTTACACAATGAAAGGTTTGCATAGGTAGGGTGGTTAGACAGATTCATGGTTACAATAGGAGGCTGACAGGAAAACATGGGCATTGAGGCAAAAGCTATTGAGCGAGACTTCTAGCAATAGGCAAAGATAGTAATGATATCCGGGTCAGGTCATCTTGCCTGTTGAGTCGTCGATGGGATCGTAAGCGGGCTCCTCGTTCTCAAGCTCGGTAGTAACCTCGTTCTCGTACTCGTTCTCGGCCTCCGGCTCTACTCAACACAAAACACACGGGGCACGAAATCAACAAGATGCAATGCGCAAACCACAGGATGCATGACTGATGCACTAAGGAAGCACTGAAGATGCACCAAGGATGCACAGAAAGTCAACATAGGAAACACAAAGATACAACACAAGGGACATGACAATATGCATCAAGCAAGAAACTTCAAAACATGTTAACAAGAGGATAATATGAATCTACATGCAAAATCACACAAGTTTCCTATAGGACTTGCTCAAAACGGAGCAACGGGCTAAAAGATACACCCGAAACAATAAACATGGCAAAGCTGAAAATAACAGCCACATAGCAACTTTGGAGCAATAAATATGTACTCTACAGCACTCAAACATCATGACAAGAAGCATGGACATAAAGTAGACATATCCTACAGCAAACAATTCCATTGGAGCATCTCCAAAGGAGGCATGGATCAATAGCAACAAGCTATAACATTTTGAACATGACAACAAAATCCTGACAGCAGTATTTTATAGCAACTTGGGAGCAAGAGTTAAATATGCTACAGCCACCGAAATGAGCATGTGAGAGCATGAATGGATAGCTAACAATATATACAACAAGTAATCATCAATAGTCACCCCAAAACTAGCATGGATTTGCCTAGAACAACAAGCAAACATGGCATCTGGACATTACAGATTCCAGACTTAGTGAAATTTCACTAAGTGTTAAAACAACAGTAATATCATGGCATGTTTGTGAGCAAGTTTAAGTCACCTCAAAGCATAACATGGCAAGTGGTTTGCACCACAGCAAAGTACACATGATGGGGAGTCCAAAACATCGAACATTGGAGCAAGAACACGCATGGAGTTGATGGCATGCACAAGGGGAACAAGAACAGAGTTACAAGTGATGATTTCAGGACTTTGAAGCCACCATAATGAGTGCGTGAAGCCTTGGACGGAATATACAAGATGAAACTTCATATATTTCGTCCAGAGGCTATTATAGGTGTTGCGTCACCTTATTACTGGGCCAGGCCCATGTAATTTCGAAATACTTGAGTATAAGCTGTTTTTAGAGTCCGTATGTGTGGGGAAACAAGAGATAGGGTTGGTTTCGGACCCCTCCTCCAAGGGCCACGAAATTCCCCCCTCTTCTCCCATATATACATCCCTTAGGGCGTCATTTAGACTTTGGGTTTTGTTTAGTTTAAAAGTTCGCCATAGCTGCAACTTCGCGTACTTCGTTTGTGTTCAACGACCAGACAAAGGCGTCACAGAACCCCACCTTGATCAATAAAGCTCTCCTCTTATATTCGCAATATCCAGATTGCAATCTTAGTTTCTTGCTTGTTCTTTGTTTGCCGGCAGGAAGCAGACCTTCGTGGTCAGGTTGATCATGCTCCGGTGTGGTCAATAACCTCTCAGTGTTGGTTTAGCGATTGCTAAGGCGCGACGTCCTCGCACGTTCGTAGTCGGATCATCAAAGTCGACTTCCTCCAAAACGATAGCCACCATCTCATCGAAAGACGGGACACCTTTGCCTCTATCAAGCATAGCTTGTTAGCACGAAACACAAATCCATCATTAACGACGAACTTGTTCCATGTTCTCCCTTCTTTACAATTCCGCAAAACATCTTTAAATTCAGCATCATGCACATATTGATCTTTGATGGTCTCCAAACTAAATATTTTAAAGTCAAGTTGTGAAAGCATAGTATAACGACGAGACAATGCATCAGCAATAACATTTTCTTTTCCCTTCTTGTGTTTAATAACATAAGGGAAAGTCTATATGAATTCAACCCATTTAGCATGTCTACGGTTCAGTTTTGCTTGACTTTTAATGTGCTTCAAAGATTCATGATCAGAATGTATAACAAATTCTTTGGGCCATAATAAATGTTGCCATGTTTCCAAAGTCTAAACAAGAGCATATAATTCCTTATCATAAGTAGAATAATCAGACTAGGCCCACTCAATTTTTCAGAAAAGTATGCAACAGGTTTACCATGTTGTAATAACACACCTCCTAACCCAATTCCACTAGCATCACATTCAAGATCAAAAGTTTTATTAAAATCTGGAAGTTGGAGTAAAGGAGCATGTGTCAACTTATCTTTCAATACCGTGAATGCTTCTTCCTGTGCAGTACCCCAAACAAAAGGCACATCCTTCTTTGTAAGCTCATTGAGAGGTGCAGCAATGGTGCTGAAATCTCTCACAAAACGCCGATAGAATCCAGCGAGGCCAAGGAAACTCCTCACGTGTGTGACTGTTTTGGGCTGTGGCCAAGTATCAATAGCTTCAATCTTGGCTTTATCAACCTCAATTCCCTGTGGACTAACAACATAGCCAATAAAAGATACTCGGTCGGTGCAAAAGGTGCACTTTCCAAGGTAACCACACAAACGTGCATCATGTAGAGCAATAAAAACAGCACGTAAATGTTCCAAGTGTTCCTCCAAAGATCTGCTATAAATCAAAATATCATCAAAGTAAACTACCACACATCGTCCAATGAAAGCACATAATACTTCATTCATTAATCTCATGAAAGTACTAGGTGCATTAGTTAACCCAAAAGGCATGACTAACCACTCATATAATCCAAACTTAGTTTTAAATGCTGTTTTCCATTCATCTCCCATTTTCATACGAATTTGATGGTATCCACTACACAAATCAACTTTGGAGAATATTGTAGAGCCACTCCATTCATCAAGCATATCATCTAGCCTAGGAATAGGATGACGATAACGAATCGTAATATTATTAATGCCTTTACAATCAACACACATACGTGATGTGCCATCCTTTTTCGGCACTAGAATAATAGGAACATCACAAGGACTAAGGGATTCACGTATATAACCTTTGTCGAGTAGCTCCTGTACTTGACGCATAATCTCCTTCGTCTCCTCTAGATTGGTACGGTATGGTGCGCGGTTTGGTAGCGATGCACCGGGAATTAAGTCAATCTGATGCTCAATCCTTCGAATAGGTGGTAATCCCGGTGGCACGTCTTGTGGAAAGACGTCCGCGAACTCCTACAAAATGTTAGTGATAGCAGGAGGCAAAGAGGAAGGCACGTCCTCGAATGAAAATAATGCCTCTTTACACACAAAAGCATAGCAACCAGATTTGCTGAAATCTAGATCATCAATATCAGATTTGGTGGCAAGTAAACATCCACTTTTTAATTTAATTTTAGATGCAACATTAGATGATGGTGTGTTATTAGGCTTCATTTGTTGCTCAAATTCTTTTGCCACAATCTGATTTTCACTCTTATTTTGCTCCTGTTTTGCTTTATTAGCTCTATTAATATCATCTTTCAAAATGGAATCCGGAGACATAGGAAGCAAAGTAATACGTTTATCCTTATGAACAAGAGTATACTGATTGTTTCTACCATGGTGTACATAATTATTGTCAAATTGCCATGTCCTACCAAGTAATAAGGAACATGCTTGCATGGGTACCACATCACAATCAACATAATTAGCATATGTGGAGATACTAAAATGCACATGAACAATATGTGTTACCTTAACCTTGTCGTTGTTGTTGAACCATTGGATGTAGTAAGGATGTGGATGTTGTCTTGTGGTGCGAGATAACTTCTCCACCATCTCCATGCTAGCCAAGCTGTTGCAGCTCCCTCCATCTATGATGACGCGAACAGAATGTTCCTTCACAACTCCCTTTGTATGGAAAAAATTATGCCTCTGGTTTTGCTCCGCTTGTGTGACCTGCACACTCAAAACATGTTGAACAACTAAACATTCGTACCTGTCAGCGTCTTCAGGAGCCATGTATTGCGTCTCATTTTCAGAATCGTCTCCACCATGTTCTTCACGTGTAATAAGAGCCAAAATCTCCTCATCATAGTCACTAGCGGACTCATAACCACCATCCTCAGTAGCAATCATGACACGCTGCGATGGGCATTTGCTAGCATAGTGACCACGACCAGTGCAACAACGACATATAACATCATGTGTTGGCCCATTGGATGCCATGGATGAAGAAGAGCCTTGCGCAGGACCGGAAGGTGTACTCCTGGTTGATGGTGGTGGTGCCTGTTTGCTTTTATCACGGCTAGAAGTGATGGATGAAGTAGGCGGTGGTGCAGCCGGACGTGTCGAAGTAGATGATGCACGCAGTGTCCATGATAAAGGTCGACCTGTAGAAAAATTACTTCATTCCAAGGCCTGTCGATCATGCACTTCACGTTCAGCTTTGGAAGCAAGATGGAATAAACGAGTGATATTATTATAGTCTTTATACTCTAGAATTGTCTGAATCTCTCTATTTAAGCCACCCATAAAACATGCAAGCATAGCCTCATTATCCTCAACAATACCACATCTAATCAGGCTAGTTTGTAATTCCTGATAGTATTCCTCTACAGAATTTTTTCCTTGTCTTAAACACTGCAATTTCTGAAGTAATTCGCATTGATAATATGGTGGAACCCAACGAGTACGCATAGCAGTTTTCAAAGCAGCCCAAGTAGTTGGAATATTATCCGGATGTAATCTACAATATTCAGACCACCACACACAAGCAAAACTAGTGAAAGCACAAAGTGCAGCAGCAACACGTCTCTCCTCGGGATATTTTAAACATGTAAAACGTTGTTCGGTTTCTAACTCCCAAGTAAGATATATATCAGGAACATATCTACCCTCAAATAGTGAAATGTTCTATTTCAGTTTGGGGAGATGGTCATGATCTCGTACCTGAGGGTATGGTGCAGCCCTACCATTGCGATTATTTGCATGTGGACGACCTGGTGGGTGTGGTGCTGGTTGTTGCACGTAGTTCTGATTTTGATCAACCTCATCCTCGTAATCCACCGAGTAATCGTCCTCCTCCTCAGCAGCAGCAGGAGCCATAGAAGTATCAACAGCAGCACCAACAGATTGGCTAGGCTGAAGAGCGACACGGCTCGCTTTGCGGAGGGCTATTTCTCGACGTGAAGGTGGTTGTTGTTGTTGTTGTTGCAATGGTGTAGCAGGGGGAGGTAGACGCGCAAGCACTTCAGCGAATTTGGCATCCAACTTGGTCTCAGTTGACTTCTCAATTCCATCCATCCTCGCTAGTGCATTATCAAAATTGGTCATCACATCTTCTACCTGTTACCCATCATTTGCTGAAATTTATCATGCAACTCCTTGTTCGTCATGTTCTCCCAGTCAATTTCGTCGACTTGTGATCCTGGCATGGTTAGCAGTAATAAAAACACACAAAAATATGATCCTATAGGCTACTAGAAAATGGTGGTGGTGGGCTGTCATAAATCCGTCAAGCAAATCTCAAATTCGTACCAGTTCTTACCCAGCAGCAGGTGGTGATCGGCAACTGTGGTAGTCAAAACTCTCAAAGCGTGGATAAAGCGATTGCCAGGGAGAGTCAAACGCATGACGTAGTTGTAGGTGGAGCTGGGAAGGCTTATAATATGGTAGCAAAAAGGGTTAACAAAAACCAATTCAGAGATGCAAAGTTGAATAAACGCTCAACGACGGTACAGTGCTGGTCCTAGGCTAGATCGTACTAGAGACGCGAGCCTAGAACACTAACAAAAACACGGCGCTGCACGTAAACAAGGGGAAAGCACACTCATTGTTTTTTGTTCGCCGCTTTTTTTGCGCTTTTTTTTCTGCTCCTTTTTTTTTGCCAAAAATCAATATAATGGTGAGTGTCTCAAAACTCTTCCCAAGTCAAACTAAAATGATAGGCACAAAATTTTTTTGATGATTTTTTTTTTCGGAATCAGGGCAGCGAGGACGAAAATGTGCGGTAAAAAAATAGTATGATGGCACGTGTCTCAAAAGACTCGGAAAAGCCTAAAAATATGATAGGGAAAAAATATTTTCACCTGCCGAAATTTTGGCCTAAAAACTGCCCGGGGGTCTCCCAAAATTTATTTATTTATTTATTTATTTTTCGGAGACCTACACAGGCAAGGAAACACGAAACCGAAACCTAGATGGATCTCGAGAACAAACCTAATATGAAAAGAACTCGGATTGGTGGTGGATATATGGTTGTAGGATATGGCAGCGATTGTAGGTTATGGCCGCGGTGGTGGTATGTGGCAGCGGTGGTGGTATATGGCAGCGGTGGTGCGATATGGCAGCGGTGGTGGTATGGCAGCAGCGATGAATATGGTACGGCGGCGGCGTGACAAACTTTGAACAGAACACGAAACTCTAAAAAACTAGACGCTAAGACCAGCAACTCGACAAGACGATGCAACCGCAAATTCTACTAAGCAAACACGGAAAAGATTATGCAATGGCTCAGACTGGTTCGGATATGACGAACTAACCTTATTTTTTTGGCTTTTTCGTGGACTGTAGGTATAAAGAATAGACTCGATCTAATGTACGAAAAACTGTAAAATCTCATCGAGCAACCGAAAATCTAATACCACTTGATAGAGGCAAAGGTGTCCCATCTTTCAATGAGATGGTGGCTATCGTTTTGGTGGAAGTCGACTTGGACGATCCGACTACGAATGTGCAAGGACGTCGCGCCTTAGCAATCGCTAAACCAACTCCGAGAGGTTATTGACCACGCCGGAGCATGATCAACCTGACCAAGAGGGTCTATTTCCTGCAAGCAAACGAACAACAAGCAAGAAACTGAGATTGCAATCTGGATATTGCGAATTCAAGACGAAAGATTTATTGATCAAGTGGGGTTCTGTGGAGTCTTTGTCTGATCGTTGAACACAAACGAAGTACGCGAAGTTGCAGCTATGGCGAACTTTAATCTAAACAAAACCCAAAGTCTGAACGACGCCCTAAGGACTGTATATATGGAGGGAGAGGGGAGGAATTTCGTGGCCCTTGGAGGAGGGGTCCGAAACCAACCCTAACTCTTGCTTCCCCACACATACAGACTCTAAAAACAACCTATACTTTACTATTTCGAAATTACATGGTCCTGGCCTAATAATAAGGTGACGCAGCACCTATAATAGCCTCTGGATGAAATTTATGAAGTGGAATCTTGTCTATTTCGTCCAAGGCTTCACGCACTCATTATGGTGGCTTCAAAGTCCTGAAATCATCACTTGTAACTCCGTTCTTGTTCCCCTTGCGCATGCCATCATCTCCATGCTTGATCTTGCTCCAATGTTCGTCCTTCTTGTCCAAGCTAGGCCCTTCATTTGTAAGCAAGACAAATGTATCCAATTTAGGGAGCATCATATTCTCATGAACATTAGAATCATTACCAAGAAACAAAAGTAACCGGTAATTTAATTGGCGTGCGCGAGCTCTAGTAATTGGTCCTGTATATGTGTCAGTTGGGGCTGTGGGTGTAACCTTGTTAGTGATGTCCTCATCATCTATGCCACGCAAGGGAGGTAGACCAGCAGGTACTTCCTCCGGAAAAACATCCTTGAATTCCTGCAAGACATCACTAATAGCACTAGGGAGACATGTTAAGTCGTTAGCTGAAAGCAAAGCGTCTTTGTACACAAGTACAATGACCACTTGATTTGGGTTGAGCCTCACATCTCTCAACTATGATTTGGTGGCTAACATTACTAAGTTCTCTTCCTCTCTTTTGTTCTTTTCTCTCAGATTTGGCTTGTGGAGCTCACTCACCGATTTGTGGATCTCTCTCTCACTCCTTTTCTCTCCCTCTTTCTTACTCACTATTTTTACTTCAGAAACTTTCTGCAAGTGCTCAACCATGATTTGTTGGGGTTTCATGGGCCTAAGAACCAAGTCTTTTCCTCTCCACTTGATGGTGTATTGATTGGTTCTACCACAATGTTGAGCTGAATGATCATATTGCCACGATCTGCCCAACAGCAAGTGACACACCTTCATTGGCACCACATCACACTCAACGGTGTCATTATAATCTCCAATCTTGAATTGCACCCGTACCATGTGTGTGATCTTAATCTCTCCACATTCACTCAACCATTGTATATGATATGGATGAGGGTGTTGCAGCAGCTTCAGCCCAAGTTTATCACACATTTCTTTACTTGCAAGATTGTGACAACTCCCACCATCAACAATTACTTTGCATACCTTGTCTTGCACTTTGGCTCTTGTTTGAAACAGATTGTGTCATTGTCCATTCTCAGCTTCTTTGATCTGAACACTCAAAACTTTAGTGACAACAAGAGAGGTACCTTGCTCATAATCACAATAGGTTTGCTCATCACCATCTGAACCATCACCATCTTTGGTTTCTTCTTCAGGTTCACTATAAGACTCATATTTTCCATTCTCGGTGATCAGCATGGTACGCTTGTTGGGACAATCCTTCTTCATGTGGCCACGTCCCTTACATGCAAAGCACTCTATCTCACTAGTTTTCCCCATGGAGCCAATGGAGGATGAACTAGGAGCTGCAAATTTGCTCTTCTCCTTCAAATTGGATACATCATTTCTGCTCGTGGCTGCACATGCATCTGGCTGATTTCCGCCACCAGAACTAGTCATAATACCTCGACCAACATTGAATTGAGGTACGAACTTACTCCCACTTGATGTAGCTCGAGTTGTGAAGGATGTAGTTCTGTTTTGCTTCAAGTCTTCTTGCAATTGACGTTCAGCCATAGAAGCAAGATGTACCAGCTCTACCACATTACGATATGGCTGCAAACCAACCACTCGTTTAACATTAGGATTCAGCCCATAGAGGAACCTTGCCATGTACTGCTCCTCATCTTCATGTATGTTGGCTCTTATCATTGCCTTCTCCATCTCCTTATGATACTCTTCAACTGATAACTTTCCTCGCCTCAAATTTTGGAGCTTATCAAAGATGTCACGTCTATAATGCCTTGGGACAAATCTTGCCCTCATCTCTCTTTTCATTTCTTTCCATGTAGCAACAGCAGGCTCTCCTTCTTCTTCTCGCTGAACCTGAACTTGTTCCCACCAAATTAGAGCATAGTCTTCAAACTCAAGTGAGGCCATTGCTAATTTATTCTCTTCAGAGTAGTTGTGCATGCGGAAAATCTTGTCAACCTTCAATTCCCATGTGAGATAACTTTCTGGATCAAATCCACCATCAAACTTGGGCATGGTAAATTTCAGCTTTCCAAACCTCTCCTCTTCCTGCCATCCTCGACCATAGTTTCTATGATGATGAAATCTGTCATTCTGGGGCATGCCATCTTATCAAACTCATCTCCACTACCTTCATGGTGCAGATTTTCTCTCCGGTGGCCTCCTCGAAGACCATGACCACCAGTAGCTTCATGATGACCACGTCCATTACCATGAGCATTTCCACGTCCGGGACCAGGAGGTCTCATGCCATGGGGAGCAGGAGCATGGTTTCTTCTAGCCTGTGCATTGGAGGCAGCACCTTCCCCATTGGTTACGTTCTGTTCTTCACCATGGACACTTGCATCTTCTCAGTTCTGACGAAGCTCTCACACAATATCAGCAACAATACCTGTCCTCATGGCTGCCATGTTCTGGGTGAGGTGCTCATCAACATTACCCATAAGTTGCTGCAAATCTCTCGACAACTCGTCTTGCTTCTCTTCAATTAGGTCAAGGTTGTTTCAGAACTCTCGGCGTAGATGATCACGTAATGCATTGAAGTGAAACCGTGTGACAGGCTGATTCTGATGCCCATTTCCTTCAACATCATACTCGTTTTCTTCACCTTCCATGGTTAGTTCTCCAAAGGCCCTATAGTACTAGAAGCATATATGTGGATAGAACTCAAGCTCACGTCACTTACCAATCGAAGCTCATGTAACTTCCAAGTGAGAGCAAAATCATGCTCAACCGTGGTGTCGTAGTTGGTATACAAAGAGTGATAATCAAGCGAATACAAGTCTAGGGTTGCATATGCGAGGCTGTTTGGTGGAGTTTGGGTGGGGTATATATGTAGCAAAAGATACACTAATCTGCAATCTAGATATTGTTGAACCAAGTAATCATCCACACAAGATTCTAATGCATTTAGTTGCTGAATGATATATAGGTGCGGTACATGCAACTCACACCAAGGAATCAGATTTACTGCAAGCAAGGATTGAAGACTTTGCAAACTTGACACGTTTCAGCTCACAACACAAACATGGATTTCTCAAGATATAAGTGAAGAACAGTCCCAAATTTCTCTCTTTTACTTCTTGCACACACTTTCTTTCTTTGGTCAGATATCTTTTTTTTCCTCTTTTTTTGACAAACTTTTAACAAGGGACTTGGATCTGAACACACACTTTGGGGGAATCACGAAAATCACAATAGATGAAGTCAACCAACAAGAACATGCAACTGAAACTTTGGCAGCAAACACACACGAACTGATCTGATTTTTCTGGGTGGAAAACACGATGAAATCAGATCTAACAAGGATGAATGGAGAGCACACGGTGTGGGCTTTTCAAAATGCGCAAAAACACTCAAAACGGACTCCAGATGACAAAGATATGCATGATTTGGTGAAGGATGCAGATCTGAAATCTGTGCACGAAAGTGAACACAAACACACAAGATTGGATGGGGGGAAACTCACCAACTAAAAACAAAGATCGAGTGGACAAGAACTTGATAAAACTCACCAAAGAACAGATTAAAGGCTACAAAGAGCTAGGTAAAGGGATTTTTTTGTGGGACTATTTTCTGGACTTTTAGGATGAACAAGAACACGAACTAAACTAGGGGTACAAGATCCTACCGTGTCAACCGAAGCTCTGATACCAAGATGATACGGGGTTTCCCAATCTTCACGGAGGATATGCCCTATGATGCGAATCAACGTCACCTGAAGGGTGCGAAGGAAACCGTCGATCCCAACCAACAACGCTGTCGGGTAAAGGATAACTAGTGCAACCTGACGAGACCGAAGCTAACTATTGTAAATGCAACAACCAGCGACAAGTATTCGTCCAACCACACTCTTAGTTTCCAATCCATGCAACCACACACGAAGTTGGAAGCACGAACTAGTCGCCGCCTCAACGGCTACTGTTGTAAAATCACAAAGTGAGTTTACCCTCTCACAAGCAAGATTACAAGAGCTAAGGAGGAAGTGAACTTTCAAACAATATTCTGGTTGCACTTAGCTAACCTATGCTAAAATCAAATTGCCAAAGAGTTGTGGCTGAAGTTGGGGAAGGGGTATTGATACTAGGAACAGGGATGTAGGGTGGAACCCTACGTGGCCGATATTTCATGAAAAGGAGGGATCCCGAGGAAGAACACAAGGGGCACGAGGAAAAACACAAGATGGACAAGGAGAAAACACTCAAATCAACAGGTTTAGGTCACACAAATGCTAGATCCGGGTACACAAAGTGCCATACACGATACACGATCAACTAAGGACGATACAAGTGGCAGTAGTCATCTCCGTGAGGAGGTATTGATGTTCTTCTTCGTAAAGGAGGTCTTGAATCCGGTGGATCTTCTCCGAGGAGGCCGCGGTCTCGTAGGAGAGGAACCACTAAGGTTTTGGATGAGCTATCACAAAGCTAACCCTAGAAAGTATGGGTGGAGAGACATATATAGGCTAGGAGGGGCGAAGGAGTACATGGGCCTCGGCCCAAAGTCATGCACGCAGGCACTGTCCGGATGATCCGGATGTTGGTCCAGATGATCCGGGCTTCGGGGGTCCGGATGATCCGGGGCGGCGTCTGTATGATCCAGACGTGTCTTTCTGCAGCGGGGGGGGGGTCCGGATGTCCGGGTCCTGGTCCAGATGTCCGGGCATGGCCGGATGATCTGGGATGGGATCCGGACGATCTGGCCTCAGTGAGGAGCTTCGGGTGTCGGGGGCGCGCATTATCTGGATCATCCGGGCTCTGTCCGGATCGTCCGGGTCTTCGTCCGGATCATCCAGGCTGTTTGAGTCTTGGCTGTTTTCTCCTCCTCCTTCGAGTCCTCTTGTGCCTTGGCTTGTCCATGGTTGCTCCCGAGTTTCCTGAGTATGCATAGAGTTTCAGATGAGGGTAGCAGCCATGTCTCATGTGAATCGAAACAGCGTAGAGAGAGGAGTGAAGTCACCTCGGTCTCGAGAGCTCGTGCTCGAGCGCGTGTCATAGGTCCAGTTGGCACTTGGTGAGACAATGGTAGGTCCATGGGGATGACCTTGGGATGCTCCGCATCATCTCCCCTCCCTTGGGAAAGATCCGACCTCGGATCGAAATCTTCATCACCATGGAAAGTGGAGAGATCCTTGACGTTGAAGACATCGCTCACGTTGTACTTGTCGCGTGGAATGTCGATCTTGTAGGCATTGTTGTTGTAGCGTGCTAGCACCTTGAAGGGTCCGTCGGCCCGAGGTAGTAGTTCGGACTTGAGCTCGTTGGGGAAACGGTCCTTGCGAAGATGTAGCCATACGAGATCTCTCGGTTGGAACACCATAGGCTTCTTGTTGGCGTTGAGCTTGGACGCTAGTCGATGTACTTGCCTTTCGATCGTTGCCCTTGTATCTTCATGCACCTTCTTGAGATAGTTTGCTCAAGCACTTGCGTCCAAGTTGATGCGTTCTTGTAGAGGTAGAGATAGGATGTCCATTGGCGATAACGGGTTGAAGCCATAGACGACCTTGAAAGGGACTTGTCGGTAGTCGAATGTCTTGCGCGGTTGTAGGCGTACTCGGCGATGGGCAAGCATTGCTCCCATTCCTTGATGTTCTTCTTGATCAACACGCGAAGAAGCGTCGAAAGTGTGCGGTTTGTCACCTCCGTTTGGCCGTCGGTTTGTGGATGATATGCCGAAGAGAAGAGGAGCTTTTTGCCGAGTTTGGCGCATAGAGTCTTCCAAAAGTAGCTCAAGAACTTGACGTCCCGGTCCAACACGATCATCTTGGGCACTCCATGTAGACGAATGATTTCCCTACGAAAGAGATTTGCTACATGTGAAGCATCGTCGATCTTATTACAAGGAATGAGATGAGCCATTTTAGAGAATCTATCCACGACAACAAACACGGAATCTTTTCCATTTTGAGTCCTAGGCAATCCAAGTATAAAGTCCATGCTTATGTCTTCCCATGGATGGTATGGAATAGGGAGTGGCATGTAAAGACCATGAGATTGAGCTTTTGACTTAGATTTGCGACATGTAGAGCATCGGTTGGTAAGGCGTGAGACGTCACATAGCATCTTGGGCCAAAAGTATTTCTTGGAGAGCGTAGCAAATGTCTTCTCGCGACCAAAGTGTCCCATGAGTCCTCCTCCATGAGATTCCTGCAGAAGGAGCAAATGAAGTGAAGACTCGGAAATGCAAAGTTTGTTAGCTCTCATAAGATATCCATCCTTGATGTAGTAATATTCCCAAGAAGTGTGAGTCAAACACTTATCATAAGGATGTGCAAAGAAAGGATCATGCTCATATAAGTCTTTTATGTGCTCAAAGCCAATAACATTCAACTCAAGTTTTGTGACAAGCATGCATTTGCAGGAAAGCGCATCCGCCACAAAATTTTCTTTGCCTTTGATGTACTTGATGACGTAGGGAAAAGACTCGATGAACTCACTCCACTTAGCATGACGCTTGTTCAACTTAGTTTGACCCTTGAGATACTTGAGCGTCTCATGGTCCGTATGAAGAATGAATTCATGAGGTCTAAGGTAATGTTCCCAAACACGCAAAACTCTCACCAAGGCATATCGATCTTTATCATAGATGGAGTAGTTAAGTTGCGCTCCGGATAGCTTCTCGCTAAAATACGGAATTGTGCGCTTTTCTTGCATGAGCACGCCACCTATGCCGGTACCACTAGCGTCACAATGAATCTCAAAAGGTTTATCAAAGTTTTGTAGGGCAAGAAGTTGTGCGTGGGTGAGCAAGTCTTTGAGCTTAATGAACGCGGTGTCTTGCGAAGGACCCCAAACAAAGGGTGTGTACTTCTTGCTCAAGGCGTGTAGAGGCATAGCAATTGTGCTAAAGTCCTTCACAAAACATCGATAGAAACTGGCTAAACCAAGAATGCTACGCACTTGTTGAAGGTTCATTGGTTGAGGCCAAGTTTTAATTGCTTCGATTTTAGTTTCATCAACGTGAACTCCTTGGGAAGAAACGACAAATCCTAAGAAAACAACCTTATCAACGCCAAAAGTGCATTTTTCCATGTTAGCATATAAGCGCTCTTTCCGAAGGGTTTGTAAAACCATACAAATGTGTGTCACATGGTCCTCAAGCGACTTGCTAAAAACGAGGATGTCATCAAAATAAACCACGACAAAGACGCCTATGTAGGGTCGTAGAACAAAATGCATGAGATGCATAAATGAACCAGGCGCTTCCGATAAACCCATTGGCATGACAAGCCACTCATGTAACCCAAACTTGGTTTTGAAAGCCGTTTTCCACTCATCACCCTCTTGAATGCGAATTTGGTAGTAACCACTTTCAAGATCAGTTTTCGAAAATATGGTGGCACCACATAATTCATCAAGCATGTCGTCTAAGTGTGGGATAGGGTGACGGTATCTAACGGTGATAGCATTTATCGGGCGACAATTGGATCACTTACGAAAACTTCCATCTTTCTTAGGCATGAGAATAACCGTAACGGCACAAGGGCTCAAGCTTTCATGTACATGACCTTTGTCGTTGAGTTGTTGTACTTGCCGTTGTATCTCCTTGATTTCCTCGGGGTTGACGTGGTAAGGAGCCTTGTTCAGAAGTGGTGCGCCGGGTATGAGGTCGATGCGGTGTTCGATTCCGCGAAGTGGAGGTAGACCCGGAGGTAGCTCATCGGGAAAGGCGTCCGAGAATTCTTGCAACAATTTAGACAACACTAAAGGTGGAGGTGGTGAAGTGTTAGTAGGTTTGGCTTCCCCTTTGCGTAAAAGCACAAGGTGAAAGACACTCGAGGGGTTCTCACACAGTTCTCTCATCTCACTTTTGGTGGCGAATAGCACAAGTTGTTTCTTGTCACTCATTGTGGAGTCACTCATATTTGGCTTGTGGCTCTCACTCTCCTTTTGGTGGCTCACTCTCTCACCAATCTCTCCACAATGGTTTGTAGGTAAGTGTTTGTCGGCGGCTACTTGACTTGGTGCCATTGGGCGTAGCACGAACTCCTTTCCTTTCATCTTGAAGCTATAGTGGTTGGTCCGTCCATTGTGTGTGACTCCACGATCATATTTCCATGGTCGTCCAAGAAGAAGGTGGCACACGGACAAAGGGACCACGTCACACTCAAGTGTGTCCTCGTAGGCGCCTATCTTGAAGGAAACTTGCACAGTATGCTCGACTCGAAGAGTTCCAGCGCCGTTAAGCCATTGGACCTTGTAGGGATGAGGGTGCTTCGACTTCACCAAGTGTAGTTTGTCGCATAGCTCTTCGCTTGCCAAGTTGTGACAACTTCCTCCATCGATGATAACCTTGACGGAGTGTCCATTGATGCCGGCCTTGGTATGGAAAATGTGACATTGTTGGTCGTCATCTTGTTGATGTTGGAGTGTCAAGACCTTGGAGACAATGAGATTGGGACTCGAGTCATTGTCGCAAAACACTTGATGGTCTTCATCTTCATTCACTTGTCGATGTATAGGTACATGTTCGAGGGCTTCCATTTCATCGTCGCTCATTGAGTCATAAGATCCGTCATCATTGATGATCATGGTACGAACGGACTTGCACTCGAATGACTTGTGGCCTCGCCCTTGTCACTTGAAACATTTGATTGAACTCGTCTTGGAGTTGTCCTCGGTTGGAGTTGTAGATGGTGAAGCTCTTGGCTTGATGTTGTTTGTAGAAGGTGGGCGACTTGATGTAGTTGCATTCTTGTAGCTTGACTTGTCACCGAAGTTTGTAGATGGCTTGGTAGAGGTAGGAGGAGCCGAAGTCGTTGAAGCTTGGTTGTAGGAGCCGAAGTTCTTGGAGGTGAACCTGGAGTACTTGTAGATCGCTTTGGTGGCTTGTTGTACTAGCTCGAGGAGATTGGTGTATGGTTGAAAGTCTGCAATCTTCTTGATAGGATAGTTGAGTCCATTCAAGAATATCGCCATCGTTTGTTCTTCATCTTCCGTGATGTTTGCTCGTATCATGGCAATCTCCATCTCCTTGTAGTATTCTTCAACGGACTTGGTTCCTTGCTTGAGGAGTTGTAGCTTCTTGAACAAGTCACGATTGTAGTGTGTTCGCACGAAGCGTGCTCTCATGACTTCCTTCATTTGAGCCCAAGTAGTGATAGGAGGTTCACCCTTGGCTTCTTTTCTCTCGATGATTTGCTCCCACCAAATGAGGACATAGTCTTGGAACGCAAGGGAGGCCATTGCAATTTTCTTCTCTTCATCAAAGTTGTGTAGGCGGAAGATCTTGTCAACCTTCAATGCCCATGAGAGGTAGTCTTCGGGGTCAATGCTTCCGGAAAACTTTGGCATGGTGAACTTAAGCTTGCCATAGCGATGCTCTTCATTGTTTTCTTGCCTATTGGGAGGGCGTTCTTGATTAGGACAGTTGTCAATCTCATGTTGCTCTTGGCGGAGTAGATGTTCATTGTCATGGTGTACTTGTCGAGCTTGTGGTTCTTGTTGAGGTTGTTGCTCTTGTCGCGCTTGAGGGGGAACTTCTTGTTGCATTCATGCTTGGTGGCGCCTCTCTTGCATCTCATCGCGAAGGAAATCCTCTTCTTGACGAGTGTGTCGATTGCGAGTTGCCACATTGCAATGTGAATCACGTAATGCTCGTTGTGCTTCCAGAGCTTGAGCTTCTCGGCGGTGTTGTGCTTGATGATGAGCTTTGGCATCTTGTTCTTCTTGGTGTTGACGTGCTCGCTCTTGTTGTTGTTGGCGTAGTCTTTGTCGTTCTTGTGCTTGCTCAAGTGTAGCTTGGTTTTGATGATGTCGACTTTGTTGTTTGTCAAGTAGCTCTTGGGAGCTCTTGTCATGAAGTGGATTCCGGTTGTCATGTCGAGCTTGACGTGCGGCTTGACGAAGAGTGTTTGATGTAGGGGTACTTGAGCCGTCCGTGGAGTCGGGGCAGTGACGTGAGCGACTTCGTCTTTGAGAAGATGTGGAAGAAGAGCGTCGGTTGACTATGAAAGTTCGTAGTGCATCGAATTGAGTAGCCATGTTGGTGTTGATGATGTCGAATTGCTCTCTTGTTCTTGCTTCAAATTGTCACGCGTCGGCGGCGACTTGCTCAATGTGCTCTCGCATAGCTTCACTTTCTTGATGTAGAGCTCGTTGGACACCGAAGAGATGTAGTTTGGTGACGTAGTTGTTCGATTCTTGGGGATCATCGAAGAGCGGGTTCGTAGTTGTACTTGGCCTATCCATCGTCACAAGCAAATATGTGAGTGGGAGAAAGGAGAAGACAATACCAAATGTACCTTGACCGAAGTTGACAATGGATCAATGATTACTCAATAATGTAACCCGGAAATAGCACTATTGGTACCAAGTCTTGTCGATTCTCACACCTACACAAATAAAGCTTTTAGAGGAGCTTGGTTAGGATGGTGGTAAAATTCAATGCAAAAAGTGAGGAAGATTCAATGATGTTGAAAATGATTCACAATTGGCTCATGCAACAAGTAGATCACAAGCAATAAGTAGCACACGGAACACACGCACGGATAGATAAATGTGGTTGTGCAACCAAAAGTGAGCGAAAATGCGGAATCCACGGAAAATGCTGGTGTTGCACAACGCTAGAGAGACACTAACTGATTGCTTAATAGGCGGATACGCACTTGTGCACTACCTATAAGAGCAATGTAACGACTTCCTATCACAAGTATGCTATGAGTGTATGATATGCCGATGCTTTAGCACAAGATGACGTATTTCTATCTCATATGATCTCTTTTGATGCAAGGTGTTTGATGCTATTGTGTTTTTGCTTATAAGCTTTGGATGGCTCTTTTGCTTAAAAGCTTGTGAGCTCTTTCTTTGGCCACTTATGCATGCTTCTCGGATCAAGATAGCTATTGTGTATGCGGAACACTCTTGTGTCACACGAAGGTATGATGATGTCGTATGCAATGTCTATGACTATCACTAATGTGCACAAGTGTTGTGGCCCGACAATACTCAAATGGCTAGTCTCGGTAGGAAATCTACGCAAAATGGTTGATGAGGGTTTATCAATGCAAGTGCAAGGTAGTAAACGAAGTGTCGTCGATGTTACCGTCCTTGTCGAGGTTGAGAGGTGGTCTTGTCGATGCCGTTCTGCTCCGAGATAGCCGAGACACAAACGAAAATGGAGAAAACCACAACTCAAATGATCCAAGACACAAAGAGGTAAGACCGTAGGGTTTTGGGTAGGTAATGGTGGTGGTGGTAGGTTATATGTCGAGGGTGTAGCGGAAGGGGTAGCTAGGGTTGTTGCGGTGGCGGAAAGGTGGCGAAGAAAAACTACAAAATGCAGTTTCGTCAGCGTAGGCCGGATGATCCGGCTGTCAGGCCGGATGATCCGGGTTGGAGCCAGATGATCCTGGTGGATGTCCGGATGATCCAGTTGGGTCAAATCCAGTCGGGATGAACTCGTGGAGGGGGTGAAAATTCGGTGGAAAAATGATTTTTACGGGATTTTGGGGTGGATTTGAGGGTGGGGGAGGTGGGGAAAAGGGTAATCCACTTGTCACACAACTCAACCACGGATCACAATCAACAAAATCTCATCAAAACACAAAAGTCACAATAAAATTGGGGCTATTTTTGGTGCGGAATTTTCAAATTTGGGAAAGAACACACCAAAAACAAGTTAGAAAACAAGGTGTGGGGCTCCAAATTCGTGATCAACCAA
Source organism: Secale cereale (assembly GCA_902687465.1). Lineage (NCBI taxonomy): Eukaryota > Viridiplantae > Streptophyta > Magnoliopsida > Poales > Poaceae > Secale > Secale cereale. The sequence continues at coordinate 39,606,764 of LR738716.1, forward strand.
GGCTCATGATACCATAGATGATGTAGGGTGGAACCCTACGTGGCCGATCTTTCACGAAAAGGACGGATCCCGAGGAAGAACACGAGGGGCACGAGGAAAAACACAAGGGGGACAAGGAGAAAACACTCAAATCAACAGGTTTAGGTCACACAAATGCTAGATCCGGGTACACAAATTGTGAAACATGATACACGATCAACTAAGGACGATACAAGTGGTGGTAGTCACCTCCGTGAGGAGGTCTTGATGTTCTTCTCCATAAAGGAGGTCTTGAATCCGGTGGATCTTCTCCGAGGAGGCCGCGGTCTCGTAGGAGAGAAACCACTAAGGTTTTGGATGAGCTATCACAAAGCTAACCCTAGAAAGTATGGGTGGAGAGACATATATAGGCTAGGAGGGGCGAAGGGGTACATGGGCCTCGTCCCAAAGTCATGCACGCGGGCACTGTCAGGATGATCCGGATGTTGGTCCGGATGATCCGGGCTTCGGGGGTCCGAATGATCCGGGGCAGCGTCCGGATGATCCGGGCGTGTCTTTATGCATCGGGGGGGAGGGGGGTCCGGATGTCCGGGTCCTGGTCCGGACGTCCGGGCGTGGCCGGATGATCCGGGCTGGGATCCGGACAATACGGCTTCAGTGAGGAGCTTCGGGTGTCGAGGGCGCGCATTATCCGGATCGTCCGGACGTTGGTCCGGATCATCCGGGCTTTGTCCGGATCATCCGGGTCTTCGTCCGGATCATCTGGGCTATCTAAGTCTTGGCTGTTCTCTCGTCCTCCTTCTTCCTCCTTCGATACCTCTTGTTCCTTGGCTTCTCCATGGTTACTCCCGAGGTGCCTGAGTATGCATAGAGTTTCGGATGAGGGTAGCAGCCATGTCTTGTGTGAATCGAAACGACGTACAGAGAGGAGTGAAGTCACCTCGGTCTCGAGAGCTCGTGCTCGAGCGCGTGTCATGGGTCCACTTGGCACTTGGTGAGACGATGGTAGGTCCATGGGGATGACCTTGGGATTCTCCGCATCAAACAGCCCTCCTAGTTTAGGTGTGAAACCAGGCCAAAAGAGGGGCTCAAATTCGTGCTAACCAGCTGGTCAAGGGAGCAAACTCATGGAGCCTCACGCAGCAATTAATGCCCTGGACAGCTTGCATTGGAACTCTCATATCCTTTGACTCAAGACTCCAAATGATACACCGTTTGATTTTCCTAGAACTAGACTTCATATTCTCTTCATTTTGTACTCCCACGCGTGCTGGATACTCATATATTTGTGTGGCATGATGAAACAAGTCTTGTGACGAATTCTGGAACTGCGCATGCTACAACAGAGTGTTGAGATGGCTTGCTATTCTCCCTTGTGGTGTAACTAGTTGCCCTTGTCACCAAAACATGGTTTTCATCAGAGTTGAAACTTGCTCTGTTCAAACCTGTTGTATGTGCTTCGGAACTTGTTTCTTCATGTGATGAATGTTGTTGGTTGTCCTCAACATTGTACCTGAGTAAAATCAGCACACAAGATTTAGGCAGTATAAAGTTCTCATGGTTATTTGAAATATGATCAGCTAGGAGTGCGTTCACCTCTTGTGCTATTTGTTTGGCACGGCTCCTTGTCATGGGACGCAAATAGATCTTCTTTGTAGAAGCTTCACTTGATGGCTGAGATTTATCATCAGGAGAAGATGATAAACGAGGTGAACCAGGGATGTCCTCATCAGTATGATTGTATATTTTATTTATGGTGCTATCCTACGGTGCCCTCCATTCTCGTGCAAACGTGAGGGGCCCCCGTTGTACGATGTTACAATATGTTCATGGTTCGCTTATGGTAGGTTGCTAGAGTGACAGAAGCTTAAACTCGAGTAAGGGGGTATGACGTATGGAAGTAAATAGGACTTGATACTTAATGATATGGTTGGGTTGCACGATCTTAATGATCTTTAGTAGTTGCGGATGCTTGCTAGGGGTCCAATCATAAGTGCATATGATCCAAGTAGAGAAAGTATGTTAGCTCATGCCTCTCCCTCATATAAAAACGGCAAGAATGATTATCGGTACTTGTTATCGATTACGTAGGTACAGATGACTTTCTTGTTGACAAAAGCTATCCACTTTTATTGCATTGCATTTTATTCATACTTTTATTCTCGCGAAGTACTCCTAGTTTAATACTTGTTTGAGGTAAGCAAAGATTAAGTGTGCGAAGAGTTGTATCGGTGGTCAATAGAACTTGAGGGAATATTTGTTCTACCTTTAGCTCCTTGTTGGGTTCGACACTCTTACTTATCGAAAAAGACTGCAAACGACCCCCTACACTTGTGGGTTATCAACAAGGGATAGTAGGGACACGATGTTTTACCCAGGTTCGGGCTCTCTTAAAGGAGGAAAAACCCTACTTACTGCTTGATTGTATTCCATGAGTATAGGGGTTACAAGATGATGTGGAGCATCCTTCGCTCATCCCCATGTACACCATTTGGACGCAAGGTGATCCCGTTCCTCGATGCTTCCCCTTTCCTTTCTCGTGAGACATGGATGCTACTTAAAGCGCGGACCTTGTGCATGCTCAGGAACACCCAAGGAGACCATGGAGATCCCAAGGACCAAGGCCGAGTGTGCGAGGGAGAGAATGAAGAAGGGCCAGCACCTACAGGCCACAGACATCCGGCCCCCAGGCCCGGACATCCGGCGCCCCTTCACAGAAGCGAGCCCCGCCAGCCCGAACATCCGGCCCCATGCCCCGGACATCCGGCCCCTTCGCCGGAAATCCGGCCCCTCATCACCGAAGGCAACCGAAGCCGGCGACGCTCAGCTCGGACATCTGGCCAGAGGCACGGAAATCCGGCTCCTTGCGAGCCGCCGGACATCCGGCCCCCAGCCCGGACATCCGGCGCGTGCCTACGCGCAGAGACGGGACTGAGGCCCATGTATCCCTCTCCCACTTACCCCTTCGCGGACCTAGACTATATATACTGCTCCACCTCCTCCTAGTTAGGGTCAGCTTAGGTTTAGCTCATTTGAGACAGAGCTTTGCTCATCCACTAGTGGTTCATATCCTTGTGAATGACTGCGGCCCCTCCGCGGAGAAGATCCACACGGCTTCAAGACCTGCTTCGTGGAGAAGATCCTGTGGGATACCCCAAGACCTTGTCTGTGTTCCAATTAATTAGAGGTTATCACCTCATTCGAGTTTTTCAATCGTTCCGGTGCATTATCTCCTTTTCAACCCTTTCAATGGTGTTTTCTCTTCGATGGGCTCATAACCCACGGGTTTATTCCCAGGATCTTCCCTGACTCTTCTAATTTCTCGGAGTGTTCCGAAATTCTTTTCAAGTGTGACGTAAGTATGGATTCCATCAGTCATATGCCTTCTCCAAGATCGCTTTTAATTCTTTTCATCGTTGGTTCAACCTTTCTTCTCTTCATTCATCCGGAGTGTTTCAAGAATTCTTTTTCATTGTGTTCCTCCGAAGGCCATCATTTCAGAAGATTTCTTCGTTCTCAGTTTTCAACTTCGTCCTCCAAATATTCTTCATTGATGCCTCTTAGTTCGTCTCACATTTGTCCGGTGCTTCGTTCAAGTATTCTTTAATCAGTTCACGATCTCTTTGTTCTTTTGTATCTAAATTTCCAAAGTGTCTTATTCTTCCGGCGATTCATTCTCTTTTCTTCTATAATTTTCTAATTCTTCTCGGTGGTTTGTTCGCTTTCACCACTCGATTTTAATTCTTACGGTGGTTCGCTCAAGAGTTCTTTTCCAGTGCTATCATATCAATCCATTCATTTATATTCCAATCTTACCGGTGGTTCTTAAATACTTTCTCAACTTTTGTGCTATATTCCTTCGTATCCTATTTCAACGCGAATAAGTAGTATGCAAATCCATTGTTTCTCATCAATTTAATTGGTGGAGGATAAGCATAACATAATTCATATTCTTTTCATCAAGTTGATTTAACTCCTTCATTCAGAGTTATTCTTGATGAATAAATTCTAGTCCCAAGTCCTTTCATCTTTTATTTTTTTCGGAGTTCAAGTTTTCTCGGCTATCTCGCCGGAACCCCGACTAATCATTGCAAGGCTTTAATCTTATTCTTTTCATCCGTCATTTCTATATCATCATCCTTTCGTTACCGGAGTTCTTCATGGTGGTTCTCCACCATTTAATTCATTCTTCAAAGGTTCAGCTAATTCTTCTGGAGCAGCTCAAGCATTCTTATTCTTTTGCCTCTCGAGTGCAAATAATTCTCCGTATTCTTTTGAAGGGAGTTTTGCATTTCTTTCTTCATTCTCAACTAGTCCATTTTTTCGTTGTGCGCGGTAATTCACCTCAAGCTTTGAGATGTTTATTCTTTTGTTGTTGATTTTCTCAACAATTTCGTTCAAGTCTTTCTCTTGAAGATCCTCTTTCAAATTCATTTGTGGTGGAAGTTGTCATCTTCTTCTCCGTTCTTTTCATTCCACTCTTCTAATTCTTCCGGAGGCATTGAGTTGTTGCTCTCGTCGAGTATCATTCCATCTTCTCAAGTTCTTGTCCCATTCCATTCATGTTCAACCGTGAGCTATTTCTTTCAGTTTCAGCCGGAGTGCTGCCCGAATTCCTTCATTTGAATTCATTTTCAATCTCTTTTACCCAGAGTGGTTTCGAATTTATTCTTGCTCCTTCAGCTCTTGTTTCGTACCTTTCAACCTCCGTGATTCTCGTCGTATTCCTTGTTCCTCTTGTTTAACGAAGTCTTTGTAACTTCGTTCATCTCAGTTGTATCCTTTCTTCGAATTGTTGAACCTCTCAAGGTTCTTTGGCTTCACTCTTTTGTTCTCGAAGAACTTTGTTCTTCCTTTTTCCTCTCCCATCTCATTCCTAAGATCTCGGGACGAGATCTCTTGTTAGTATGGGAGTGTTGTGACACCCCGAGACCGATGCGCCAGGTGTCAGCCAGCTATTCATCGTCGTTGCCATGTCATCTACTTGCGTGTCGCATCTTTCCATGTCATCATGTGTGTTGCATCCTCATGTTTTCAAAACATGCATCCGTCCGAGCTCCCTCGTCCTTTCCGTTGTCCGTTCTGAGCCCAGACACACTTACACGCGCCCGCGGCATCTCCGAATATTTATTTTATGAGTGGCCGGAAAATGTTCTCGGAATGGCGTGAAACTTGGCATGTGGTCTTATTATAGCATAGGTAGACCGCTTGTCAAATTTCGTCGCGTTCGGGGTTCGTTTGATAGCCCAACGGATATATAGGGGCACTAGTCGCCGTATAATTAGTGGGACATTTTCGGTCTCCGAAAACCTTCGTGGGCTGCACTTCTCTCCTCTCCTCTCAGCCCAACCCAATCTACACAGCCCACCTAGTACACCTACCTACCCTCTCCGTTCCGAACCGTCTGATCGAGATCGAACGGCTCGAAACGGAGCTAAAGTCCCTAAACCTAGCCCCTACCTCCTCCTAGGCCCCCAGCCGCCGACATGCTGCATCGCCGCCCTGCGCGCGTCTCCGCCGTCAGCGCCACGCCAGGACCGCCGCCGTTGACCTCGGCCGCCTCGGTGGCACTGACCCGTGGGCCCATGCGCCAGCCTCCCCGTCGCCGGACATGTCCGAAGGAGCCGGACATGTCCAAGCCACCCCTCACCGTGAGCCACTGCCAGATGAGCCCGTGTGCCCAGCCAGCCGGACACATCCGGTGGAATTCGGACACGTCCACCCCCTCTCCTAGGCAGTTTTCCTTCTAAGTCTTTTTTCTTCTTTAAAAATGTATGCATGTTTGCATGACCGTAACTTTTTGTGTGTATGTCCAAATTGAGTGAATGATATGTCAAAATGATCATGGTGATATGCTCTTCATTTTTTACCATTGTGGCATGCTTGTTTGACTTCATCTTGATGCCCTAATCATCATTGCAAGAGTGCTACTTGTTTAAAACTGCTGATAACTATAATTTTGTTAGTATGTTTGAGATGTGATAACTTTGTGCATGTTGGTCCAAATGGAGCATATGATATGTCAAAATGTTCATTGTGAAGTGCTCTACAAGTTGGTTGCTGTAGCATTCATGTTAGGTGCCATATTGCCATATTAATCTCTGTTGCAAAAGTGCATGTGAATGTTAAGTGTTGAAACTTGTTATGAGATGCTGATTTGACTTGCTCATTGCTATTGGTGTGTTTGTCTTCATGCCACATGTCTAGATGTTTTAGAAGCACAATCATATGGTATTTGTAGTGGTGCAATCCATTTTCCATGATATGCCTTGAGGTGACTTAAACAAGCTTGTAAACATGCCATGCCAATGTTGCTGTTTTATACTTAGTGAAAAAACTGCAAAGTCTGGAATCTGTTAAACCTGATGCTAGGTTTGCTTGATGCCCTACCCAAATCCATGCATGGTTTAGTATGTCAAATGATCATGTCTTGTTGTCCATATTATGATCTATCCATCCATGCCATTGTTTGCATATATGGCCTGCTGTAGCTTATTTATTTCTTGCTCTCAAGTTGCTATAAATTTACCTGGCAGCATGTTTATCAGTATGATCAATTTGGTGCAGCTTGTTGTTATTGATCCATGCCTCCTATGGAGTTGCTCCAATGGAGTTGTTTGATGTATGCTATGTCTACTACATGTCCATGATCTTTATATACTTAGTTGAGTTGATATGCTTGTTGTTTTCTGCCTACGAAGACAACATCGTGATGATGTTTTTGCCTTCCCAGATTTTGGCTAAGTCTCGATAAATATATTGCAACTTGCCATGCTTGCGTAATTATGTTCCATCAAGTTTTTGAGGGTGTTCTAAGTTCATGCTTGTTAAGTATCATGTCTATTTCACATCCATGCTTTTTGTTAACATGTTTGAGTAATGTAGCATATATTTACCTTGCTCCAAAGTTGATATGTTGTTGTTTTTGACAGCTTGTTGTTATATTTTGTTTCGTGTGTATGTGTTGAACCGTTGCTCCGTTTTGAGCGTGATATATATGAAACTTGTGTGGTTTTGCATGTAGAAGCATAATATCATGTTGTTTTTATGTTTGGAGTGTGTTTGCTTGATGTTTGGGTGCATCTTGCACCGTTGCAATGCTTGTCTTGTTTTGCTCATATTTTCTAGGCCGTAGCTCCGAATTAAATAAAATTTATAAGAAACTTGACTAGAATTTTGAGTAGATCATCATGGTGCATGTTAACTTGCTGTTAAACAACTTTAACTTAAGGTTTGTTCAGATCTGGACCAAATTCAAAATGTGCATATGAGGACTTATCGGAATTGTTATATGTGGATTCCGGCCTCATTTAAACTTGTTGGTTTGTGTTGTTCTTGTGTGCTTCATCCCTTGCCATGAATTGCATCATATAGACTTGTCTTGCATCATACTTGGTTGAGCATCTTGTCATGTTCTTGTGTGGTGTGTTTACCTTGTTGTGTGCTTTCTTCTCGCTAGTTCTTTTCTGTTGCGATCGTGAGGATTCGTTCGACTACACAGGGTTCGTCTTCAAGGCTTCTTCTTTGTCTTCTTCATGGACTCATTCTTCTTCCTTGCGGGATCTCAGGCAAGATGACCATCACCTTGGATACCTTTACTATCATTGCCATGCTTAGTTGTCTCGATGCTATCGTTATATGTCGCGCTACCCATCATTATTGTCAGCCCCTCTCCTTGTTGCCATGAAACCTCTAACCTTTGACACCTTCCTAGCAAACTGTTGTTTGGCTATGTTACCCGCTTGCTCAGCCCCTCTTATAGCGTTGTTAGTTGTAGGTGAAGATGAAGATTGCTCCATGTTGGAGCTTGGCTTGTTGGAATATCACAATATATCTTATTATTATTTAACACACCTATATACTTGGCAATGGGTGGAAGGCTTTGCCTTTTGCTCGGTGTTTTGTTCCACTCATGCCACCTTAGGAGCCGATAAACCGGCGTTATGTTCCTTGATTTTGCGTTCCTTACACGGTTGGGTATATGGGGACCCCTTGACAGTTCGTCTTTGAATAAAACTCCTCCAGCAAGGCCCAACATTGGTTTTAATTTAATCATAATAAAAACTTAATTAATTAATTAATTGCGTAGGGAGTTAGCACTACCCGAGGATTCTTTCTACATAGCAGGGGGGCCAGTGATGATGGTGTTGGTCCCAAACGGGCAGGCTGCGGGGCCACCTGGGGGAAACCCAAGGGCTGGTTTTACTCGTAGGATGTCCCATCCAGTTGTGGCCTGAGATGAGATACGCGCGGCTACTATCAGGGTGTCGGCACGCCGGGAGGTCTTGCTGGAATTGTGTTACCATTGTCGAAATGTCTTGTGCACCGATATTTCCAAGCCTGATTGGATTGTCCCAAAGATAAGGGGTAATATTATTATTATCTCTGCTGATCGTGAGAGCTTGTGATGGGCTAAGTTGGGACACCCCTGTAGGGTTATGATCTTTCGAAAGCCGTGCCCGCGGTTATGTGGCAGATTGGAATTTGTTAATGTCCGGTTGTAGAAAACTTGACAGAGGATCCGAGATAAAACAAACAACAGTGTGAGTAACCGTGACCGTCTCTTTTCACTTTGAGAAGAGAACACGGTGGGGTTATGTTTGACTCGTAGGTAGTTCAGGATATTTAGCGATCATTATTAGTTTGTGACCGTCTGCGTAGATGCTCTTCTTATTCTGGTACTCGTAAGTTAGCTACCATACTTTTCCTTAGCCGCTGCTGCAACCTCACCACCTTACCTCTTCCTACCCAGTTAAGCTTTGCTAGTCTTGTTACCCATGGTTATGGGATTGCTGAGTCCTCGTGGCTCACAGTTTCTACAACACCAGTTGCAGGTGCAGGTTTCCGATGACTTGACGTGAGAGTGATGTTCTTTTGTTGGAGTTCTTTCTTCTTCTTCTTCTTCGTCAGTCTTGGGTTAGGTTCCGGGTCGGCAGCCTGAGATAGCAGATGGATGTCGTTGTGCTTTTCATGTTTGCATCCATAGTCAGATGTCTTGTATTGATGTTGTTGTATTCATGTGACTTGTATGTATTGTTGTATCCTCCATTTATTTATGTAATGGTACGATGTAATGATATCCATCTTGCTAAGCACCCAAAATGCGGTTGTGCCCCAATCACGTAAGTGTCACGTGATCGGGATAGAATCGCATCTTTGGCTTGACAAACCACTAATATTTTGGTATGAGCTAACACAAAAGCTAACCCTAGATAGTTTAGGTAGAGTGCTATATATAGTCTAGGAGGGGCGACGGGGTACATGGGCCTCGGCCCAACATCATGCACGCAGGCACTATCTGGATGATCCGGACGTTTGTCTGGATGATCCGCGCTTCAGGGGTCCGGATGATCCGGGGCGGCGTCCGGATGATCCGGACGTGTCTGAACCACTGCGGGTGGTCCGGAAGTCTGGGTCTTCGTCCGGATGTACGGGTGTGTCCGGATGATCCGGGCCGGGGTCCGGATGATCCGGCTTCGGCGTGGAGCTTCGGGTGTCTTCGGGCACATTTGCCGGATTGTCAGGACGTTTATCCGGATCAACTGGGCCTCAGCCGGATCGTGCGGGACACCGTCTGGATCGTCCGGGCTGGCTGCATCTCGGCTGTTTCTCTCCTCCTTCTTCCTCCTACGATCCTTCTTGTTCCTTGACTTCCCCATGGTTGCTCCCGAGGTTCCTGAGTATGCAAAGAGTCTCCGATGAGGGTAGCAGCCATGTCTCATGTGAATCAATGTGCGTAGAGTGAGGAGTGAAGTCACCTCAGCCTTGAGAGCTCGTGCTCGAGCACGTGTCATGGGTCCACTAGGCACTTGGTGAGACGAAGGTAGGTCCATGGGGATGACCTTGGGATGCTCCGCATCATTGGAGTATCCCGCGGGATCTTTTCCGTGAATGAGGTCTTGAATCCGTGTGGATCTTCTCCGTTGAGGGGCCGCAATCACTCACAAGGAGATGAACCACTAGTGGATGAGCAAAGCTCTGTGTCAAATGAGTTAAACGTAAGTTAACCCTAACTAGGAGGTGGGGGAGGAGTATATATACTCTATGCCACGAAGGGGTACGTGGGAAAGGGGATACATGGGCCTTTGGCCCGATGCTGCGCACAGGCAGGCGCCGGATGTCCGGGGATTCGCAAGACGCCGGATGTCTGGGGCTTTGGCCGGATGTCTGGCCCGAAGATGAGAAAACTTCGGGTGCGTTCTTTCATCGATTTCGGATTTCCGGGGGAGAGGCCGGATGTCCAGGGTCGCGCCGGATGTCCGCCCGCTGATGCTTCAGCAGCTCCGTCTTCTTCCGTTGATAGAGGCGAGGGGCCCGATCTTTCGATGAGATGATAACTATCGATTTGGTGGAGAGGACTTTGACGATCCGACTACAAACGTGCACGACGTTGCGCCTTAGCAACGCTCAACCAACTCCGAGAGGTTATTGACCATGCGGAGCACGATCAACCTGACCACGAAGGTCTATTCCTGCATACAATCGAAGAACAAGCAATAATATGATAAAGCAATCTGAATATTGCAAATATAGATGAATTATTGATAAATGTGGGGATCCGAAAGCGGTCTTGGTCTGGTCGTTGGACACAAACGAAGTACACGAAGTTGCAATGGCTATCTTTTGACTAAATAAATCCCAAAGAAAAAGCTACTAGATGGGTCTACTTATATAGGAGCAAGGGGTGGCGGGCAAGGAGGTGGCGGCCAAGGACATCCCAAGGTAGCCTAAAACTAACCCTAGGTCGTACAAGGCTCATGGGCCCAAGTGGAGGTGATGCAACACCTTTGGACTTGTAGTTTGACTCGGATTCTGCTGCACCGTCAGATTGTTTCGTCGATATCTCAACGCTCCGGACGAATTTGAAGGTGAATCCAATTGGGTTGGAAAGTGTATGAAATCTAGTTCCCAACAAAAATTGAATCACCCAATTCGGAGTTCATATGAAGGCGTTCTTGCCGTTTTGAGTCAGGTATGTCTGTGCAGTCCGAATCTGGATGCAGAACGTGAGAGACTTGGAATCTATCTTCTCTTGGCCCAAAAGTGACGTGAGAGAACTTTTTGAACAACACCTGAACTTCTCTTTTTCCCTTATCTTCATATGTGGATTGTACAAATGTCCGATACACCTGGAATTACACATGACACAAAAGTTTGTGAAGTATTTTTGTCCTGGATGACATAAATAAATTGTTGCATAGTTTGCATTAGAAATTACCTCACAAATATACATGTATGCAATATTTTTGGTCGTATCCGATGTAGTCATGTCCTCATCATCCTCCCTTTCTTGAAAATAAAGCCGTCCTCGGCATTGCTTATTCTGAAATTTGGGTAAGAAAATAGACAAGGTGTACATGTTGTATATGTATATGTCATCCATTTTTACTTCCCTTAATTTTCGCACATATGACACATGTATAGATGAGTAACTTTCGTAGTTCATAAAATATAAAGCCAAAATATTATCACAAGAAGTAGAAGGCATGAAAATATTGCAACTCAGTTTGCACAAATAAGTGAAGCTCTTATTCATATCAAAATATTGACAATGTTCATCATTAAACCATCCCAACATTGGTGAATAAACCTTACTTGCATGAAATTCACAGGCTACAACATGCTTAAATAAGCAAACATGCAATAAGTCATTTGACATAGAATCATCACAAAGATTAGAGGTCATATCAAAATGATTAAACATTGGCACAATTATTTTCAAATGTATTTTATCCAAATCTGATTTATTCTCTGATTCACATGATTCTTTTGCATCAACACTTAATTCAATGGGTGCACTCAAATTTTTTGGTATTTTAGTTATTTGATCACATGACGCATTCATGACAGTAACATGATTATCTAAACTAGGTGGTGTGCTCAAATCAACAGGTAATTCAATACATGATGTATTCAAGTTAACTAGATATGCATCATCCTCATGTGAAGTTATATCATCATTGATTTTACTGTTACCTTGTCGCAAAGATGTAGCTGATGTAGGTACGGACGATCACAATGTACCATACACTTTAGATGATGAAACGCTCACAATCGGAGGTGTGGCTGCTCTAGTAGGTGCAATGGTGGAGGAACCAACCAGTGGTGGTGAGCATGAACTGGAATAGTAGTAGTTGTAGTCACACAATGCATCCTCCTGTATTTGTCTCTCAAAGGTACAAGCACGAACATACATACCAGTAATGCAACGAGGAATATATTGAAATCTTGCGCGAATATCATGGTTCAAACCACCAAAAAATCTATTCATTGTATCATCCTCAGATTCTTCTATGTCACAATGATACATATAAGATTTGAACTCTTGGTAGTAAGAATGAACAGTGTTACTGCCTTCTTTTAATTGTTCCAATTTGCGAAGCAATTCACGACGATAGTATGGAGGAAAAGATGTTTTCTCATTACAGCCTTCAAATATTTCCAAGTTGTAGGTTGGTTATCAATATTTATCTTACAATGCACACTCCACCAAACAGAAGCAAAACCAGTAAATACTCTAGTGGCAGCTCGTACTCTCTCAAGTTCAGAAAAATGATGGTGACTAAAAACTTTTTCTACTTCAAGCTCCCAAGCTAGATAAATAGCAGGATTAAATCTACCCTCAAATGACGGTAAAAAAATAACCTGACCATGTGCTTGTGTGTGTTGTCCCACGTCTCGTGATGGTGAAGATGTATCCTTCATCCAAGAACTTATGTCTCCGGTACCTGTCATGATTAGTAGAAACAAGAAACAAAATTTGAGAATAATGTTCCTATGAACTACTAGGATGTGGTGGTAAAGCGCTCACAGTAAAGCAAATATCAATATCTTACAAGTTCTTACCATGCATCAAGTGGTGATAGGCAACAAGCGGTGTCAAATAACTCCAAAGATTGAGGAAAGCGATTGCCAGGTGAATGTAAATATGCACAGTGTAGAAATATGTGGACCTGGGTTGGCTATATATGGTAGCAAAAGATTAGCAATAATCAATTTAGAGATGCAATGTTGAATAAACGCTCAACGACGATACTGTGCTGGTCCTAGGCTAGACCGGACTAGAGACGCGAGCCTAGAACACTAATGAGGTCACGGTGTAGCACAACTAGCATCAATAAATGATACGAAGTAGCTCTGGACAGCAAGATATAAGTGAAGATCACAACGGTACTAAAGATAATGATGAAAACAACTGCCAAGCAGAATATACAACAACTCCCTCTCCAACTTTCTTTTTCTTCTTTTTCTTTTTCTTTTTTCTCACACTTTTTTCTTTTTCTTTCTCTCCTCTTTTTTTTGCTTTTTTCTCTGTCTTTTTTTTCTTTCTCCCTCTTTCCAAGACTAACTAGATAAGATGCAGATTGGATCAAGCAAAGATGCGAATGACTTCAAGTATGATTGTGACAATGAACGATGGGTAGCACGAGGTGGAAATTGATGGATGAGGTGGTGGACAGCGGAAGGGATAACGATGCAGAGGCGACGTGACTAATGTGAACAGAACTCGAAACTCTAACGAACTAGACACTAAGACCAGCAACTCGACACGACGATGCAACCGATAATTCAATAATGCAAACAATGAAAAGAAAATTGCAAAGGCTCAGACTGGCTAGGACAAAGGATGAATATATCTAACTTTTTTGTGGCTTTTCCTTGGACAATAGGTAAGAAAATAAATATAATCTAGGAATAACTGGAAATTCTCTCCGAGCAACCTGAAAACTGGTACCACTTGATAGAGGCGAGGGGCCCGATCTTTTGATGAGATGATAACTATCGATTTGGTGGAGTCGACTTTGACGATCCGACTACAAACGTGCACGACGTTGCTCCTTAACAATCGCAAAACCAACTCCGAGAGGTTATTGACCACGCCGGAGCACGATCAACCTGACCACGAAGGTCTATTCCTGCATGCAGTTGAAGAACAAGCAAGAATATGATAAAGCAATTTGAATATTGCAAATATAGATGAAGTATTGATAAATGTGGGGATCCGAAAGCGGTCTTGGCCTGGTGGTTGGACACAAACGAAGTACACGAAGTTGCAATGGCTAACTTTTGACTAAACAAATCCCAAAGAAAAAGCTACTAGATGGATCTACTTATATAGGAGCAAGGGTGATGCGGAGCATCCCACGATCATCCCCATGTTCACTTTGAAAAGACCTCAAGTACCCACCATTGGACACAAGGTTGATTCGCTCCTCTCCAAACCTTCACTTTCCACATGTGAGACATGGCTACTACATCATGCATGGACCTTGTGCATACGCAGGTACATCAGAGACGACCTTGGAGAATCCAAGGACCAAGGCCAAGCATGGAAGAGGAGAAGAAGGAAGGAGAACGGACAAGACAGAAGATGCCTGGATGATCCGGACCCCAAGCCGGACGATCCAGACCAAGCCCAGATGATCCGGACCCTTGCCCGGACCATCCGGGTAATGTGCCCGAAGACACCCGAAGCCTGCACGACAAAGCCGGATCATCCGGACGGCCGCCCGGATCATCCGGACCACCGATGCCCGGATCATCTGAACCATGCCTGCGAGCATGACTTGGGTCGAGGCCCGTGTACCCCTTCGCCCCTCACTTACCCCTTTGTGGCATAGACTATATATACTACTCCCCCACCTCCATTTGAGGGTTAGCTTAGGTTTAGCTCATTTGATACAGAGCTTTGCTCATCCACTAGTGGTTCATCTCCTTGGGAGTAACTGCGGCGCCTCCACGGAGAAGATCCACACGGATTCAAGACCTCCTTCACAGAGAAGATCCCGCGGGATTCCCCAAGGCCTCCTCACGAAGAAGAACCGGTTACCCTTTGTATCTTCCCTTGTTGATCATGGATCGTGTATCTCTATGTGTTTCGAGGATCTAGCATATGTGTGACTTGTTCTTGTTGGTTTGAGTGTTTCTCTCGTGTTTCCCCTCGTGTTCCTCCTCGTGTTTTTCGTGGGATCCCCTTCATTTCGTGAAAGATCGGCCTAGAACGGGTTGACCCCGCATCATATGGTATCATGGGCCACGGTTTCTCATGAATTTGGAGCCTCCCCACCATTTTCTAGCCTTGTTTTGTTGTGTTCTTCCCCAAATTCGAAAATTCCCCACCAAAAATAGCCCCAATTTTTTTTTGTGATCTATTGGTTTGATGAGATTTTGTTGATTTTGATCCACGGATTCGCTTGCTTTCAAGTGGATCTAGCATCTCCGCAAGTTTCCCGACATTCCATCCACGAAATCCTCACAATTTTGAGCCCAAAATCATCCATTTCTGCCCCCAAATTCATCCCCGAGAGGAAATCCCGAGCGGAGTTGACCCGCCCGGATCATCCGGACGAAGTCCCGGATCATCTGGACACCTCCTCGGATGAGCCGGACATTCTTCCGGACGTCCGGGTAATCCACACACCCGAATACCGATACCTGAGCTGACGAACCCGGATCATCCGGATGTACACACGGATCATCCGGACAAAGCCCGTATGAGCTGGACTTTCTCCCGGATGTCCGGGTAACCCTGAAACTGACACGGCAGAAATTTGTTTTGGCCATAACTAATTCATCCAGAGTCTGTTTTTGACGTTCTTTAGCTTGTTTTAAAGATCTTGACATACCCCATACCACAAAAATACTACCATCATCATTTGACTCTATCAAAATTTGTCAAATTTGGCAAGTTTGCCTAGGCCTTCCACCATATCATCTGCATAGCCACCATAGCATTCCGCAACCTAACCCATTTTCTCCACCATAGCATTTGTGGTTGCTTGAGTAGTGATTTGAGTCTCCTAAGGTGTTTAGGCTACTTAGGGACAATTGCTTCTTGATCAACCACCACCACCACTTCCGCATAACATTGCCCACCATACATTTCCGCCACCCAAACCTAACCCAATTTTGTTTGAGCTTGTTTGAGTTGTGGCTTGTGTCTCCTAAGATGTTTTGGCTACTTAGGGATGGTCACGATAACTCCAACATGCATAACCCATCATTCCACTTCCGCTTTGCCGAGTGCATAACCACCACCGCTATCCCACTACCACCATTTGACATTTGTCCTTGAGATTTTGAGTTGTGGTTTTTCCGTTTCCTATGGTGTTTCGGCTAATTAGGAACGGGTCTACATCAAGAACACCGCTCTCATCATCGACTCGGATGGTAACCTCGACGACATCATTGTATATCCCCCTTGCAATTGCATTGTTAACCCCTAGCCCGTTTTGCGTCACTTGCCTATCAAGACTAGCCTTTGAGTATTGCCGGCAATGTTACTTGTGCACATCAGTGATCATCGATCCGCCCTTCCATTGCATACATACCATATCATCTTGGTATCATCATATCATCTCTTGTGTCACAAGATTGTTCCCGCATATACAGAATTGGTATCTTGGTTTGTGCATTTCGCATCGTGGCCATAAAAAAAAAGAGAATAAGGTTTTAAGCAAAAAGAGAAAAGCAAAGAAGTTTGTAAGCAAGAGCCATAGCATCATACCACATTGCATATGAGATTGCCATATCCGACCATCTTGGATCATCTTGTGCTAAAAGCACCGGAACATCATACACATAGCATACTTGTGATAGGAAGTTGCTACATTTTGCATCCAATAGGTAGTGCACAAGTTCGTATCCGCCTATTGAGCAATCGGCTAACGTCTCTCTAGTGTTGTGCGACAAGAGCATTTTCCGTGGATTCCACATTTTCAGCTCAATCCTTGGTTGCACAACCACATTTATCTATCCGTGCATGTGTTTCCATGTGCCACATATTGCTATTGGTCTACTTGTTACATTTGCGAATTTGTGAATCTCTTTCAACTTTATTGACTCTTGCTAACTTTTGCATCAAATTTTTGTGCCACTATCCTCACCAAGCTCCACCAAAAGCTTTACTTATGTAGGTGTGATAAACCGACAAGAATTGGTACCAATTGTGCTATTTCCTTGTTCCACATTTGAGTGATCATTGATCCATCTTCAACATCGGTCAAGGTACATTTGGTATAGTTCTTCTCTTTCTCCCACTCATACTTGCTAGCATCTTGTGATGGATAGGCAAGGCATTTCATCTTCTGTCTTCGACACCGACGGCGCGAACAATGACATCCACGCGAAAACCATTGGACTACAACGAGCAATGCAAGAGCGCTTGGGCAACATCTCCATCGAACTAAGACACTCCGAGACAAGGAGAATGGCTTCCTTCGACAACATGTGCGACTCCTTCAACAAACAAATGGTGGAGCTCCGATACTTGGTGGTCGATTACAAGTCTTCTTCCCCTTCGTCATCCTATCGGCGGCGATGTTCAAGTCACAAGTCTTCGGAGTGCAAACATGATGCAAGTGCAAGTCTTCCACGTCCACACCGCCATGGCGACCATCGACATTGTTATGAAGGGAAAGTCACCTCCAAGCATCATGTGCACGACGACGACGAACGACATCTACCAAGAGCTCAAGCACGACAACGACTTCATCATCATGAAGATGCTCGACAAGTGCATACCTACAAGTCCGAACAAGCTCTACATCATGCCAAGGCCAAGCTTCAAGAGCAAAAGAGCAGACCGCGAGACAAGCACACCCAAGATGAAGCTACGGCTATAACCACCACTAAGGCATCTTGGCCAAGTGTTATCAAGGCATCTTCGCCTTTGGACGTACGACATCTTCGCCTACTTCCCATGAGTTCGCCTACATCGACGTCTTCATCATCAAGGCGATCATCTATGAGCGACGGCGACAAGATGGTTGAGCAGGGGCCATCCCCTTCGACCAAGGCGACGAGCATGAACCTCTTCGACACCATGAAGACGGCGCCCATATTGGACTCCTACTCCGGGTCAAGCTATGCGAGGAAGCATGAGACCTTCTCTTTGACCTCGGAGGAGCGTGATGGTTTGCCACACCCTACGGCATTCATCATTGGAGGCGTTACGGATGAGGAAGTTGAGCATGGAGACTATTTGTCACATCCCTAGTTAGCACTTGCATTAGGACTAGCTAGAGTGTGCATCATGTTTACCTATCAAAGAAACTTGAAATGGGAATGACAGAAACCCCAGCACCCCTCTTCTAACAACTAGGGTTTGATAAAATCTTTTCCAATGTACCCAAAATGCCCTTCAAAAATGTTCATCATTTCTGCCTTGGTCTCAAACCTCTGCTAAAAATGGTGCACAATTTTCTAGGACATCCAAGGTCTCTGGATTAAATCATATGGTATTTGTATTTGGGCATTTAAATGCTATAAAATATTTTAAATGCTCAAATAATCATAAACTATAATGTTCCATACTGTTCATATTATATACAGTGGGCATGACAAGTTTCATGAGTTATAAAAATGTTCTGGCATTTTTATTAATTAAACAAAGTTGCAAAAGAAATGAAACAGAAAAGAAATAGGAAAGAAAAGAAAGAGAGAAAGGACTTACCTGAGCCCAACACTGTTGCAGGCCGGCCCAGCCCACAGCCCCGTTCTGTCGCCTTCCTCCTCGCGCCAGAAGGCAGCGCGTGTGGCCGCCGCGCGCCGGCACGCGCCCGGCCACCTCCACCCTGCCTGCCTGCCTCCCGACGGCCCGGACGTCTCCTGGCGTCGCCACGCAGCTGCCCCGACCCCACTCGCACTTTCCCCTCGTCCCCGTCGCCTCCCCTGACTCTTTCCCTCTCACCACCGAGCCGCTCGTCGCCGCCGCTCGCCGTTTCGGCACCTAGACCCTCCCCCTCGCCCCATGACCGTGTCCAGAAGATTCGCCGCGACGCCCTCTTCCTCCTCGCTGAGCCACGAATCGCCGGGAGCCCTGCAACGCCTTCACGCCGTCGTCCCCAACCTCGGATCGCTGGAGCACCTCGCCGTCGATTAAGAAGCTGCAGCGCGTCCCCGACCTCTCCGTCGAGCTCGTTAGCACCGCAGTGAGCTCCTACGCCGTTTCCCTCCTTCTTTTGCTTCGTTTGTGCCGTGTAGCTATCGCTCCGTTGATCACCGAAACTTACCGCCGCCGTGCTTGCCGCCGGCGATGCTCCGGTGACCATTTGGTCACTGGCACATGCACATCTCGCTCGCTGCAGCACGTAGACGAGCTAGGTACCACGCACGCATCGTTTAGGCCACTGCAGCCGCGTCTCCGCACACGCCCGAACGCCGGCGCCGCCGTCGAGCTCGTTGCCGTCGTCTCCGGCCACCACAGGTCCGGCGACCACCACCGTTCGACGCGCAACGACAAGGGCTCTCCAACGCGCCTAACCGCGGCTCGAACCGAGCCCTGTGGACGTTTTCCGAAGCACGCCGCCGTGTCTGGCCTCGCCGGCGTCACTTCACCGGCGAGTTTGACCTGTTTGACCGGGGGAATTGACCACCCCTGGGTCACTGACGTGTGGGCCACCCCTCCTCTAATTAGCTAGTTTAATTAATTAAATGTTAATTAAATTAGTTAGTTAGTTTAGTCACTGACCCGTGGTCCCAGACCCCACTGACAGCTAATTAGTTCACTAATTAATTTTGTTAGTTAGCTGTGACACTGACATGCCGGGCCCACATGTCATGTTTGACTTGGACTAGCTCCTGTTGACTGACTAACGTCAGCATGATGTCATGCTGACGCAGTAAAGGTTTTTCTAGGATTTTTAGATTTAAAAATAATTCAGGAAATTCCAGAAAATGCCTAAACTTCAAAAAATCATATAAAATCAACCCTAGCTCAGATGGAAATAATTTATATATGAAAAATGATCAGAAAAATCCAATCTTTCCAACGGCACTGTTTTCATGCATGTTTGAGCAAGTTAACCTTGTTGTGTACATTAAAACATGATAATGCACTTATTTAAATAATAGCTAAAGTGCCAATTTGAATCTTTAATTCAAATAGGCTCAAACCCTTCTGGTTTTAGTTGCATTAGCCAAAACACATGCATCTTGCCATGTCATGAGCATGCATCATATTGTTGCATTTGTTTGTTTAATGATTGTATCGCCGGTACTCTCTGTGTTAGATCCTGCACCCGAGGATACTGCTGTGTATCCAGTTGAAGAGCAGTACCCGACAGCCACTTTGTCAGGCAAGCAATCATTGATCATTCCGATACAAACCCAATCTTCTCGCTCCTGCTCTCTTTTACTGCATTAAGGCAACAGCATGAGAACTGCTACTTGCTGCGGTAGTTGAACCCTATTCCCTTGCATGACCTGTCATTGCCACAGTAAATAGTTGAAACCCACTAGCATGTGTAGGAGTTGATTGAGCCATGTGATGTGTGATCCACCATGCTATTTGCTTATGTTGCCTGCTATGCTTAGAGTTGTGTCAGGTCTGGTTCATCTAGGTGATGGATCAGAGTGAAATGATCATACCGATAAAGAGAAGGGAGTGTGGAATACGCTTGGTAAAGGTATCGATGAAAGGCCATGTAGGAGTACATGGTGGGTTGTTTCATTGGAATCGTCCATAGGACCCGAGATCTGTATGTGTGGTTCAAGTTACAGTTACTACCATGCATTGGGCCCGAAACCAATGGACCCTCTCGGCTTACTAATTACCCTCGATCTCTGTCCAGGAGTTGCAACTAGTTTCTGGTAGTTTACTGGAGGTTGTGCACAGCGCTAACCTTCGGGGTGGGTTGTGATGCGACAGGTACGTGGCATGGTGTACCGATTGCCCGTTTCGTGACTCGGGAACCCTGTACACATCGTTTGGGGCCGTGAGCGACACCCCGGCCGGATCTCCCCACAGATGGAACCCAAATAGGCGATAAACTTGGATGAGAGACTTGAGTAGTTAGTCAGGTCGTGGCCGACACCCTCGCTGGGCTTCCGCTTGAAGGTTGCCGAGTACATGTCGAGTAAACGGTGATAAGTGGTGGAAGCATGTGTGAAGAGGTACACCCCTGCAGGGTTATCAATCTATTTGAATAGCCGTTGTTCGCGGTACGGACTACTTGGTTGCTCTTACAGTTCATAGACAAGTTGATGGATACTACTAAAAGCCTCAAGATAAGCGTGAGTGTCGTGGATGGCCCTTCCGTAGGATGACGGAAGAGGATCCTCGGTGGTGTATTGTTGTGGTGAGTAGAGGACTCGTGTTCGTAATAACATCTTGCAATCTGTTGAGAGTTGTAGTATAGGTTAGCCAAGAGTCAAAGCTGGCTTTCTGCTATGAACTCCACTACCTCCCCTTTGATAATGTTGCATGTATGATAGGTTCTGTGGTAAGACTTGCTGAGTACCTTTGTACTCATGTTTGCTTAATAACTGTTGCAGAGGAGAACCCTGCCCCTGCTGATGGGTTCTACATAGACGTTGACGTCGACGAGTAGCTTGACACCCAGACGGAGATCTGGAGCTTGTGAAGGGCCTTGTAGATAGTCAGGCTACACCAAGCCTGTTTTATTTTCTAAGATGTCTGTACTCAGACATGTAGCTTCCGCTTGTGCTTGTATGACTGTATGACTTGAGTGTTGGGTCATGTGACCCCTATCTGTATGGATATGTTATGTATGGCTCTTGGAGCCTCTTAAATAAAGTACTTTGAGTCATAGAGTTCTGTTGTGATGCAATGTTGTATTTGCACATATTGAGCATATTGTGTGTATGGTTGAAATGCTTGGTATGTATGGGATCCGACGCCTAGTTGTTTTCCTTTGGTAGCCTACCTTACAGGGAAATGCCTCCTAGTGATTCCAATGAGCCTTGGTAGCTTGCTACTGCTCGGAACACGTAGGCTGGCCGGCATGTGTCCTTCTTCGTTCCTGTGTCTGTCCCTTAGGGGAAATGTCACGCGTTGTTCCTTTAAGTACATGTAGCTTGCTACGACTTGGGTTCATACGTTGATGACCGACACGTTCGTTGCTGGGTCATGGATGCCTGTCTCTGTAATTTAGTGCCACTTTTGGTTTATAACTAGTCATGTCGGCCCGGGTTCTCTGTCATATGGATGCTAGCGACACTGTCATATACGTGTGCCAAAATGCGCAAACGGTCCCGAGCCAGGTAAGGTGGCACCCGTGGGGTTACCGTGCATGAGGCCGCAAAGTGATATGACGTGTTACAGCTAGATCGATGTGACTTAGGATCGGGGTCCTGTCTGCATTTCGTGTCATCCATTACATTCTGCACTTCTATGTCAAATTTTTGCCATCCTTGTCTAGACCGTTGTTTTGTTTTCCTAGGATGGTCAACACTCGCAACACTCCTGCTGCTCAGGACCATGGTGAGGCTAGTGGGGCTAGAGATGGGAATCTGCCCCAGCCACCCTCCTTGGCGGAAGTTATGCTCGAGGTAGAACGAAACAAGAGAGAGACTAACCGTCTGCTGGAACGCATAGAGCAGAACACTGGATTCCGCCAGAGGAATGACGTGGTGTCAATCAATGACTTTATCAAGATGTGTCCACCGAAGTTCCATCACTCCACTGAACCTCTGGATGCGGATGACTGGCTACGTAGTATCACCCATAAGCTACACTCTGCCCGTGTGGCCGAAGCTGACAAGGTTACCTATGCTGCCTACCATCTGGAGGGCCCTGTCAGTCTTTGGTGGGAAAACTTTGAAGCTATGCGTCTTGCTGGCCAAATCACTACTTGGGTTGAGTTCAATGAGGCATTCCGTGAACATCACATTCCAGAAGGTCTCATGGATCGCAAGCGGGAGGAATTCTGCAATTTCACCCAGGGTCGGTTAACTGTGGATGGCTATAGTCGCGAGTTTGGCAACTTGGCACGTTATGCACCTGAGGAAGTATCCACCGATGCCAAGAAACAGGCGAGGTTCCGCAAGGGACTCAGCCCTGAACTCCGCCGAGATCTACGTCTGCACGAGTGCACTTCCTTCCAGAAGTTGGTAAACAAGGCTATCAGTGCTGAAACGGGCCAGACCGACTTCGAGGCCACACGCAAGCATACTCGAGACTTTGGTTCCTCATCCGGCTCTGGCTCTCACAAGCGCCGTGTGTGGGTTCCTAACACTGCTCTGCCACCCAAGTACACACCGAGGCCATCCTATGAGGCGCCTCGCCCAACTCAATAGTTTGCACCTGCTAAGACCTATGGAGGACCACCTTCCAACTTTGCTCCACGCACTACCACTGTGACTTGCTTCAAGTGTGGAGAACCAGGGCACTACATGCGTGAGTGTCCCCAGAACCAACCAGGAAAACCCGTTGGCCGTGGTAAGCCAACCGGCAAGGTGAATTATGTCAAGCCAATCCCCACTGCACGTGGTCATGTCAACTATGTCTCTGCTGAGGAAGCTTATGAGGATCCTAACGTCGTCCTTGGTACGCTACTCGTTAACTGCCATCCGGCATCTGTTCTTTTCGATACTGGAGCATCCCATTCGTTCATATCTGAGAGCTATGCTCGAATACACAACATGACTTTTTGTGGCATGCCTACTTCCATGGTTATTCAAACTCCTGGTTCAAAGTGGCAAACCTCTAGGGTAAGCCATGGAAATGAAATCCTTGTCGATAGACTTGTTTTCCTAGCATCTCTAATCGCTCTCAAGTCCTCGGACATAAACATCATTTTGGGTATGGATTGGATGACAACTCATTACGCCAAGATTGATTGCTTTACTAGGACCGTTCAACTTACACACCCATCCGGCAAGATAGTCAATGTCTTGCCCGAATGGCTGAGCGTCAGCTCTACTCTCTTAATGCCAGCCCTCTACCAGAACTTGAAGATATCCCGGTAGTCCGTGACTTTCCGGATGTTTTTCCGGAAGAACTGCCAGGAATTCCACCTGACAGAGATGTCGAGTTTGTGATAGATCTTATCCCAGGAACTGTCCCAATCTCTAGGAGACCTTATAAGATGGCACCACTAGAATTAGCTGAGCTAAAGAAACAACTCGATGAGTCCTTGCAAAAAGGTTTCATCCGTCCTAGTTCTTCCCCTTGGGCTTGCCCCGTCCTCTTCGTCAAGAAGAAGGATGGAACAGAGCAGATGGTTGTAGATTACCGACCTGTCAATCTGGTCACCATAAAGAATAAGTATCCGCTCCCCAGGATCAACGACCTGTATGATCAGCTCGCTGGATCCTCAGTCTTCTCTAATATGGATTTGAGGTTGGGTTACCATCAAATCAAAATCAAGAACGGGGACATTCCTAAAACGGCTTTTGTTACTCGTTATGGCCAATATGAGTACACCGTCATGTCCTTCGGATTAACCAATGCCCCAGCTACCTTTTCCCGGTTAATGAATTCTATATTCATGGAGTACTTGGATAAATTCGTTGTGGTATACCTTGATGATATACTCATCTATTCCAAGAACAAGAAAGATCATGCCGAGCATTTAAGGCTGGTATTGACGAAACTTCGAGAGCACCGCCTTTATGCCAAATTCTCTAAATGTGAATTTTGGTTGCCGGAAGTAACCTATCTAGGTCATGTGATCTCTGGCAAGGGTATTGCTGTCAATCCCGAGCGAGTTCAAGCCGTCCTTGATTGGACTCCCCCTGAATCGGTCAAGCAAGTTAGGAGTTTTCTTGGCTCAGCGAGCTATTGCCGACGCTTCGTTGAGAATTTCTCCAAGGTTGCTAAACCTCTAACTGAACTCCTCAAGAAAGATAAAAAGTTTGAGTGGACCCCACAGTGCGAGTCCAGTTTTCAGGAACTGAAAAGACGCCTGACATCTGCACCTGTACTGGTACCGCCAGACTTTTCCAAGGATTTTATAATCTATTGAGACGCCTCGCGACAAGGACTAGATTGCATACTCATGCAAGATCATCAAGTGATTGCATACGCATCTCGACAGTTGCGTCCACATGAGGATAACTATCCTACTCATGATCTAGAGCTTGCAGCTGTAGTCCATGCACTCAAAACATGGCGACATTACCTCCTTGGTAATCGCTGTGAAATCTTCACTGATCACCAAAGTTTGAAGTATATCTTCACCCAACCGGATCTAAATCTCAGGCAAAGACGTTGGGTTGAGTTGCTCACAGATTACGAATTAGGAATCACTTACACCCCTGGGAAGGCCAATGTCATGGCTGATGCACTAAGTCGTAAGTCTTATTGTAACAACTTGATGCTACAACAAGGGCAACCACTTCTCCACGAGGAATTTCGTAAGCTTAACCTTCACATTGTACCTCGAGGATTCCTTTCCACCTTGGTGGCGAAACCTACCCTTATGGATCAGGTCATCAAAGCACAGAAAGTTGATCCCAAAATTTCCCGTATTAAGAGAAACATCAAGAAAGGAGTCGCGGGATGTTTCTCAATTGATGATCAAGGAGTCGTACTCTTTAGCAACCGTTTAGTGGTTCCTAAAGTACGAAATCTGAGACGTTTAATCCTTAAGGAGGCTCATGAATCTCCTCTCACAATTCATCCCGGTAGTACCAAAATGTATCAGGACCTACGTCAGAGATTCTGGTGGACTAGGATGAAGAGAGAAATCGCTCAATTCATTGCTAACTGCGACGTTTGTCATCGAGTTAAAGCAGAGCATCAACGGCCTGCTGGCACCCTTCAACCTTTAGCTATTCCTGAATGGAAATGGGACAAAGTCGGTATGGACTTCATTACCGGGTTTCCCAGGACCAGGAAAGGGAATAATGCTATCTTCGTCGTTATCGACCGCCTCTCTAAAGTAGCTCATTTCCTGCCTGTTCGAGAGAGTATCACCGCTAGCCAGCTAGCAGACTTGTATGTCTCTCGGATAGTATCACTTCATGGTGTGCCATTGGAGATTAACTCAGACCGTGGAAGTCTTTTCACTTCACGATTTTGGGAAAGTTTCCAGAATGCTATGGGAACTCATCTCTCCTTCAATACCGCCTTCCATCCCCAGTCAAGTGGTCAAGTGGAACGAGTCAATTAAATTCTGGAAGACATGCTTCGAGCCTTTGTCATTTCTTTCGGTATGGAATGGGAAAAGTGTCTTCCATTTGCCGAATTCGCTTATAACAATAGTTATCAAGCCAGCTTGGGTAAAGCTCCCTTCGAAGTTCTATATGGACGAAGGTGTCGAACACCTCTTAACTGGTCAGAAACCGGGGAAAGACAATTCTTTGGCCCGAATATGATTCAGGAAGCAGAAGAGCAAGTTCGCATCGTTCGTGAGAGATTGAAAACAGCCCAGTCTCGCCAGAAGAGCCAATATGATAGTCATCATAAGGCTGTGACTTTTGAAGTCGGCGATAAGGCCTACCTTCGGGTTACTCCTCTTAAGGGAACCCATCGCTTCGGTATCAAAGGCAAATTGGCCCCTCGTTACATCGGTCCTTTTCGCATTCTTGCTAAACGAGGAGAAGTTGCCTACCAATTGGAACTACCTCCGCACCTATCCAGAGTTCATGATGTGTTCCATGTTTCTCAACTCAGGCGTTGCTTCTCGGATCCTATCCGTGGAGTGGACCACGAAACGCTTGATCTCCAGGACAATCTCACATATCGAGAATACCCCGTTCGTATTCTTGATCAAACTGAGTGCACCACTCGACGCCTCAATATCAAGTTTCTCAAGATTCAATGGTCACATCATTCTGAGAGTGAAGCTACTTGGGAAAGGGAGGATCGTCTTCGACTTGAGTACCCCACCCTCTTTCCGGAGGAACCCGAATCTCGGGACGCGATTCTTTTAAGTGGGGGTGAGTTGTCGCATCCCTAGTTAGCACTTGCATTAGGACTAGCTAGAGTGTGCATCATGTTTACCTATCAAAGAAACTTGAAATGGGAATGACAGAAACCCCAGCACCCCTCTTCTAACAACTAGGGTTTGATAAAATCTTTTCCAATGTACCCAAAATGCCCTTCAAAAATGTTCATCATTTCTGCCTTGGTCTCAAACCTCTGCTAAAAATGGTGTACAATTTTCTAGGCCATCCAAGGTCTCTGGATTAAATCATATGGTATTTGTATTTGGGCATTTAAATGCTATAAAATATTTTAAATGCTCAAATAATCATAAACTATAATGTTCCATACTGTTCATATTATATACAGTGGGCATGACAAGTTTCATGAGTTATAAAAATGTTCTGGCATTTTTATTAATTAAACAAAGTTGCAAAAGAAATGAAACAGAAAAGAAATAGGAAAGAAAAGAAAGAGAGAAAGGACTTACCTGAGCCCAGCACTGTTACAGGCCGGCCCAGCGCACAGCATCGTTCTGTCGCCTTCCTCCTCGCGCCAGAAGGCAGTGCGCGTGGCCGCCGCGCGCCGGCACGCGCCCGGCCACCTCCACCCTGCCTGCCTGCCTCCCGACGGCCTGGACGTCTCCTGGCGTCGCCACGCAGCTGCCCCGACCCCTCTCGCACTTTCCCTCGTCCCCGTCGCCTCCCCTGGCTCTCTCCCTCTCACCACCGAGCCGCTCGTCGCCGCCGCTCGCCGTTGCCGCACCTAGACCCTCCCCCTCGCCCCGTGACCGTGTCCAGAAGATTCGCCGCGACGCCCTCTTCCTCCTCGCTGAGCCACGGATCGCCAGGAGCCCTGCAACGCCTTCACGCCGTCGTCCCCAACCTCGGATTGCCGGAGCACCTCGCCGTCGATTAAGAAGCTGCAGCGCGTCCCCGACCTCTCCGTCGAGCTCGTTAGCACCGCAGTGAGCTCCTACGCCGTTACCCTCCTTCTTTTGCTTCGTTTGCGCCGTGTAGCTACCGCTCCGTTGATCACCGAAACTCACCACCGCCGTGCTTGCCGCCGGCGATGCTCCGGTGACCATTTGGTCACTGGCACATGCCTATCTCGCTCGCCGCAGCACGTAGACGAGTTAGGTACCACGCACGCATCGTTTAGGCCACTACAGCCGCGTCTCCGCACACGCCCGAACGTCGGCGCCGCCGTCGAGCTCGTTGTCGTCGTCTCCGGCCACCACAGGTCCGGCGACCACCACCGTTCGACGCGCAATGACAAGGGCTCTCCAACGCGCCCAACCGCGGCTCGAACCGAGCCCTGTGGACGTTTTCCGAAGCACGCCGCCGTGTCTGGCCTCGCCGGCGTCACTTCGCCGGCGAGTTTGACCTGTTTGACCGGGGGGTTGACCACCCCTGGGTCACTGACGTGTGGGCCACCCCTCCTCTAATTAGCTAGTTTAATTAATTAAATGTTAATTAAATTAGTTAGTTAGTTTAGTCACTAACCCGTGGGCCCAGACCCCACTGACAGCTAATTAGTTCACTAATTAATTTTGTTAGTTAGCTGTGACACTGACATGCCGGGCCCACATGTCATGTTTGACTTGGACTAGCTCCTGTTGACCGACTGACGTCAGCATGATGTCATGCTGACGCAGTAAAGGTTTTTCTAGGATTTTTAGATTTAAAAAAAATTCAGGAAATTCCAGAAAATGCCTAAACTTCTAAAAATCATATAAAATCAATCGTAGCTCAGATGGAAATAATTTATATATGAAAAATGATCAGAAAAATCCAATCTTTCCAATGGCACCGTTTTCGTGCATGTTTGAGCAAGTTAACCTTGCTGTGTACATTAAAACATGATAATGCACTTATTTAAATAATAGCTAAAGTGCCAATTTGAATCTTTAATTCAAATAGGCTCAAACCCTTCTGGTTTTAGTTGCATTAGCCAAAACACATGCATCTTGCCATGTCATGAGCATGCATCATATTGTTGCATTTGCTTTTTTAATGATTGTATCGCTGGTACTCTCTGTGTTAGGTCCTGCTCCCGAGGATACTGCTGCGTATCCAGTTGAAGAGCAGTACCCGACAACCACTTTGTCAGGCAAGCAATCATTGATCATTCCGATACAAACCCAATCTTCTCGCTCCTGCTCTCTTTTACTGCATTAAGGCAACAGCGTGTGAACTGCTACTTGCTGCGGTAGTTGAACCCTATTCCCTTGCATGACCTGTCATTGCCACAGTAAATAGTTGAAACCCACTAGCATGTGTAGGAGTTGATTGAGCCATGTGATGTGTGATCCACCATGCTATTTGCTTATGTTGCCTGCTATGCTTAGAGTTGTGTCAGGTCTGGTTCATCTGGGTGATGGATCAGAGTGAAATGATCATACCGATAAAGTGAAGGAAGTGTGGAATACGCTTGGTAAAGGTATCGATGAAAGGCCATGTAGGAGTACATGGTGGGTTGTTTCATTGGAATCGTCCATAGGACCCGAGATCTGTATGTGTGGTTCAAGTTACAGTTACTACCATGCATTGGGCCCGAAACCAATGGACCCTCTCGGCTTACTAATTACCCTCGATCTCTGTCCAGGAGTTGCAACTAGTTTCTGGAGTTTATAGTTTACTAGAGGTCGTGCACAGCGCTGACCCTCGGGGTGGGTTGTGATGCGACAGGTACGTGGCACGGTGTACCGATTGCCTGTTTGGTGACTCGGGAACCCTGTACACATCGTTTGGGGCCGTGAGCGACACCCCGGCCGGATCTCCCCACGGATGGAACCCAAATAGGCGATAAACCTGGACGAGAGACTTGAGTAGTTAGTCAGGTCATGGCCGACACCCTCGCTGGGCTTCCGCTTGAAGGTTGCCGAGTACATGTCGAGTAAACGGCGATAAGTGGTGGAAGCGTGTGTGAAGAGGTACACCCCTGCAGGGTTATCAATCTATTCGAATAGCCGTTGTTCGCGGTACGGACTACTTGGTTGCTCTTACAGTTCATAGACAAGTTGATGGATACTACTAAAAGCCTCAAGATAAGCGTGAGTGCCGTGGATGGCCCTTCCGTAGGATGACGGAAGAGGATCCTCGGTAGTGTATTGTTGTGGTGAGTAGAGGACTCATGTTCGTAATAACATCTTGCTATCTGTTGAGAGTTGTAGTATAGGTTAGCCAAGAGTCAAAGCTGGCTTTCTGCTATGAACTCCACTACCCCCCCTTTGATAATGTTGCATGTATGATAGGTTCTGTGGTAAGACTTGCTGAGTACCTTTGTACTCATGTTTGCTTAATAACTGTTGCAGAGGAGAACCCTGCCCCTGCTGATGGGTTCTACATAGACGTTGACATCGACGAGTAGCTTGACACCCAGACGGAGATCTGGAGCTTGTGAAGGGCCTTGTAGATAGTCAGGCTACACCAAGCCTGTTTTATTTTCTAAGATGTCTGTACTTAGACAAGTAGCTTCCGCTTGTGCTTGTATGACTGTATGACTTGAGTGTTGGGTCATGTGACCCCTATCTGTATGGATATGTTATGTATGGCTCTTGGAGCCTCTTAAATAAAGTACTTTGAGTCATAGAGTTCTGTTGTGATGCAATGTTGTATTTGCACATATTGAGCATATTGTGTGTATGGTTGAAATGCTTGGTATGTGTGGGAT
The DNA here is from genome assembly GCA_902687465.1 of Secale cereale. Lineage (NCBI taxonomy): Eukaryota > Viridiplantae > Streptophyta > Magnoliopsida > Poales > Poaceae > Secale > Secale cereale. The sequence continues at coordinate 39,637,032 of LR738716.1, forward strand.
CCGACACCTAGTTGTTTTCCTTTGGTAGCCTACCTTACAGGGAAATGCCTCCTAGTGATTCCAATGAGCCTTGGTAGCTTGCTACTGCTCGGAACACGTAGGCTGGCCGGCATCTGTCCTTCTTCGTTCCTGTGTCTGTCCCTTAGGGGAAATGTCACGCGTTGTTCCTTTAAGTCCATGTAGCTTGCTACGACTTGGGTTCATACGTTGATGACCGACACGTTCGTTGCTAGGTCATGGATGCATGTCTCTGTAATTTAGTGCCACTTTTGGTTTATAACTAGTCATGTCGGCCCGGGTTCTCTGTCATATGGATGCTAGCGACACTGTCATATACGTGTGCCAAAATGCGCAAACTGTCTCGGGCCAGGTAAGGTGGCACCTGTGGGGTTACCGTGCGTGAGGCCGCAAAGTGATATGACGTGTTACAGCTAGATCGGTGTGACTTAGGATCGGGGTCCTGACACTATTGCACCTACACCTTTTCAACATCCACATATGATGACATGCCCCAATTCCCATGTGAGGAGAGCCACCACCACATGAGTGATACGAGTGACTCCATCATATGTGACATTGAGAGTATTTCCTTTGAGAGGATGAGAGTGACCACTACTAGCCCCATACATGATAGCATGCCACTTCTCGAATGTGTGTTGAGAGCCATTTGAGTGACTCCACCAACCATACGAGTGAGAGCATCCAAGAGGGAGTGAGTGAGCCACAACACTTAATGAGTGAGATAGTTGATAGGGCATGTGAGGCCACTATGATTTCTAATGACTTAACCTCTACTCCGAGTGTGTTTTCTTCAGTGCTAGGTCTCCTACAAGAGGACATGCCTACCCTCGACGAGTCCGTCCCTCCAATGGACAACCCGATGGCCATGGTGGAAGAAGATGCACCACCCACATGGTCCCATCATGATGAAGAAGAGCACGATTGGATCTTGAACACCTCACCTACAACGCATGAGCGACACTCCAAAGGTAAAATAGGTGAAGGTGATGCTCTTGTTCCACTAGTGGACTATCTTGAGAATGATTGCTTGAATGATGTTGACACACCTATTCCCATGCTTCATGCTAGTGCGAACTCATCATGTCATGACTTACCTATTTATGATGAATATGATGATGAGCATGTTGAGTTGCCTAGTTGTGATGCTATGCTCCATAGGATATCATGTGAAAATTCTTTTGGTCACATCATGTTCGATAATGCTTTGAACTTGTCATATGCTATGAGTGAGATCTCACATATTGTATCATTTCAACCTCAACATAGTAACTATGCATGCCCCATTAAAGTAAATCATATTTGCACTTGTGGCATAGATGACAAGATGATGGTCATTGGCTTTTGTTTTTCATGCGATGATATTACCATGCTCCCTTTACATGATTTGCGCAATTCATCCACTATGCCATGCCATGAACACATTGTTACAAATATGCATTGTTTTGGATGTTATCAATATTGTCCATGTGATGTTTCCATTGATGCTCATGAGGAGACCCCCATAGTCTCCTCATACATACTAGGAGATCTTGATGCATTCCATACCTTGCATGATTGCCATGATTGTGTGCACCATATGCATTCCATGAATAACAATGCTCTACATACTTCTCATGATGCATTGAACAATTTGAGTCTCCTTTATGCCCATACATAACAACAAACCTCTCATGATGCATGACATGTTTCTATATCACGCATGTCATTTATTTGAGCATTGGCTATTATGTGCTGACCAACACATGCACGTGCGCATCATGATGGATGATGTGTACATATAACACGCACACACAATTTTTCCTTTTTCTTTGTTTTGTGTAGGTACTCATGAACATTTGTCAAGCTCACAATTCCATGAGTTGACAAAACGAGCTCTTGGGAGAAACGCTGATTTGGAATTCTACGGATTGTCCTAACCACCATTCTCTTCGCGCCACTACGCGCATCTCTTTTACTTGGCTCTCACACGACTATGGGCTATCTACCACTTTTCACCTTATGCCCATTCTATCGTGTTCACTTTGCATGTTATGCCTCTTGCTATGACTTTGCCATGCAATTGTGACCCTTGCTTGCATTTACCCATGATTCACCATTCTACTACTATGTGTATTTACATGCTTCGTGGAGATACTTGTAGCTATTACCATGATTTATTTGTGCCCCATGCTATTGATACTTCTTGTGTTGGGATAGTCATGATGTACCATTGCTATTTACATATGACCTCTCGCCAATATATTGATCCCATTTTCCTCATATCTTGCATTCATGCTTGTGCTATTCCATGTGCATTATTCATGCCTACTATTTGCACACATGACATGCTTGCCATGATTACCTCTAGTACGTTGCATCTTTGCACTACTAGCTTGTTTGACTTGATAGCTATGATTGCTTGCTATGTTGCATCACCCATGTTCCACTCTTACTTGCTTTCTTGGGTTGATGACATATATGTTCATGCCACTCACATGGTATATCTTGATCATTGTCACTTATCTCCATTAGTTGCATCTCTCATCACTTGTATTAAGTGCAACAATTCTATGTTTGTTGATCTTGGAGACTTGGACACCATACTTGTGATGCATGCGTGTTTGTTTGAGCCTAATGCTTCTGGTTGTTATCGCATCATATGCTTACATGTCATGCCACATTACCTTGTCCTTTCTTATGATAAACATGATGACTACACTTGTTGGGTATCTTACCATACGAATGATAGGTTTTGCAGGTCCGCTAACCTCATTTGCTTTTCCGAGTGTTTGTCATGTTCTTTCATTTTGAAGGATTCACAAGGCGGTACCATCACGAGGAATCTTGGGCATGTGAAGGCATACACGTTGCGCGACACCAACACCTTCGAGAACATACATAAGGTGAATTCCTTCTTTGTGAGCCATCCTCACATATGCATATTGGATGGGCCATACTTTCATTGTTGTTTCCTTCTTGTTGTCTACATGATACATCTATGAGATGGAGGACCGACATTGAAGATGGACCCTATGGATACACCTTTGGAATTCCACTCATGCCACGACATTGAGCATTGGTATATCAACACTTCTTTTGCACATTGCACCCAAACCTCCATATTTGCTGATGGTGTGCCCACATGCCATACTCCATGGACATATCATACCCATGACAAATTTGCATCTTATGCACGGATTGACTCACATTATGATTGACTTGTTGCATCTTGTATCCCCATATCATCCATGATATATGAGCTTGTGCATTTCCTTAGCAAATTTGTTGTGATCTTTCTTGATGGCATATTCATACATCGTGATCATATTGCCCACCAACAATTGCATGATAACATAGTCACATTGAGCATCCATTGCCATGTTCATACTCTTGATAAAACATCACACTATGACATCATTTTGCACAATGGTAGCATTGATCACATTCATAACACCTTTGTGTGCACCACAAATGCATTTGATCACATGAATGATTTACATATCATACTATATCATCTTGCTAAGCTTCATGTACCTTGTCAAACGGACTCATTCATACATGATGGACAATTTGTGTGCGCTTACCATTGTATTTCCAAGTGTACTTTGTGTTTGCTCATTTCGCATGTACCACATAACGGAGACACCTTGGAGTACTTGGATTGCACCATGCCCTCAACTTCGTCCAACTACAAGTCCGTTCACGACAACCGTCTCCATGGTGATGAGCTTTTTGATCCGAGGTCGGATCTTTCCCAAGGGGGAGGAGATGATGCGGAGCATCCCACCATTGGACACAAGGTTGATTCGCTCCTCTCCAAACCTTCACTTTCCACATGTGAGACATGGCTACTACATCATGCATGGACCTTGTGTATATGCAAGTACATCCGAGACGACCATGGAGAATCCAAGGACCAAGGCCAAGCATGGAAGAGGAGAAGAAAGAAGGAGAACAGACAAGACAGAAGATGCCCGCATGATCCGGACCCCCAGCCGGACGATCCGGACCAAGCCCGGATGATCCGGACCCTCGCCCGGACAATCCGGGTAATGTGCCCGAAGACACCCAAAGCCTGCACGACAAAGCCGAATCATCCGGTCGGCCACCCGGATCATCTGGACCACCGACGCCCGGATCATCTGGACCATGCCTGCGAGCGTGACTTGGGCCGAGGCCTGTGTACCCCTTCGCCCCTCACTTACCCCTTCGTGGCTTAGACTATATATACTCCTCCCCCACCTCCATTTGAGGGTTAGCTTAGATTGAGCTCATTTGAGACAGAGCTTTGCTCATCCACTAGTGGTTCATCTCTTTGGGAGTGACTGTGGCGCCTCCACAGAGAAGATCCACACGGATTCAAGACCTCCTTCACGGAGAAGATCCCACGGGATTCCCCAAGGCCTCCTCACGGAGAAGAACCGGTTATCCTTTGTATCGTCCCTTGTTGATCATGGATCTTGTATCTCTATGTGTTTCGAGGATCTAGCATATGTGTGACTTGTTCTTGTTTGTTTGAGTGTTTCTCTCGTGTTCCCCCTCGTGTTCTTCGTGGGATCCCCTCCATTTCGTGAAAGATCGACCTAGAATGGGTTGACCCTGCATCAAAGGGGTGGCGGCCAAGGAGGTGGAAGGACGTCCCAAGGCAGCCTAAAACTAACCCTAGGTCGTACAAGGCTCATGGGCCCAAGTGGAGGTGATGCAACACCTTTGGACTTGTAGTTTGACTCGGATTCTACTGCAGCATCAGATTGTTTTGTCGATATCTCAACGCTCCGGACGAATTTGAAGGTGAATCCAATTGGGTTGGAAAGTGTATGAAATATAGTTTCCAACAAAAAAAGAATAACCCAACTCGGAGTCCGTATGAAGGAGTTCTTGCCGTTTTGAGTCAGGTATGTCTGTGCAGTCCGAATCTGGATGCAGAACGTGAGAGACTTGGACTCTATCTTCTCTTGGCCCAAAAGTGACGTGAGAGAACTTTCTGAACAGCACCTAAACTTCTCTTTTTCCCTTATCTTCATATATGGATTGTACAAATGTCCCATACACCTGGAATTAGACATGACACGAAAGTTTGTGAAGTATTTTTGTCCTGGATGACATAAATAAATTGTTGCATAGTTTGCATTAGAAATCACCTCACAAATATACATGTATGCAATATTTTTGGTCGTATCCAAGGTAGTCATGTCCTCATCGTCCGTTGTCGCTTCCAAGCTTCCCTCGCGGATGGTGTAGGTGTTCCTCGGCGCTTGCACTCCTCCTCATCGACCGTGAAGCTCCGACAATACCTATGCATGCACACGAGTGGAGTGTCTAGTAGTATACCATCCTCGAATGGGTCAAGTGAACACGTGTAAAAGAGATGATTCACCTTTATGTATGAGAAGTAGAGGTCGCACGTGTCACTTGCCAAACGGACTCTTGACATGGTGATGTCCTTAGGATGTTCTGCATCATCCCCTCCCTCTTGGAAAAGATCCGACCTCGGATCGAAAGCCAAATCACCATGGGAAAGAGATGGTGTCGCCATGTCGAAGCGGTCGATCACCAAGCACTCATCATCTTGAAGCTCGAAATGGGCACTCTCCAATGTTGCACCGTCTAGTGATTCCTTCAAAAGGAGCAAGGACAACAAACACTTGGAAAAACAAATGTGGTTAGCATTAGTGCAAAACCAAGCATTCAAGAGGTGATTCACCCAACAACTGTGGTCATCAAGCATAGCATGTGGTGTGACAAAGGATTGTGACATGGCATGTAAGCCTATGAATTGAGCACAATCATGGTCATCATGGAAACAAGCATGTAAATGTGAGGTAGAGATGCACATATGTGTGACAAGAGAGTAAGCATCTACCTCAAAGTCGTAGCAAGCATGCATAAAGCGCTCAATGAAAGGTCTATGGTAGGCATAGGAATCATTCAGAACAACAAATAAAATGAAGTGTCTAACCACATGGGTCAAGTGCAAGACAATCCAAGCATAACATGCATAGGGTGTAGTGAAGATAGTATGGCAATCAACACAATAGAAAAAGCAATTGTTCATCATGTGTGAGGCAAGCAAGCTAAGCATGTGACAAGCAATGGGACATGGCATATGTGAAGAGATGACATTGTTGCAACCAAGCATATGATAGGGACAAGTAATACACAACCCGGATGCAACACACAAGGCATATATAGCAAGAGGCATGGCAATGTGGCAATGGCAAGTCGAAGAAAGATCTCTAGCATGTGTGCAAGGTGTCATGGTGTAAGCAACACATGAAGTATGATCCACAATATTCATGCTCATGGTTTTGGAGTTCTTGAAGGATATCACCTTGAAAGCATGTCCTTGTGCATCCTTCAAAATGCCGAAGTACAAGCAAGTGCGATGTAGAAGCGTCGTGGTAGAGGGTCGTTCGCTCTCAAGAACTCGAATGGTCAACTCACGTGAAGTGGAAGTCGACACGAAGTACAAGTATCCTACACATGCACACAACAAAACAAAGAACGTACGCCCATGGTAGATAAACACATCATCCATCATGATGGTTCTCTTCTCTTGCACATAACCATTAGAAGAAAAAGTGCATGAATAAGATGATGCAACAATGGCTATATTCATGGCACTAGCCATATTGTGCAAAGAGGTAAGACACGCATGATTCACAAGAAATTTTTCAAAATCTTCAAATAAATGTGAGAATGCTATGGGGGAAATCTCATTGGCAAGACTAAAATCATGGTACCACTCAATGCATGGACAATCATATAGCATGAGAGAGGCAACATGTGGAGACATATGACAACAAGCAATATCGATCATGTGCAAAGCATGGCAATGGTTGACATCAACCGCATGAAAGGAGCAATTATGTATCATCGGTGATGCAACATAAGCAAGCATATCAATCATGTCGTGCAAACTAGTGGAGCGAAGATGCAACACACTAGATGAGTTCATAGCAATCATGTAATGTGAGCCAATAATAGGCATAAGCAATGCACACGACATATCACAAGCACGAGCACATAGCATGCACAAGGTATCATCATAGGCATTTGGCACAAAGCAAACATGGCAATAACAAGCAATATCTCCACCAAGCTTGCAAATACACATACAAGTATGAGAATCAATCATCATATGTAACGCGAAGCATGGGTCACAAATGCATGGCAAAGGCATATAAATGAGCATATCACGCAAAGTGAACATGGCAAGAGGGGCATAAGAGATATAATGGACAATAACCCATGACCATGTGAGGGGCCATGTAGAAGAGATGCGCGAAGGTAGCGGTTGGAAAGATAATCCACGGAATCCCAAGTCGTCCTTGCTCTCTAGAGCTCGTTTCGTCAACTCGTGCTCTTGCGAGGTTGACGAGTAAGTATGGAGACCTACACAAAAGACACACAAACCAATGAAATTGTGCGCGTGATAAATGTACACATCATCCATCATGATGTGTATGTGTATGTGTGAGTTAACACAAGATAAGCATCACGCAAAGAAATTTGATGCATGGTATAAGAACATGTCATCCATCATGAATGAATAGTTATTGTGTATAGCATGATGTAGATCCAAATTGAGCATACAATTATATGGCACATCTATAACATGTTCATTCATGGGGAGCATATTGTGCACACAAGCATGGGATTAATGCAATGGATGGGATGGATCAAAGTCTCCTAATATGTATGAAGAACCTATGGGGGTCTCCTCATGACCAATATCGGGAGCATAATGTGGAGAAGTGGAACAACATCCAAAACAATGCATGTCTGAAGCTAGGTAATCATGGCATGGCATATGATGGATATGATGCAAAGGTAGCATATGAATATCATCACAAGAAAAACAAATGCCAATAACCATGGGCTTGTCATCTATGCCATATGTGCAAATTGGGTTTATCTTAATGGCATATGCATAGTTACTACGAAGAGATTGCAAATATGACATATTGTTGATCTCATACATAGCATATGACAAGTCAAGCGGATTGTCAAACATGATGTGACCGAGAGAATTATCACAAGAAATTCTAGGCAACATGGCATCACAACTAATAGACTCCTCATGGCAATCATCAAACTCATCATAAATGGGTAAATCATCGCATGAGGAACTCATACTAGAATGAAACATGGCAATAGGAGGATCAACATCATGCAAGCAATCAATGCTAACATAGTCCACAAGTGGGACGAAAGAAGCACCATCACCTATGTTACCTTTGGAGCATCGCTCATCTATTGTAGGTGAGGTGTTCAAGATCCAAAGTTGTTATCTTCATCTTGATGGAACCATGTGGGTGGTGCATCTTGTTCCACCATGGCCATTACTTTGTCCATTAGAGGGACGGACTCGTCGAGGGTAGGTATGTCCTCATGTAGGAGACCTAGCACCAAAGAAAACACACTCGGAGTAGAGGTTAGGTCGTGTAAAGGAAGCTTAGCAATGTGTCATGGCATGGCATAGTGGATGAATTGTGCAAATCATGTAAAGGAAGCTTAGCAATATCATCACAACAGCCAATGACCATCATTTTGTCATCTATGACACAAGTGCAAATGGGATTTACTTTAATTTGGCATGCATAGTTACTATGTTGAGATTGAAATGATACAATATGTGAGATCTCACTCATAGCATATGACAAGTTCAAAGGATTATCAAACATGATGTGACCAAAAGAATTTTCACATGATATCCTATGGAGCATAGCATCACAACTTGGCAACTCAACATGCTCATCATCATATTCATCATACATAGGTAAGTCAAGACATGAGGAAGTCGCACTAGCATGAAGCATGGCAATAGGTGTGTCAACATCATGTAAGCAATCATTGTCAAGATAGTCCACTAGTGGGACAAGAGCATCACCTTCACCTATTTTACCTTTGGAGCGTCGCTCATGCGTTGTAGGTGAGGTGTTCAAGATCCAATCGTGCTCATCTTCATCATGATGGGACCATGTGGGTGGTGCATCTTCTTCCACCATGGCCATCGGGTTGTCCATTGGAGGGACGGACTCGTCGAGGGTAGGCATGTCCTCTTGTAGGATACCTAGCACCGAAGAAAACACACTCGGAGTAGATGTGAAGTCGTTAGAAATCATAGTGGCCTCACATGCCCTATCAACTACCTCACTAACTAAGTGTTGTGGCGCACTCGATCCCTCGTGGATGCTCTCACTCATATGGTTGGTGGAGTCACTCAAATGGCTCTCAACCTCACATATGAGAAGTGGCATGCTCTCATGTGTAGGGCTAGTGGTGGGCACACTCATCCTCTCAAGGGAAATGCTCTCAAGGTCACATATGGTAGAGTCACTCGTATCACTCATGTGGTGGTGGCTCTCCCCACATGGGAATTGGGGCATCTCGTCATATGTGGATGTCAAAGAGGTGTAGGTGCAAAAGTCTCCATGCTCAACTTCCTCATCTGTAATGCCTCCAAAGATGAATGTCGTGGGATGTGGCAAATCATCACGCTCCTCCGAGGTCAAAGAGAAGGTATCATGCTTGCTCGCGTAGCTTGACCCGGAGTAGGAGTCCAGTATGGGCGCCATCTTCATGGTGTCGAAGAGGTTCATGCTCGTCGCCTTGGTCGAAGGGGATGGCCCATGCTCGACCGGCTTGTCGCCGTTGCTCGTACATGATCGCCTTGATGATGAAGACGTCGATGTAGGAGAACTCACGGGGATTAGGCGAAGATGCCGTACGTCCGAAGGCGAAGATGCCTTGATAGCACTTGGCGAAGATGCCGAAGTGGTGGTTGTAGCCGTAGCTCCTTCATGGTGGTGGTTGTCTCACAGTCTTCTCTCTTGCTCTTGAAGCTCGTCTTTGGCATGAAGTAGAGCTCGATCGGACTTGTAGGTATGCGCTTGTCGAGCATCTTCATAAGGATGATGTCATTGTCGTGCTTGAGCTCATGGACGACTTGCGCTTGCATCATGTTTGCGCTCCGAAGACTTGTGACTTGAAGGTCGCCGCCGAGAAGATGATGAAGGGGAAGAAGAGTCGGGCACCAAGTGTTTGAGCTCCGTCATTTGTTTGTTGAAGGAGTCGCACATGTCGTCAAAGGAAGCCATTCTCCTTGTCTCGGACTGTCGTATTTCGATGGCGATGTTGCCTAAGCGCTCTTGCATTGCTCATTGTAGTCCGATGGTTTTCGCGTGGATGTCATTGTTCGAGCCGTCGATGTCGAAGACTGGAGATGAAATGCCTTGCCTATCCATCACAAGATGCTAGCAAGTATGAGTGGGAGAAAGAGAAGAACTATACCAAATGTACCTTGACCAATGTTGAAGATGGATCAATGATCACTCAAATGTGGAACAAGGAAATAGCATAATTGGTACCAATTCTTGTCGGTTTCTCACACCTACACAAGTAAAGATTATGGTGGAGGTCGGTGAGGATAGTGGCACAAAAATTTGATGCAAAATGTTAGCAAGAGTCAATAAAGTTGAAAGAGATTCACACATTCGCAAGTGAAACAAGTAGACCAATAGCAATATGGGTGGCACACGGAAACACACACACATATAGATAAATGTGGTTGTGCAACCAAGGGTTGGGCGGAAAATGTGGAATCCATGGAAAATGCTCTTGTCGCACAACACTAGAGAGACGCTAGCCAATTGCTCAATAGGAGGATACGAACTTGTGCACTACCTATATGAGACAAAATGTAGTGACTTCCTTTCACAAGTATGCTATGTATGTATGATGTTCCGGTGCTATTATCACAAGATGATCCAAGATGATCAAGTATGATATGATATTTTGTGATGCTATGGCTCTTGCTTACAAGCTTCTTGGTGGCTCTTTTTCTTAAAAGCTATTCTTTTTTTTTGATATGGCCACGATGCGAAATGCACAAACCAAGATAGCAATTGTGTATATGCGGGAACAATCTTGTGACACACGGGATGATATGATGATACCAATATGATATGGTATGTATGAAATGGAAGGCGGATCGATGATCACTAATGTGCACAAGTAACGTTGCGGACAATACTCAAAGGCTAGTCTCGATAGGCAAGTGACGCAAAATGGGCTAGGGGTTAACAATGCAATTGCAAGGGAATATACAATGATGCCGTTGAAGTTACCATCCGTGTCGATGATGAGATGTGGTGATATTGATGTAGACCCGCTCCTAATTAGCCGAAACACTTTAGGAAACAGAAAAACCACAACTCAAAATCTCAAGGTCAAATGTCAAATGGTGGTAGCGGACAAGCGGTGGTGGTTGCGCAATTGTTGGTGGAAACCTAGTCAAAATGGGTTATTGTTGTGGAAATATATGATGGGCTATACATGGTGTCAGAGTTGAAGTCACGGTCCCTAAGTAACCGAAACACCTTAGGAGACACAAGCAAGAACTCAAACAAGCTCAACAAAGTTGGGTTAGGTTGGGTTGGCGGAAATGTATAGTGTACAAGGTTATACGGAAGTGGTGGTGGTGGTCGATGAAGAAGCAATTGTCCCTAAGAAGCCTAAACACCCTAGGAGACTCAAATCACTACTCAAGTAACCAAATGCTATGGGGGACAAAATGGTTAGGTTGCAGAAGTCGGTGGTGGTTATGCGGATGATATGGTGGAAGCCCTAGGTAAAGATGCCAAAATCCACAAAATATGATTGAGTCAAATAATGATTGTAGTATTTTTGTGGTATGGGGGATGTCAAGAGCTTCAAAACGAGCTCAAGAACGTCGAAATCAGAGTTCGGATGAATTAGTTATGGACAAAGCGGTGAAACGGAAAAGTCTGAAACTACAGGGGCCGGACATACGGGGTCTATTTACATAACCGAGTCAGATTTTGCACTTCAGGGGCCAGATGTCCGTCCGGGGTCCCGGATGTCCAGCCCGATGGCCCGGATGTCTGGCTCGACAATTCCAGATCGGGATTGGGACTGCCAAACTGGTTTGGGGGCGGAAATTGATGATTTCGAGGGTAAAATTGGGGAGATTTTGTGGATGAAAAGTGGGGAAACTTAGGGAAATGCTAGATCCACTTGAAACCAAGCAAATCCACGGATCAAAATCAATAAAAATCATCAAACCAACAGATCATAAAAAAGTTTGGGGCTATTTTTGTGGCGATTTTCGAATTTTTGTACGAAATCATACAAAACAAGGGTAGAAAACGATAGAGGGGGCTCCAAATTCGTGAGAAACCTTGCTCTTGATACCATATGATGTAGGGTGGAACCCTAGATGGCCGATCTTTCACAAAATGGAGGGGATCCCACGAAGAACATGAAGAACACGAGGGGGAACACGGGGGGAAACACGAGAGAATAACTCAAACCAACAAGAACAAGTCACACATATGCTAGATACTCGAGACACAAAGAGAAACAAGATCCATGATCAACAAGGGACGATACAAAGGGTAACTGGTTCTTCTACGTGAGGAGGTCTTGGGGTATCCCGCAGGATCTTCTCCGCGAAGGAGGTCTTGAATCCGTGTGGATCTTCTCCGTGGAGGGGCCGCAGTCACTCACAAGGAGATGAACCACTAGTGGATGAGGAAAGCTCTGTCTCAAATAAGCTAAACCTAAGCTAACCCAAACTAGGAGGTGAGGGAGGAGTATATTTAGTCTAAGACACGATGGGCTAAGTGGGAAAGTGGATACATGGGCCTCTGGCCCAATTCTGTGTGGAAGCAGGCGCCGGATGTCCGGGCTGGGGGCCGGATGTCCGGGGCTTCGCAAGACATCGGATGTCCGGCACGAAGATGGGCAAGCTTCGGGTGCGTTCTGTCACCGATGCCAGATTTCCGGGGGAGAGGCCGGATGTCCGGGGTCGCGCCGATGTCCGGCCGGTGAAGCTTCAGTAGCTCCGTCTTCTTCCGTCGTCGCTTCAAAGCTTCCTTCGCGGATGGTGTAGGTGTTCCTCGGCGCTTGCACTCCTCCTCCTCGTCCGTGAAGCTCCGACAATACCTATGCATGCACACGAGTGGAGTGTCAAGTAGTATAGCATCCTTGAAGGGGTCAAGTGAACACGTGTAAAGGAGATGATTCAACTTTATGCATGAGAAGTAGAGGTCGCACGTGTCACTTGCCAAACGGACTCTTGACATGGTGATGTCCTTAGGATGCTCCGCATCAAAGAGCCAAAATCTCCTCATCATCGTCATTAGTGGACTCATAACCACCATCCTCAGTAGCAATCATGACACACTGAGATGGGCATTTGCTTGCATAGACCACGACCAGTGCAACGACGACATATAACATCATGTGTTGGCCCTGTGGATGCCATGGATGAAGAAGAGCTCTATGCAGGACCGGAAGGTGTACTCCTGGTTGATGGTGGTGGTGTCTGTTTGCTTTTATCATGGCTAGAAGTGACGGATGAAGTAGGCGGTGGTGCAGTCGGACGCGTCGAAGTAGATGATGCACGCGGTGTCCATGATGAAGGTCGACCTACAAAAAAATTAGTTCGCGCCAAGGCCTGTTGATCCTGCAATTCACGTTCAGCTTTGGAAGCAAGATGGAATAAACGAGTGATATTATTATACTCCTTATACTCTAGAATTGTCTGGATCTCTCTATTTAAGCCACCCATAAAACGAGCAAGCTTAGCCTCATTATCCTCAACAATACCACATCTAATGAGGCCAGTTTGTAATTCCTGATAATATTCCTCTAGGGAATTTTTTCTGTCAAGACCCCGATCCTAAGTCACACAGGTCTAGCCTGTAACACATCATATCACTTTGCGGCCTCACACACGGTATCCCCATAAGTGCCACCTTAACTGGCCCGGGACCATTTGCGCATTTTGGCACACGTATATGACAGTGTCGCTAGCATCCATATGACAGAGAACCCGGGCCGACATGACTAGTTATAAACCAAAAGTGGCACTAAATTACAGAGACAAGCATACATGACCTAGCAACGAACGTGTCGGTCATCAATGTATGAACCCAAGTCGTAGCAAGCTACAAGGACTTAAAGGAACAACGCGTCACATTTCCCCTAAGGGACAGACACGAGCGAAGAAGGACACATGCTGGCCATCCTAAGTGTTCCGGAGCAGTAGCAAGCTACCAAGGCTCAGTGGAAGCACTAGGAGACATTTCCCTGTAAGATAGGCTACCAAGGGTAAACAACTAGGTGTCGGATCCCACACATAGCAATACACATTACACGTACGCATAACATGTAAGTATGTGATGTACAACATGGCATCACAACATAACTCAACAACTCATATAGATAAAGGCCCAGAAGAGCCATCATAACATTTATTACAAGCAGAGGTCACATGACCCAACATACAGAGCATACAGGCAACGGAAGCATAACATGTCTGAGTACATACAACTACAAATGAAAAAGGCTAAGGATCCTGACTATCTACAAGACCATCCCAAGGTACAAGATCGTAGCTGAGGTAACAAGCTAAACATCGAAGTCCACGCAGAACCACTAGTGAGACTGAAGTCTCTCTGCAAAAACATAAATTAAGAAAACATGAGTACAAAGGTACTCAGCAAGACTTAAATCAGAACTAGCTACATATGCATCAGTATCAACAAAGGGGGTGGTGGAGTTTGACTGCAACAAGCCAGCTTTGACTCGGTGGCTATCCTAAACTACGACTGCAAGTAACGCTTTTCAGGTGGCGCACACGAGTCCACATATTGACCAATCAATACACCACTATGGATCCGCTCCCGTCTCCCTACGAGAAGGCCATCCATAGCACTCACGCTTATTTTGTGTGTTTTAGAGTATCCACTTTCACTTGTCTATGAACTGTAAAGGTAACCCAGAAGTCCATTACCGCGGACACGGCTATTCGAATAGATCATATATAACCCTGCAGGGGTGTACTTCTTCACACACGCTCTCGCCACTTACTGCCATGTACCCGTCATGTATCTCGGCAACCTTCAAGCAGAAGCCTAGCGAGGTTGTCGTCCACGACCTGACTAACCACACAAGTCCCTTAGTCCAGGTTTATCGCCTATTTGGGTTCCATCCGTGGGGAGATCCGGCCGGGGTGTCGCTCACGGCCCCAAACGATGTGTACAGGGTTCCCGCATCACAAAACGGGTGACCGGTACACCATGCCACGTACCTGCCACGTCACAGCCCACCCCGAGGGTCAGCGTTGCGCACGACCTCCAGTAAAGTACAAACACCAGAAACTAGTTGCAACTCCTGGACAGAGGACAAGGGCAGTTAATAAGTCGAGAGAGCTTGGAGCGCCCGGAGCCCAATGCGTGGTAGTAGTTGTTCATGGATCAAACAACACAGAACTCAGTTCCAGAGGACGGCTACAATGAGACAACCCACCATGTACTCCTACATGGCCTCTCATCGCTACCTATACCAAATCGTGTTCACACACTTAGCTCACACACATCAGGACATGTTCATCACCATTCCAATTCATCCCCGATGAATCAGACCAGACACAACTCTAAGCAATAGCAGGCATAACCAGAAAGCATGAATGAGTAGGCACAACATGGCTCAAACAACTCCTACTCATGCTAGTGGGTTTCAACTATTTACTGTGGCAATGACAGGTCATGCAGTGGAAACGGGTTCAACTACCGCAGTAGGTAACAGTTGAAGCGTTGTTGTCCTAATGCACTAAAAGAGAGCAAGAGCGAGAGAGTGGGATTGTATCGGAATGCTCAATGGGGTTTTGCTTGCCTGGTACTTCTGAAGATATCATTGGGTCTTCATTGGTGTCATCGATCACATCGTCGGAACCACGTCTATCGAGAGGGGACAAAAACCGGCAAACAAGAGAGAACACAATCAACGCAATGCGACAATATGATACATGATCATGACATGGCAATATGCTGTTGATTGAGCTGATGCAACTAGCAACCATATTAAATGAAGTTGGTTTGAACCAAGGTTCAAATTCAAACTCCATATATGATTATTTAAATGTCATTTAATTGATTTGACCTGATCAGCAGGTTTAACTTGCTCAAACATGCATGAAAATGCCATAAATAGATTCCTTGAGTTTTTCTGATCATTTTTCATATATAAATTATTTTCATTAGAGCTATAGATTATTTTCTGTGATTTTTAGAAGTTTTGGCTATTTTATGAAATAAATAAATCATTTAAGATTTATTTTAAATTCCAGAAAATATTACTGCGTCAGCATGACGTCTATGTGACGTCAGCAAGTCAACAGGGCGGCCAGGGTCAAACCAGACCAGTGGGCCCCACTGGTCAGTCTCTTAGTACTACCTAAAAGTTTAAAAACTAAACTAAACAGGCACGGGGTCCACGTGTCAGTGTCTAATTAAGTTAATGACTGCAATTCAAACTTAACTAAAAACCTAAACTAATTAAGTCAGACGCTGGTCCCACATGTCATTAACACAGGGGGGGTCCAGCCGTGGTCAAAGGTGGTCAAACCCACCGGCGACTCGCTGCCGGCGTCTTCAAACACGACGGAGGAGGGCGGGATTTGCCGTCGGTCGACCAAATCGACCGCCGTTTGGTCCTATGCGTAGCTGGGGGTCACGCGCATCTGGTAGGCCAAGCGGGAGGAGCCGGGGGTGGAGCGAGCTTGCCAGAACAAAGCTCGCGGCGGCGGCCGGCGTTTGGGTGCGCGCGGTGATGAGGCTGCGGTGGTCTTCGCGGCGCGTCCTTGGCACCTACGAAACCTACGAGAGGCGGTGAGTGTTTTGGACAAGACGGCCGGACCAAAAGATGGCCGAGGGCACGTCGGCGGCGAGGCCAGGCGGCGGCGCATGCGGTTGCCGATGGTGCAGTAGCTACGGCAAGCGAGAGGGAGAACGGGGTGGGGGAAGACAGTCAGGGGCTCACGGCGGTTGCAGTGGTCGTTGAAGCGGGCTCGGGGAGGCACCGGAGGCGAAGAATCGACGGCGACCTCCGGCGGCCAGATGCGGCGGTGATTAGCTCGAGGGCGTCAATTCCGGCCATCCGAGGGCGCTTGCTTCAGCTTGGAGCTTCAAGGCATCGTGGCGGAGCTTAAGGACAGGCTGGCTAGGCGAGGGAGACTCGGTGGGCGCGGCGGCAGCGAGCGGCGGCAACGAGCTCCGCTCGGGCTGTGCGTTATAGAGAGCAGAGGAGAGGGGTTGGGTCGAGGGAGAGTGAGAGAGAGCCAGGGAGTTCGGGGAGGTAGCGTGGCGCCTCCAGCCAGCCTCCAGCGTCGACGGAAGCAGGAGGTGGCTCGGATGCGTGCGTGCAAGCCACGGGCACACGCCCCTGTCCTCCTGGCGGGAGGAGAGGGATGCTGGCGCCAGCCAGCTAGGCTGGGCCGGCACAGTGCCAGGCTGGGTAAGTGGCCCAGGTGTGCTTCCTCTCTCTCTGCTTTTCTAAAAATTTTCTGTTTCCTTTTCTATTTTGTTTTCTGTGTTTTGATTTAGTTTAGGCACTAAACCATTTTTATAGAAGCTAAAAATTATTGTGGATGTTAACTAAGTTATTCTAGAGACCCACAATAATCTTCAAAACATTTGGAGCTATAAAACTAATTATAGATTTTATTTTCTCCAATTCAAATACAATATACATTAATTCAAAAATCCAGAATGGCCTAAAAATAGTTGCATCATTTTTGGCAGAGGTTTTCACCTTTATCAAAAATCATGAACATTTTCAAAGGCATTTTGGGTTCATTGAAAAATATTTTAATTTGAACCTAGTTGGATTCATCTGGTGCTAGGGTTTGGACAACCCCATTTCAAGTTTAAGAGAAAAATAAACATGATGCAACACAAGACTAACTAGACCAGAGCAGACCAGAACTAGGGATGTGACAACTCACCCCCACTAAACAAGAATCTCGTCCCGAGATTCAAGCGTAGGGTAAGATGGAGGGGGGGTGGATGCAACTAACACAATCTTCACGATCCAGGTTGCACTTCATAGGAATGTTGATTTCTTGCATCATGTTGATCTTGACATCCTTGCTTTTGAGGTATTTGTCCAACATGGTGACGATGAAAGAAACTCTACAAAATTGATCTTCTGAAAGATCGAGCAACTCAAGATCAACTCATGGAGTGAGACATTGAAACATCTCTTGAGCTGAGACACGGAACACACATCCAAAGGGATGGAGTGAAACAAACGATGAAGGTCTACTTGGCAGGCAATAATCCCACACTTAAAGAAGATGGTGATCGAGGTCACCAGACGGGGCACCTTAGAGAAGGTGACTCGTAGAATTATTCCCTTAAGTGGCAAAAAGAATTACTTTTGATAGAGAGATCATTGAAATTCTCTATACCAGCCTAAGGCAATCACAAACGATCGTTTGACGTAGTCCGAAAGAATGACACTCTCGGGCCAGAATGGATGATGTGGATTACCTTGTTCAAGACAACACAAGGGATGATTTTGCTTATCATTGGAAATGGATGGAACCCATGGTAAAATGGCACATTGGCGGTGCAAGCTGGGAACAAAATGCAAATGTTGGTAATGATTCTGGTAATTGGGAAGAAACCCAACAGTAGAGAGTGCATCTACTCTTTGAGAGGTTATAGCATAACCGAGGAGACTAGGAGCAATCCCAGTTAGTGTCGAAGATAACAGCTGGTGCTTGTGCGTGCTCTCAAGAACTTGAGCATTCCTGTATTCATCAAGGTTTTACCAATATCCGTGTCAAGGATCCTGGCAACACAACATACTACCATGATGAATAATGATGGATGGTGCAGATGCAAAGGAAGATAACACCTGCTTGGATTTCACCTTAGCGAGGCCAAGGGAACGAAATTTGGATGATCGACCGAGAGACATTTAGCACTCTGCTTCTAATGTTCTCTTTGATGTGCTAGCGCAACCCATTCTAGATATGGTTTGATATCTAGAACATCAAGTAAAAGGTCGGACTTCGGAATCACAAAATCCATAAGGGACAGCTAGGGAGTAAATCCTACGAAATCCCTATGGGGAGGTGGTCAACTTCTTCAACCAAGAAACTACAATAATAGGCCTTCCGGCTGGGTGTGTTGGCCACGACATCCACTTTACCAGTTATCGAGAGACCAATATTATAGTTCTTGGAAAATGATCCAACCATCATATCTGCCAGAGATTCAGTTTTGGTTGGTGTCAGGATATTCCAGACTTGTCGGTGTACAAAAAGAGGGGTCCACTTTTCGTACCCCTATGACTATGCATTGGCAGTCTGAGCCACGGGCACCACCACACCAAGCATGTGAAGGGAGGTGGGCCAGGGTAAGATCGAAGATCGATGGAACTGGAGCAATGCCAAGAACAAGGCCACAAAGAGTAAAGGGACGAAGCGGCTTCCCCCGGCAAGATCCTTGCCGGGAGCCAGTTTCAGCAGCCCCGGGAAGACCCTTGCTACGGCAGCTCGCCCCACGCCTACGGAGCGGATCACCCTTGAGTCCACTGCCCCCACGGGGCAAGGATTCGGGAGATATCCCCGTAGGGGCATGTAGATCTTTGTGAAGATATTCAAGATCAGATACACACACTAAAAAGACGGCGACCCTTGGCGGGATCCCAGCCAAGGAGGACCACAAGACCCCCGGCAAGCACCTTGCCGGGGATGAGCTGCGGCAAGACCCTTGCCGGGGCCCCGACAAGGCCCTTGCCGAGGACATCCGCAGGGCCACCATCGGGCCCACGCCAACTAAGCTTCCACCGCCCTATGCAGCTGCCGACCCAACCAGCTGGGCAGGCACCTGCGTGGCGACATGCAGATCTTCGTGGAGACCCACCATTGCGCCACCTCAGCTGCCTGCCTACCTACATGGCATCTCAGGCATCGCTGACCAGGGTGCGTATCGACACAAGAAGGAGCGGCGACGGACAAGATGGATGTCTCCCTCGTCCCCGATAAAGCGAGGACACCTAAGCTAGGCGCATTAAATGTGCCTTGTCATGTAATGCGATGGATAACCTTGCATCACTGTACCCTTTCCACCACATGTGTGCCACTGTCGCGACCCCTTTCCCTATAAAAGGAGGCCCGAGGCTACTAGGAGGAGGATTCTGCTTTTTAGAACCCCTCACGACTCGGCTTTTTGGAGCTCCTCACGCCCTACAGCTAGCTGAAGAACACAAACATATAATCCACCAAAGCAGGAGTAGGGTTTTACGCATCTTTGCGGCCCGAACCTGGGTAAACGAACCGTGTGCTAACTGTTGGATCCGTTCTTCTCTCAACCCCGCGCCCCGCAACCGTAGTAGGGATTCTTGTGATCCCATAGGTGTCGATCCAATACCCCGACATCCTTGGCGCGCCAGGTAGGGGGCACAGTTGTGAGAATTGGCTCTAGCAGTTAGGCCAGCACTC
Source organism: Secale cereale (assembly GCA_902687465.1). Lineage (NCBI taxonomy): Eukaryota > Viridiplantae > Streptophyta > Magnoliopsida > Poales > Poaceae > Secale > Secale cereale. Next base: position 39,657,358 of record LR738716.1, read on the forward strand.
CTTTGTCTTTGTGGCTCTTTGAGAAGGAAGGAGGCCGGAAGATCTGCACTCGAGCGGCTACAAATAGAAGCAAAGTTACATCGAACCCTGGATATTTCTATCCTATTGTTTAAAGTTATTAGCCTCGGAGCTGTCGTTCTTTGTACAAAAAGAAACCTGCACGCAAATGGGGCCCTTCCCGATCGGCAACGCCTTTGTTCTGTTTCGAGTCTGCTCAACAGTTCAAATGGCTGCGTTGCAAATGGTAGGGTAGCCTTCCGCAATTGGCAAGGCTCTCGACTCTGACTCGAGTCAAACTCGATAGTTCGAGCGGCTGCGTTAAGGGCGGCAAAGTGGCTCACCCGGCAGCACGCTCGCCCGGCAAGCCAATGGGGACCCGTCCCCAAGACGCCGCCTTGGGTTTTTCGCGCCGGCAAGCCTACCCAGCTAGCGTAGGGTGGACATACAAAGGGGCAGCAAACAGGGAAATAACATGCATAATTCCAAAGATATTTCGAAGTTATATTACATCATGTCATCGCTGCAGTTCTAACTAAAGATAAAATTTGTCTTGGTCATGAACCCGCAGCGGCAAAGAAGAACGGGATGCCTAATCTCGGTGCTGGCCCTCCACCCTCTTGATTTCGTCGATGCAGCTGATGACGGGCTTGATGCGCTCCTTGAGCACCGTGAGGTCAGTACCCTCCGGCAAGCCGTCCATCGCGGCTTCGAAGTCGAGGGCGGGGTTCTAGTACGCCATCTTGGTAAGGACCTTGGTCATGACACCCTGGCAAAGGCGCCGGGCCTCCCCGGCCAGCGTGGCCGTTCTGTTTGAATGAAGATGAGCCAAGGCGCCGAGGACGCCCTCGAAGAACAGGGTCAGCTTGGCGTTGACGGTCCCGCTCCACTCAGGGGCATACCTCACGTTCGGCATCCCAATGAGGGCCAACTGAAAGGTGACCCTGCGGGTGACGTCCTCCAGCCGGCTGATCCATCTGTTCTCGCCCGCCACATATTCCTGGTGGGAGGCGGCCTCGTCCACCCACAACTGCTTCTCCTCCTCCAGGCTCCTGGTCAAGGTCTCCTCCTGAGCCGAGCTCTCCGACAACATCTTCTCGAGATTCTCCAGCTTCAGCTTGAGATCTTTGATGGAGTTTTGTGCCTCGGAGAGCTCCCCAGCCCTGCTGATGACCGCTCCATTCGCCTCTGCCAAGGCGCAGTTGAGCGAGTTCTTCTCGTCGGACAGCTTGAGGGCCTGCTCCTTCAGCTCGTCCCGCTCTACCTCCAGCTCCTTCACCTTGCCGGCGTGGACCAGAGCCTGGGCATCGAGTGCCTCTTTGTGCCTCTGCCCCAGCTCGCGAGTCCGCCGTTCGGCAAGGACCTCGAGCTCCTCATCCTTGCCGCGGAGCGTTGCAGCAAGCTTCGCCTCGCGCGCGGAGAGGTCTTCCTCCTGGGAATCCAAGGCAGCTTGATACTGGTTCCGGGCGGCCTCGGCCGCGGCAGCCAAGTTCGCCGCCTCTTCCTAGGCCTTCTCGATGTCAGACATCTTCATGATGAGCTCTGCATCGCGCTTGGCCAATTCTTCCTAGAAGGCCCTCTGCTGCTCGCGGGACTGGTGAAACCAGGTTTGCGGCTGAGCAACGCACGCCTGGAAGTCCACCTCCGCCTCGTCTACCGTTGCCATCCTGGACTTAACCTTGTCCAGACGGGCACGGTAGAGCGCTTGGATCTTCCGCAAATTGGCCCCCATGGCGCGGAAGAGCTGCCCTTCTGGAGAACCATCGCCGCCGGCGCCCGGTTCGTCGACCACCTCGAGCCCGGTGGCGGCGAGCACCTCGCCGTCGAAGACTTCCCCTCCGGTGGGCGTTCGGGAACTTGACACCCCTGCAAGATGGACGAAGAGATCGTCGCCCACCTTCAGATACCTGCCGGGGCCCGAGGTTGTGGAGGAAGAAGGCTGATCATCAACCGCCTCTTCCTCGGCTGTGGCCTTGTCGGCCTCCCCGGCAGGCCCACCGCTGCCACCCTCGGCTGCATCCTTGGCGGCCTTATCAGCAGCGGCCTCGGCAGCGCCCTTGGCGGCCTCCTCGGCGGCAATCCTATCGGCCTCCGCCGCGGCCTCCACAGCAACTTCCCCGATGACGGCGTCCACGTCCTCCATATCTGTTGAAGGAGGGCCTGGGCAGTGATGGGGATGATGAAGCCAAGAAAAAGAATAAGGGAAAAGCAGAGACAGAAGACAGGCTACTCACCAGTGCCAGGCTGTGAAGCAGAAGTCCCCTCCCCGCCAGCGCCTGGTGCCGTGGCAGAGCCACCAGCGCCCAAGTTCCCCTCTTCCTCCATGCGTGTGGGCTCCATGCTTGGTGCCCTTGCTGGAGACGCCCCTTGCGGCGGGGTAGTCGACGGGGGTGGTGTGCTGGGGGTAGCCCCCTGCGGCTCCTCCTGCTGCCGCTCTCGTCCTACAAAACCGACAAGGTCAGCACCATAGCATCAAACACCTACTGCATGTCGAGCAAGAAGAGGATGATGAACTTACGCTGGGGGCTGTGCCGGGGGCTGCCGTCCGGGCTGCTCAACACCACCAGTGGTGTCTCTGAAGCCCCAGCCGGGGGCTGGCTGCTCGCCGAGGCCTTCGCCCTCTTTATCCTCTGGGCCAACGTCTCTACATCCCTGAAGAAGCAAAACAGATCAAGATGAGTGGCATGGTTCAGGAGAATGGAAATGGCTGTAAGGAATGGAGTACTTACTCGTCGTCCATCTCCTCCTCCGCCGCTTTCCTCTTCCTCTTCGGGTTGATAGGCCCGAGATCAAAAGCGAGGTCTGCGTCGACATCCGAGTCGACGTCTGCCGGGGGAGGCGAAGAAGGCGGAGTTTTTGCGCGCCTGGACGGAGAAAGGGCTGTCGCCTTCTTCTTCTCAGCGGCCTTCGTCAGCCTCCTCGCTGCCGTGGCCCTCGTGTGGCGCCCGGACCCCTCCAGGGCCAATTGAGGCTGCACAGCCTTGCCGGGCCAGACCGGCTCGCCGGAACTGGCCCGCCACAGGACTCGCCCTCTTCCCCTGGCTGGCGCCGAGCCCGCCGCCACGTCCTCCTCCGACGACGACTCGTCGGCCGCGTCTTCGACTAGCGGAGCTCCGGTGCCGGCGCTGCTAGCCTCCCCGGCGGCCCACGCCCATTGGGCGAGATCCTCCTCCTCCGCAGCCGTGGCATCCTCGTCCTCCACACCCCCGGCGCTGCCGGCCTCCATGGCGAGCCGCGCCTCCCTCGCCCTAGTGGCGATGAAGTCCAGCTCTGCCTGGGTGGTGTCCCTGACGAGCCACCGCTCGGCGTCAGCATTGATGTACACCTCAACTAGAGAGTCGAAGAATTGCTGCACAACCTCGTCCGCCGGCTCCTTCCAGCTCGGGACAGGGCCGTGCGCGTTGCAGTCCGGCATCATGGCGATGATATCGGACTGGCGTGAATTGTTGCACAGCGGGACCACCCCCGCTGGTAGCTTGAAGAACTGCCCCTTGATGGCCTTGTCGGCCTTCACGGCAGCCCTCGCGGCCTTGCCGGTCCGTTCGACCTCGCCGTCGCGACCCACATCGAGCTGGGAGAGCCGCTGGCAGAAGTGGGCATGTCCCATCACCGTGAGGTTGTGTTCGAGGCCAGGGCGGAGCCGCATGACGTCGGCCGGATTCCTAAAGAGCCAGGCTGGGCTCCCCTTGTTGTGCAGTGGGGCGATTTGACGGCGAATGAAGTCCGCCCCGATCATCTCAAGGGTGAGCCCGACCTGGGTGAGCCAGAGGATCCTGGTGGTGGCGACAGTGAGCCTCCCGTCGGCGGCATCGACATCGCCCCAGTCACTACCATGGACCGGCGGCACTCGGCGGACCGTGCAGAATCTCGGCGGCTCTTCTTCTTCAATCCAGCACCACCGGCCGCGCCATTTATCCCGCCTCTCCTTCACGGCGCCGTCCGGGTACGCTCCCTTGGATCTTGGAATCCAGGTGATGCATCCAGATACGGCACCTCCCGGCTGGATCCGAGGGGTGAAATAGTGGCGGAAGAGCGCCGTAATGGGCTGCACCCTGACGAAGCCTTCGCAAAGGTGCGCGAAGAAAGCCACGCACGCCACCGCGTTCGGAGTGAAATCCAAGAGGCGGAAACCAAAGGTGAGCATAACATCGCAGAAGAAATCGGAAAAGGGGGGACATAACCCGCAAGAAAAGTAGTCGACGAAGAAGGGGTACCGAGTTGGGCCAGGTTCAGCGCAAGCGGCAGGGATGCCGCGCGTCGCCGGATGTCCCAGATTCTTTCCCCCCGTCTTCGCACCCCAAAGAGGCTTGAAGGTGGCCCGGAGCTCGTGGACATCGACTATCGACGGGATGAAGAAAGCAGCCATCGTCCGGTCCCCCGATAGTGCGCCCTCCGGCGGCTCCACAGACCCGGCTCGCTTGGCCACCCCCTTGCCCTTGGCGGGTTTGGACGCCATGGCGGCTGAGTTGGAGGGCTGAGGGAGGGGGATGGCGAAGCAACGGCAGCAGGCGACAGCGGAGGCTTCGGAAGGAAGGAAAAGAGGAAGCGGCGGCTTCGGAAGGAAGGAAAAGAGGAAGCGGCGGCTCTGAGATTGGAAGAGGCGCGAGGAAAGTGGGGGAAGTGAGTAGCGTGCCCGCGGCTATTCCTTCTTATGGGGGGAAAATGCGGGCCGCCTCCTTTCGCATTAACTGCGATGTGACGCATGCCTACGGAAACCGCCCCGCGCATGCCGCCCACGTCACGCACGCCCCTCCAGCCTGCGCCATGCGCGCAGGTCATGGGAGGCGCAACTCGCGGAAAATCTTACCACGGTGGAAACCGTCCCGCCTGCCCGTGCATCGTTCTGGGCCTAGCCCAACAACGCGTTGCGCTTATGTGTGGCCCAGGCCCGGGGGCTCCTGTCGGTGTACAAAAAGAGGGGTACACTTTTTTTACCCCTATGACTGTGCACGGGCAGTCAGAGCCACGGGCACCACCACACCAAGCATGGCAAGGGAGGTGGGCCAGGGTAAGACCGAAGCTCGATGGAACTGGAGTAACGCCAAGAACAAGGCCACAAAGAGTAAAGGGACGAAGCGGCTTCCCCGGCAAGATCCTTGCCGGGAGCCAGTTTCAGCAGCCCCGGCAAATCCTTGCCGGGGCCGGCTCTAGCAGCCCCGGCAAGACCCTTGCCGCGGTAGCTCGCCCCACGCCTACGGAGCGGATCACCCTTGAGTCCACTGTCCCCATGGGGCAAGGATTCGGGAGATATCCCCATAGGGGCATGCAGATCTTTGTGAAGACATTCAAGATCAGATACACACACTAAGAAGAGGGCGACCCTTGGCGGGATCCCGGCCAAGGAGGACTACAAGACCCCCGGCAAGCACCTTGCCGGGGATGACAACAGGCGCCGCGGCAAGACCCTTGCCGGGGCCCCGACAAGGCCCTTGCCGAGGACATGCGCAGGGCCACCATCTGGCCCACACCAACTAAGCTTCCACCGCCCTATGCAGCTGCCTACCCAACCAGCTGGGTAGGCACTTGCGTGGCAACATGCAGATCTTCGTGGAGACCCACTATTGCACCACCTCAGCTGCCTGCTTGCCTACATGGCATCTTAGGCATCGCTGGCCAGGGCGCGTGTCAACACAAGAAGGAGCGGCGACGGACAAGATGGATGTCTCCCTCGTCCCCGATAAAGCGAGGACACCTAAGCTAGGCGCATTAAATGCGCCTTGTCATGTAATGCGAGCGATAACCTTGCATCATTGTACCCTTTCCACCTCCTGTGTGCCACTGTGGCGACCCCTTTCCCTATAAAAGGAGGCCCGAGGCTACCAGGAGGAGGATTCAGCTTTTTAGAACCCCTCACGACTCGGATTTTTGGAGCTCCTCACGCCCTATAGCTAGCTGAAGAACACAAACATATAATCCACCAAAGCAGGAGTAGGGTTTTACGCATCTTTGAGGCCCGAACCTGGGTAAATGAACCGTGTGCTAACTGTTAGATCCGCTCTTCTCTCAACCCCGCGCCCCGCAACTGTAGTAGGGATTCTTGTGATCCCATAGGTGTCGATCCTATACCCCCACAAGACTCATCGAGTCTAGAAAGAAAAAAAATGAAAGTTTGCAAACTAAATCGACGAGACGATGTTGCAAGATTCTCGGAATGAACTACGATAACAAGCTCCAAAACATGAGCTGGTTCGGCTACAAACCTGTGAACACGTTGTCCAAGACAAACATGACCACATGGTAGTCTTAGAAAGAAACACTACCGAGTTCAGGTTGGGAACGATCATTGAAAATAGCGAAGTCATGTGCATGACCTAGGATTAGCACAACAGACTTCTTTTTCTTGAACAAAACAATCAGTGGCTTGGTGTGCTAGGGATACATATGGAATGAAGGTTGCATGTCTCCAACCACAGAATACTTCGCACCTGTGCATGATTGACTTGGGATGATTCCAGAGGAAGCAAAACAACTTTCTCTAACTCACGGTGGCAACTTACATCAATTACACATGAATTAGGGAAAGTCTCTTCTCTCATCCAACATATACCCCATGAACAGGACACGAAGGCAATGCTTACAAAGTTTCCAATACTAGCTTAATGTCCTACAAGATTATGGAGAAGATAAGGATGTTTGTTGATGGGCTCAACAATAATTCATCCCGGTTTCCATATAGATGGAATTCCATAACTATGTGAACAAGGTGATAGCATTGGTCAGACCAATAGATGTAACGGTGTATGCTCGAGGGATCAACCACGAGTAAGACAACCTTATGACTATCGTTGGTTCTGATTTGACTTAACGATAGCCCACACTCAAATCAAAGTTTTGATAAGACGATGGATCCAACAACTGACCACTAGGATCAATCGAGGAAGATATCATCTTTACTCAAAAAACACACAAACACAAGGATATCCCTTTGGCAATGAACTAGGTGGGCAAGCTTTCATCTTCCAACTCTCCAAGTTGTCGTTTAGCTTAACCAGCTAGCTCAGGGTATCCAACATAGATTCTTGGAGAAAGGGTGGTTTAGAGAGAAACCATCTTGATCACGAACTCAACATAGCGGTCAGGGAACAACCTGGTAATACTTCCGAGAAGATATTCGGAAATCACGAACCACCGATATGTTGCTAAGCCCGGGAACAATCTTGCTTTTCAGGGCAAGACTATATGATCAAAAGAGCGAGAGATTGACACAATCCTAACTCATTGATCAGAGAGTGCACCAGAAATAAGGACTAGGTAGCACGATCATTCTTAGAATGTTGATTTCGTATCCAACATACTAAGAATGAGATTACCATCCATTAACTACCAGGCAACGGAGTTGCTAGGAGTATTGATTACACACATCACGATTCACTTGTCAGTATTCCGGTTACAACAACACGGAGACCGAGGAATGAACGATGATGGTGAGAAGTATCACTGTATCAAGAGTTCATAGGAGGTGGTGCAATTCCCATGACATTCTTGACATAAGGATGGTAATACTCTAGGATAGAACAGATTAGAAGCTGGATTAGCATTCTTCACCTGCGAAGTACAACTTATTTGACCCAATCCTGGATATGGATAAGGTACTGGAGTTTGCTTCTCCTAGTCATTCCAGAATAGAATGGCTTGACGGACCACAAGAGTAAAAGGCATCGATGAACACGAGTGCACAACTACTCCTAACTATCAACTGATAGACGAGGGTCATAATAAAACTAAAAAGGGACAACTCATATAACTTTCTGAGTTATGAATGCATAGATCAGTATGTCGAACTAGTTCAGCATGTTTCTTCTGGATAACCCATGCAGAAAGGTAAGACTAGCAGAGTCACAATATGAATGGAGTACTACTCAAGAGCACTCTGGTTGTGATCTTTTCGTTCAGACGAACTTCTGCCATGATGGTTCATGGTATTGGAAGAATGATAACCACGGACCTCGAGGACTATCACAAGGTTACTAATATCCTAAAGGAACGAGCAAACACTATCAACATGAAGTAAGTAGGGTGAATCTCGGGTTTAAGAACCCAGGAGTAGAATGCCTACTAACTAAATGGCATCATGGGATGCTTTCGAGAATAAAGACCAGAATTCATCACACTGGGAATATAAAACATGGCTAGATTACTAGGCAACTCCCTAAAACACCTAGGGTCATAATAATAACTCCAACATGTATGTCGAGGCAACAGAGTACCTCAACACAACGACTAGTGTGGTTAATCTGGCCCAAAGGAGCATCGGAAACAGGATGAAGGGATTTGCAATCGGATCAGATTGTTTAGAAACCTGGGAAGACTCGGACAGCATAATGGCTGTAAATGCTCGGAAATTACCGTTGAGACTCATGCACAAAGATAGCATAACCACTCAACATCATAATGTCAAGGTTCTGAGACCAACAGTTGAACAAATAGAAGTAGTAGAAACTGAACTGAGGGTTGAATCCACCATTAACGTGATCCTGATAAATAGAATGAGAATCCTAGTTCTTAATCCCCGTAGAAAGAAGAAGGTGACTCAGATCAGAAGGTCATATGGTAAAGGAGTAAAAAGAGCCTTACGTTCCCTTCCACAATCAATTCCCTTAATATAACTAAAGAGTTTCTAGACACAACTTCGACCAGTTTGGCTTACTAATCCTACAGGCAGTCAGGCTCTGATACCAAAACTGTCAGGACCCCGATCCTAAGTCACACATGTCTAGCCGGTAACACATCATATCACTTTGCGGCCTCACCACGGTATCCCTACGGGTGCCACCTTACTTGGCCCGGGACCGTTTGCGCATTTTGGCACACGTATATGATAGTGTCAATAGCATCCATATGACAGAGAACCCTGGCCGACATGACTAGTTATAAACCAAAAGTGGCACTAAATTACAAAGACAGGCATACATGACCCAGCAACGAACGTGTCGGTCATCAACGTATGAACCCAAGTCGTAGCAAGCTACAAGGACTTAAAGAACAACGCGTGACATTTCCCCTAAGGGACAGACACAGCAGCGAAGAAGGACACATGCCGACCAGCCTAAGTGTTATGGAGCAGTAGCAAGCTACCAAGGCTCAGTGGAAGCACTAGGAGACATTTCCCTGTAAGATAGGCTACCAAGGGTAAACAACTAGGTGTCGGATCCCACACATAGCAATACACATTACACGTACGCATAACATGCAAGTATGTGATGTACAACATGGCATCATAACATAACTCAACAACTCATATAGATAAAGGCCCAGAAGAGCCATCATAACATTTATTACAAGCAGAGGTCACATGACCCAACATACAGAGCATACAGGCAACTGAAGCATAACATGTTTGAGTACAAACAACTACAAATGAAAAAAGCTGAGGAGCCTGACTATCTACAAGACCCTCCCAAGGTACAAGATCGTAGCTGAGGTAACAAGCTAAACGTCGAAGTCCACGCGGAACCACTAGCGAGACTGAAGTCTCTCTGCAAAACATAAATTAAGCAAACGTGAGTACAAAGGTACTCAGCAAGACTTACATCAGAACTAGCTACATATGCATCAGTATCAACAAAGGGGGTGGTGGAGTTTGACTGCAGCAAGCCAGCTTTGACTCGGTGGCTATCCTAAACTACGACTGCAAGTAACTCTTTTGAGGTGGCGCACACGAGTCCACATATTCACCAATCAATACACCACTATGGATCCGCTCCCATCTCTCTACGAGAAGGCCATCCATAGCACTCACGCTTATCTTGCATGTTTTAGAGTATCCACTTTCACTTGTCTATGAACTGTAAAGGTAACCCAGAAGTCCATTACCACGGACACGGCTATTCGAATAGATCATATATAACCCTGTAGGGGTGTACTTCTTCACACACGCTCTCGCCACTTACCGCCATGTACACGTCATGTATCTCGGCAACCTTCAAGCGGAAGCCTGGCGAGGGTGTCTGCCACGACCTGACTAACCACACAAGTCCCTAGTCCAGGTTTATCGCCTATTTGGGTTCCATCCGTGGGGAGATCCGGCCGGGGTGTCGCTCACGGCCCCAAACGATGTGTACAGGATTCCCGCATCACCAAATGGGCGACCGGTACACCGTGCCACGTACCTGCCGCGTCACAGCCCACCCCGAGGGTCAGCGCCGTGCACGACCTCCAGTAAGCTACAAACACCAGAAACTAGTTGCAACTCCTGGACAGAGGACAAGGGCAGTTAATAGGCCGAGAGAGCTTGGAGCGCCCGAAGCCCAATGCGTGGTAGTAGCTGTCCATGGATCAACCAACACAGAACTCAGTTCCTGAGGACGGCTGCAATGAGACAACCCACCATGTACTCCTACATGGCCTCTCATCGCTACCTATATCAAATCGTGTTCACACACTTAGCTCACACACAGCAGGACATGTTCATCACCATTCCAATTCATCCCCGATGAATCAGACCTGACACAACTCTAAGCAATAGCAGGCATAACCATAAAGCATGAATGAGTAGGCACAACATGGCTCAAACAACTCCTACTCATGCTAGTGGGTTTCAACTATTTACTGTGGCAATGACAGGTCATGTAGTGGAAAGGGGTTCAACTACCGCAGCAGGTAACAGTTGAAGCGTTGTTGTCCTAATGTAGTAAAAGAGAGCAAGAGCGAGAGAGTGGGATTGTATCGGAATGCTCAATGGGGTTTTGCTTGCCTGGAACTTCTGAAGATATCATTGGGTCTTCATCGGTGTCATCGATCACATCGTCGGAACCATGTCTATCGAGAGGGGACAAAAACCGGCAAACAAGAGAGAACACAATCAATGCAATGCGACAATATGATGCATGATCATGACATGGCAATATGTTGTTGATTGAGCTAATGCAACTAGCAACCATATTAAATGAAGTTGGTTTGAACCAAGGTTCAAATTCAAACTCCATATATGATTATTTAAATGTCATTTAATTGATTTGACCTGATCAGCAGGTTTAACTTGTTCAAACATGCATGAAAATTACATAAACAGGTTCCTTGAATTTTTCTGATCATTTTTCGTATATAAATTATTTTCATTAGAGTTATAGATTATTTTCTGTGATTTTTAGAAGTTTTGGCTATTTTCTAAAATATATAAAACATTTAAGATTTACTTTAAATTCCAGAAAACATTACTGCGTCAGCATGACGTCTGTGTGACGTCAGCAAGTTAACAGGGCGGCCAGGGTCAAACCTGACCAGTGGGCCCCACTGGTCAGTCTCTCAGTACTAACTAAAAGTATAAAAACTAAACTAACCAGGCATGAGGCCAACGTGTCAGTGTCTAATTAAGTTAATGACAGCAATTAAAACTTAACTAAAAACCTAAACTAATTAAGTCAGACGCCGGCCCCACATGTCATTGACACAGGGGGGTCCAGCCGTTGTCAAAGGTGGTCAAACCCACCAGCGACTCGCCGCCAGCGTCTTCAAACACGGCGGAGGAGGGCGGGATTTGCCTACGGTCGACCAAATCGACCACCGTTTGGTCCTATGCGTAGCTGGGGGTCGCGTGCATCTGGTAGGGCAAGCGGGAGGAGCCGGGGTGGAGCGAGCTCGCCGGAACAAAGCTCGTGGCGGCGGTCGGCGTTCGTGTGCGCGTGGTGATGAGGCTGCGGTGGTCTTCGTGGTGCGTGCTTGGCACCTACGGAACCTAAGAGAGGCGGTGAGTGTTTTGGACAAGACGGCCTGACCAAAAGATGGCCGAGAGCACGTCGACAGCGTGGCCAGGCGGCGGCGCGTGCAGTTGCCGATGGTGCAGTAGCTACGACGAGCGAGAGGGAGAACGGGGTGGGGGAAGACAGTCAGGGGCTCACGGTGGTTGCAGTGGTCGTCGAAGCGGGCTCGGGGAGGCACCGGAGGCGAAGAATCGACGGCGACCTCCGTTGGCCAGATGCGGTGGTGATGAGCTCGAGGGCGTCAATTCCGGCAATCCGAGGGCGCGTGCTTCAGCTTGGAACTTCAAGGCATCATGGCGGAGCTTAAGGACAGGCTGGCTAGGCGAGGGAGACTCGGTGGGCGCGGCGGCAGCGAGCGGCGGCGACGAGCTCCGCTCGGGCTGTGCGTTAGAGAGAGCAGAGGAGAGGGATGGGTCGAGGGAGAGTGAGAGAGAGCCAGGGAGTTCGGGGAGGTAGCGTGGTGCCTCGAGCTAGCCTCCAGCGTCGGCGGAAGCAGGAGGTGGCTCGGACGCGTGCGTGCACTCCGCGGGCACACGCCCCTGTCCTCCTGGCGGGAGGAGAGGGATGACTGGCGCCAGCCAGCTGGGCTGGGCGGGCACTGTGCCAGGCCGGGTAAGCGGCCCAGGTGTGCTTCCTCTCTCTCTCTCTGCTTTTCTAAAACTTTTCTGTTTCCTTTTCTATTTTGTTTTCTGTGTTTTGATTTAGTTTAGGCACTAAAACATTTTTATAGAAGCTGAAAATTATTGTGGATGTTAACTGAGTTATTCCAGAGACCCACAATAAATTTCAAAAGATTTGGAGCTATAAAATTATTTATAGATTTTATTTGCTCCAATTCAAATACAATATACATTAATTCAAAAATCCAGAATGGCCTAAAAATAGTTGCATCATTTTTGGCAGAGGTTTTCACCTTTATCAAAAATCATGAACATTTTCAAAGGCATTTTGGGTTCATTGAAAAATATTTTAATTTGAACCTAGTTGGATTCATCTGGTGCTAGGGTTTGGACAACCCCATTTCAAGTTTAAGAGAAAAATAAACATGATGCAACACAAGACTAACTAGACCAGAGCAGACCAGAACTAGGGATGTGACATTTTCCTTGTCTTAAACACTGCATTTCTGAAGTAATTCGTGTTGATAATGTGGTGGAACCCAACGAGTATGCATATCAGTTTTCAAAGCAGCCCAAGTATTGGAATATTATCCGGAAATAATCTACAAATTCAGACCACCACACACAAGCAAAACATGTAAAACGTTGTTCGGTTTCTAACTCCCATGTAAGATATATATCAGGAACATATCTACCATCAAATGGTGGAATATTTAATTTTAGTTTAGGGAGATGGTCATGATCTCGTACCCGAGGGTGTGGTGCAGCCCTACCATTGCGATTATTTGCATGTGGACGACCTGGTGGTTGTGGTGCTGGTTGTTGCACGTAGTTCTGATTTTGATCAACCTCATCCTCGTAATCTCCCGCGTAATCGTCCTCCTCCTCAGCAGGAACAGGAGCAACAGAAGTATCAACAGCAGCACCAACAGGTTGGCCAGGCTAAAGAGCAACACGGCTCGCTTTGCGGAGGGCTGTTTCGCGACGTGAAGGTGGTTGTTGTTGTTATTGCAATGGTGCAGCAGGTGGAGGTAGACGCGCAAGCACTTCAGCGAATTTGGCGTCAAACTTGGTGTCAATTGACTTCTCAATGTCATCCATCATCGCTAGTGCGTTGTCAAAACTGGTCATCACATCTTCTACCTGTTGACCCATCATTTGCTGAAATTTATCATGCAACTCCGTGTTCGTCATGTTGTCCCAGTTAGTCTCATCGACTTGTGATCCTGGCATGGTTAGCAGCAACAGAAACACACAAAAATATGATCCTACAGACTACTAGAAAATGGTGGTGGTGGGGCGTCACAAATCCGTCAAGCAAATCTCAAATTCTTACCAGTTCTTACCCATCAGCAGGTGGTGATCGGCAACCGTGGTAGTCAAAACTCTCAAAGCTTGGATAAAGCAATTACTAGGGAGAGTCAAACGCACGGCGTAGATGTATGTGGAGCTAGGAAGGCTTATAAGATGGTAGCAAAAAGGGTCAGCAATAATCAATTAAGAGATGCAAAGTTGATGAACATTAAAATATCCATCCTTCATGTAGTATCGTTCCCAAGAAGTGTGCGTCACACATTTGGCGTAAGGATTTGCAAAGAAAGGATCATGCTAATACAAATATTTGATATGCTCTAAGCCAATAACATTCAACTCACGTTGGGTGACAAGCATGCATTTGCGGGAATTCGCATCTGCCACTGATGAGGACATCACTAACAGAGTTACACCCACAACCCCAACTGATACATATACATGACCAATTACTAGAGCTCGCGCACGCCAATTAAATTACCAGGTACTTTCGTTTCTTGTTAATGATTCTAATGTTCATGAGAATATGATGCTGCCTAAGTTGGATACATTTGTCTTGCTTACAAATGAAGGGCCTAGCTTGGACAAGAAGGATGAACATTCGAGCAAGATCAAGCATGGAGATGATGGCATGCGCAAGGGGAGTAAGAACGGAGTTACAAGTGATGATTGCAAGACTTTGAAGCCACCATAATGAGTGCGAGGAGCCTTGGACGAAATATACAAGAAGCCACTTCATAGATTTCGTCCAGAGGCTATTATTGGTGCTGTGTCACATTATTATTGGGCCAGGCCCATGTAATTTCGAAATAGTAAAGTATAGGCTGTTTTTAGAGTCCATATGTGTGGGGAAAATAGAGTTAGGGTTGGTTTCGGACCCCTTCTTCAAGGGGCCACGAAATTCCCCCTCTCTTTCTCCATATATACAGCCCTTAGGCCGTCGTTTAGACTTTGGGTTTTCTTTAGTTTAAAGTTTGCCATAGATGCAACTTCACGTACTTCGTTTGTGTTCAACGACCAGACAAAGACCTCACAGAACCCCACCTTGATCAATAAAGCTTTCCTCTTATATTCGCAATATACCGATTGCAATTTTAGTTTCTTGCTTGTTCTTCGTTTGCTTGCAGGAAATAGACCCTTGTGGTCAGGTTGATCATGCTCCGGCGTGGTTGATAGAGGCAAAGGTGTCCCGTCTTTCGATGAGATGGTGGCTATCGTTTTGGAGGAAGTCGACTTTGATGATCCGACTACGAATGTGCGAGGACGTTGCGCCTTAGCAATCGCTAAACCAACTCTGAGAGGTTATTGACCACGCCGGAGCACGATCAATCGGACCACGAAGGTCTGTTTCCTGCAGGCAAACAAAGAACAAGCAAGAAACTGAGATTGCAATCTGGATATTGCGAATTCAAGAGGAAAGCTTTATTGATCAAGTGGGGTTCTGTGACGTCTTTGTTTGGTTGTTGAACACAAACGAAGTACGCGAAGTTGCAGCTATGGTGAACTTTAATCTAAACAAAACCCAAAGTCTAAACGACACCCTAAGGGCTGTATATATGGGGGAAGAGGGGGGAATTTTGTGGCCCTTGGAGGAGGGATCCGAAACCAACCCTAACTCTTGTTTCCCCACACATACGGACTCTAAAAACAACCTATACTCAAGTATTTCAAAATTACCTGGGCCTGGCCCAATAAAAATGTGACGCAACACCTATAATAGCCTCTGGACAAAATTTATGAAGTGGCATCTTATATATTTCGTCCAAGGCTTCACGCACTCATTATGGTGGCTTCAAAGTCCTCAAATCATCACTTGTAACTCCATTCTTGTTCCCCTTGCGCATGCCATCATCTCCATGCTTGATCTTGCTCCAATGTTCATCCTTCTTGTCCAAGCTAGGCCCTTCATTTGCAAGCAAGACAAATGTATCCAACTTAGGCAGCATCATATTCTCATGAACATTAGAATCATTACCAAGGAACGAAAGTACCTGGTAATTTAATTGGCGTGCGCGAGCTCTAGTAATTGGTCATGTATATGTATCAGTTGGGGTTGTGGGTGTAACCTTGTTAGTGATGTCCTCATCATCCTCCCCTTCTTGAATTGAAGTCGTCCTCGACGGAAGCTCATCTTCCTCACCCAAGTAATGCTTCAAATCTGCAATGTTAAATGTGGGACAAACCCGAATATCTGCAGGCAACTCATGTTTATATGCATTATCATTTATTTTCTCTAACACCTTAAATGGACCATCAGCACGTGGCATTAGCTTTGACTTACGCAAATTAGGAAACCTATCCTTACGCAATGTAACCAAACAAGATCTCCAGGTGCAAAGACAACATGTTTTCTACCCTTATCTCCAACAAGTTTATATTTAGCATTCATGCGCTCAATATTTTCCTTAGTTAACTCATGCATTTTTAAGATCAATTCATCACATTGTTTAGCATCAAAATTAACCTTCTCCGAAGATGGAAGAGGCAACAAATCAATAGGTGCACGAGGCAGGAAACCATAGACAATTTCAAAAGGGCACATCTTAGTAGTAGAATGCGACGAACGATTATAAGCAAATTCAATATGAGGCAAGCATTCTTCCCACATTTTCTTGTTATTCTTCAAAACAGCCCTAAGCATAGTAGACAAAGTTCTATTGACTACTTCAGTTTGTCCATCAGTTTGGGGGTGACAAGTAGTACTAAAAAGCAGTTTAGTCCCCAACTTAGCCCATAAACATCTCCAAAAGTGGCTAAGAAATTTAGTATCACGATCTGAAACAATAGTATTTGGCACACCATGCAAGCGAATAATTTCACGAAAGAACAAATCAGCAATATTAGCAGCATCATCACTTTTATGACATGGTATAAAGTGTGCCATCTTCGAGAACCTATCCACGACAACAAATATGCTATCCCTCCCCTTCTTTGTTCGAGGTAAACCCAAAACAAAGTCCATAGATATATCTTCCCAAGGAACACTAGGGACAGGCAAAGGCATATATAAACCATGATGATTGCGTCGTGACTTAGCTTTTTGACATGTAGTGCAGCGAGCAACAAAACGCTCAACATCCCGTCTCATCTTTGGCCAAAAGAAATGTGTAGCAAGTACGTCGTCCATCTTCTTCACGCCAAAGTGTCCCATTAATCATCCTCCATGCGCCTCCTGCAACAACAAAAGATGAACATAGCTAGCTGGAATGCATAGCTTGTTAGCACGAAACACAAATCCATCATTAACGACGAACTTGTTCCATGTTCTCCCTTCTTTACAATTCTGCAATACATCTTTAAATTCAGCATCATGACCACATTGATCTTTGATGGTCTCCAAACCAAATATTTTAAAGTCAAGTTGTGAAAGCATAGTATAACGACGAGACAATGCATCAGCAATAACATTTTCTTTTCCCTTCTTGTGCTTAATAACATAAGGGAAAGTCTCTATGAATTCAACCCATTTAGCATGTCTACGGTTCAGTTTTGCTTGACTTTTAATGTGCTTCAATGATTCATGATCAGAATGTATAACAAATTCTTTGGGCCATAAATAATGTTGCCATGTTTCCAAAGTCCGAACAAGAGCATATAATTCCTTATCATAAGTAGAATAATTCAGACTAGGCCCACTCAATTTTTCAGAAAAGTATGCAATAGGTTTACCATCTTATAATAACACACCTCCTAACCCAATTCCACTAGCATCACATTCAAGCTCAAAAGTCTTATTAAAATCAGGAAGTTGGAGTAAAGGAGCATGTGTCAACTTATCTTTCTATACCGTGAATGCTTTTTCCTGTGCAGCACCCCAAACGAAAGGCACATCCTTCTTTGTAAGCTCATTGAGAGGTGCAGCAATGGTGCTGAAATCTCTCACAAAACGCCTATAGAATCCAGCGAGGCCACGGAAACTCCTCATGTGTGTGACTGTTTTTGGCTGCGGCCAACTCTCAATAGCTTCAATCTTGGCTTTATCAACATCAATTCCCTGTGGAGTAACAACATAGCCAAGAAAAGATACTGTGGTCGGTGTAAAAGGTGCACTTTCCAAGGTCACCAAACAAACGTGCATCACATAGAGCAAAAAAAAACAGCACGTAAATGTTCCAAATGTTCCTCCAAAGATCTGCTATAAATCAATATATCATCAAAGTAACCTACCACAAATCGTCCAATGAAAGCACGTAAAACTTCATTCATTAATCTCATGAAAGTACTAGGTGCATTAGTTAAGCCAAAAGTCATGACTAACTACTCATATAATCCAAACTTAGTTTTAAATGTTGTTTTCCATTCATTTCCCAATTTCATATGTTGATGGTATCCACTATGCAAATCAACTTTGGAGAATATTGTAGAGCCACTCAATTCATCAAGCATATCATCTAGCCTAGGAATAGGATGACAATAACGAATAGTAATATTATTAATACCTCTACAATCAACACACATACGCGATGTACCATCCTTTTTCGGCACTAGAATAATAGGAACAGCACAAGGACTAAGATATTCACGTATATAACCTTTGTCGAGTAGCTCCTGTACTTTACGCATAATCTCCTTCGTCTCCTTTGGATTGGAATGGTATGGTGCGCGGTTGGGTAGCGATGCACCAGGAATTAAGTCAATCTGATGCTCAATCCCTCGAATAGGTGCTAATCCCGGTGGCACGTCTTGTGGAAAGACGTCAGCGAACTCCTGGAAAATGTTAGTGAGAGCAGGAGGCAAAGAGGAAGGCACGTCCTCGAATGAAAATAATGCATCTTTGCACACAAAAGCATAGCAAACAGATTTGCTTAAATCTTGATCATCAATATCAGATTTGGTGGCAAGTAAACATCCACCTTTTAATTTAATTTCAGATGCAATATGAGATGATGGTGTATTATTAGGCTTCATTTGTTGCTCAAATTATTTTGCCACAATCTGATTTTCACTCTTATTTTGCTCCTGTTTTGCTTTATTAGCTCTATTAATATCATCTTTCAAAATGGAATCAGGAGACATAGGAAGCAAAGTAATACGTTTATACTTATGAACAAGAGTATATTGATTGTTTCTACCATGGTGTGCAGAGTTTTTATCAAATTGCCATGGTCTACCAAGTAATAAGGAACATGCTTGCATGGGTACCACATCACAATCAACATAATCAGCATATATGGAGATACTAAAATGCACACAAACAGTACGTGTTACCATAACCTTGCCGCTGTTGTTGAACCATTGGATGTAGTAAGCATGTGGATGTGGTCTTGTGGTGAGAGATACCTTCTCCACCATCTCCATGCTAGCCAAGTTATTGCAGCTCCCTCCATCTATGATGACGCAAACAGAATGTTCCTTCACAACTCCCTTTGTATGGAACAAATTATACCTCTGATTTTGCTCCGCTTGTGTGACCTGCACACTCAAAACACGTTGAGCAACTAAACATTCATACCTGTCAGCGTCTTCAGGAGCCATGTATTGCGTCTCATTTTCAGAATCATCTCCACCATGTTCTTCACGAGTAATAAGAGCCAAAATCTCCTCATCATAGTCACTAGCGGACTCATAACCACCATCCCCAGTAGCAATCATGACACGTTGCGATGGGCATTTGCTCGCATAGTGACCACGACCAGTGCAACGACGACATAGAACATCATGTGTTGGCCCATTGGATGCCATGGATGAAGAAGAGCTCTGCGCAGGACCGGAAGGTGTACTCCTCGTTGATGGTGGTGGTGCCTGTTTTCTTTTATCACGGCTAGAAGTGACGGATGAAGTAGGCGGTGGTGCAGTCGGACGCGTCGAAGTAGATGATGCACGCGGTGTCCATGATGAAGGTCGACCTGCAGAAAAAATAGTTTGCGCGAAGGCCTGTCGATCCTGCACTTCGCGCTCAGCTTTGGAAGCAAGATGGAATAAACGAGTGATATTATTATACTCCTTATACTCTAGAATTGTCTGAATCTCTCGATTCCAGCCACCCATAAAACGTGCAAGCATAGCCTCATTATCCTCAACAATACCACATCTAATCAGGCCAGTTTGTAATTCCTGATAATATTCCTCTACAGAACTTTTTCCTTGTCTTAAACGCTGCAATTTTTGAAGTAATTCACGTTGATAATATGGTGGAAGCCAACGAGTACGCATAGCAGTTTTCAAAGTAGCCCAAGTAGTTGGAATATTATCCGGATGTAATCTACAATATTCAGACCACCACACACAAGCAAAACTAGTGAAAGCACAAAGAGCAGCAGCAACACGTCTCTCCTCGGGATATTTTAAACATGTAAAACGTTGTTTGGTTTCTAACTCCCAAGTAAGATATATATCAGGAACATATCTACCCTCAAATGGTGGAATATTCAATTTTAGTTTAGGGAGATGGTCATGATCACGTACCTGAGGGTATGGTGCAGCCCTACCATTGCGATTATATGCATGTGGACGACCTGATTGTTGTGGTGCTGGTTGTTGCACGTACTTCTGATTTTGATCAACCTCTTCCTCGTAATCCCCCGCGTAATCGTCCTCCTCCTCAGCAGCAGCAGGAGCCATAGAAGTATCAATAGCAGCACCAACAGGTTGGCCAGGCTGAAGAGCGACACGGCTCGCTTTGCGGAGGGCGGTTTCGCGACGTGAAGGTGGTTGTTGTTGTTGTTGGAATGGTGCGGCAGGTGGAGGTAGACGCGCAAGCACTTCAACGAATTTGGCATCCAACTTGGTGTCAATTGACTTCTCAATGCCATCCATCCTCGCTAGTGCGTTGTCAAAATTGGTCATCACATCTTCTACCTGTTGACCCATTATTTGCTGAAATTTATCATGCAACTCCTTGTTCGTCATGTTCTCCTAGTCGGTCTCGTCGACTTGTGATCCTGGCATGGTTAGCAGCAATAGAAACACACAAAAATATGATCCTAGAGACAACTATAAAATGGTGGGTGTGGGGCGTCACAAATCTGTCAAGCAAATCTCAAATTCTTACCAGTTCTTACCCAGCAGCAGGTGGTGATCGGCAACCGTGGTAGTCAAAACTCTCAAAGCTTGGATAAAGTGATTACCAGGGAGAGTCAAACGCACGACGTAGATGTATGTGGAGATGGGAAGGCTTATAATATGGTAGCAAAAAGGGTCAGCAATAATCAATTCAGATATGCAAAGTGGAATAAACGCTCAACGATGGTATTGTGCTGGTCCTAGGCTGGACCGTACTAGAGACGCGAGCCTAGAACACTAACAAAATCACGGCGCTGCACGTAAACAAGGGGAAAGCACACTCTGGATTTTTATTCCCGCCTCTTTTTTTCGCTCTTTTTTTATCTTTTTTTTTTGCGCTCCTCCTTTTTTTTTGCCGAAAATCACTATAATGGCGAGTGTTTCAAAACACTTCCCAAGTCAAACTAAGATGATAGGCACGAAATTGTTTTGATGAATTTTTTTTTTCGGAATCAGGGCAGCGACGACGAAAAAGTGCGGTCAAAAACAGTATGGTGGCACGTGTCTCAAAAGACTCAAAAAAGCCCAAAAATAGGATAGGGAAAAAATATTTTCACCTGTCAAAATTTTACGCTCCTTTTTTTCGAGACGTATGCAGGCAAGGAAACACGAATCCGAAACCAAGATGGATCTCTAGAACAAACCTAATATGAAAAGAACTCGGACTGGTGGTGGATATATGGTGGTAGGATATGGCAGCGGTGGTGGTATGTGGTAGCAGCGATGAATATGGTGCAGCGGCGGCGTGACAAACTATGAACATAACTCGAAACTCTAAAGAACTAGACGCTAAGACCAGCAACTCGACACGGCGATGCAACCGAAAATTCAACTAAGCAAACACGAAAAAGATTATGCAATCGCTCAGACTGGTTCGGATATGATAAACTAACCCTAATTGTTTTTGGCTTTTTCGTGGACTGTAGGTATGAAGAACAGACTCGATCTAATCTACAAAAAGCTGTAAAATCTCACCGAGCAACTTGGAAATCTGATGCCACTTGATAGAGGCAAAGGTGTCCCGTCTTTCGATGAGATGGTGGCTATCGATTTGGAGGAAGTCGACTTTGACGATCCGACTACGAACGTGCGATGACGTCGCGCCTTAGCAATCGCTAAACCAACTCCGAGAGGTTATTGACCACGCCGGAGGATGATCAACCTGACCACGAAGGTCTGTTTCTTGCAAGCAAACAAAGAACAAGCAAGAAACTGAGATTGCAATCTGGATATTGCGAATTCAAGAGGAAATCTTTATTGATCAAGTGGGGTTCTCTAACGTCTTTGTCTGGTCGTTGAACACAAACGAAGTATGCGAAGTTGCAGCTATGGCGAACTTTAATCTAAACAAAACCCAAAGTCTAAACGACGCCCTAAAGGCTGTATATATGGAGGAAGAGGGGGGGGACATCGTGGCCCTTAGAGGAGGGCTCCGAAACCAACCCTAACTCTTGTTTCCCCACACATAGGACTCTAAAAACAGCCTATACTCAAGTATTTCGAAATTACATGGGCCTGGCCCAATAATAAGGTGACGCAGCACCTATAATAGCCTCTAGACGAAATTTATGAAGTGGCATGTTGTATATTTCGTCCAAGGCTTCACACACTCATTATGGTGGCTTCAAAGTCCTGAAATCATCACTTGTAACTCCGTTCTTGTTCCCCTTGCGCATGCCATTATCTCCATGCTTGATCTTGCTCCAATGTTCATCCTTCTTGTCCAAGCTAGGCCCTTCATTTGTAAGAAAGACAAATGTATCCAATTTAGGCAGCATCATATTCTCATGAACATTAGAAACATTACCAAGAAACGAAAGTACCTGGTAATTTAATTGGCGTGCGTGAGGTCTAGTAATTGGTCCTGTATATGTTTCAGATGGGGCTGTGGGTGTAACCTTGTTAGTGATGTCCTCATCACGAACTTGTCGAACAAATACCTTTTCACCATTGAGCATCACTGGTTATTGATGTCTAGTACACAACATGTTCTTGTAGACTCGTGTTGGGCCTCCAAGCGCAGAGTTTTGTAGGACATTAGCAAATTTCCCTCAAGTGGGTGACCTAAGGTTTATCAATCCGTGGGAGGTGTAGGATGAAGATGGTCTCTCTCAAATGACCCTGCAACCAAATAATAAATAGTCTCTTGTGTCCCCAACACACCAAATACAATGGGAAATTGTATAGGTGCACTAGTTCGGCGAAGAGATGGTGATACAAGTGTAGTAATGATAGTAGATATTGGTTTTGTAATAGTAACAATAAAAAACAGCAAGGTAGCAAGTAACAGAAGTGAGCACAAACGGTATTGCAATGCTTGATAATGAGGCCTAGCGTCCGTACTTTAGCTAGTGCAATCTCTCAACAATGCTAATATAATTGGATCACATAACCATCCCTCAAAGTGCGATGAAGAATGACTCCAAAGTTCATATCTAGCGAAGAACATAAGAAGGAATTGTTTGTAGCTATTCTTTCCGATCGATCTATCCAAGAGTTCGTACTAAAAAACACCAAGTTATTCTTTCCGATCGATCTATCAAGAGTTCGTACTAAAATAACACAAGTTATTCTTTCCGGTTGATCTATCAAGAGTTCGTACTAAAATAACACCAAAACAAATTCATATTCATAATACTCAATCCAACACAAATAACTTCAAAGAGTGCCCCAAGATTTCTACCGGAGAAACAAAGACATGAACGTGCATCAACCCTTATGCATAGATTACCCTAATTTCACCGCATGAATTCGCAAGTTGAGTGCCAAAACATATATCAAGTGACTCAATACGATACCCCATTGTCACCACGAGTATTCAAGTGTTCTCAAATCCATAAAAGTATTCAATCCGATAGCAACGAAATCTCAAAGGGAAAAACTCAATTCATCACAACAAGATAAATAGGGGAAAACACCATATGATCCGACTATATTAACAAAGCCCACGATATATCATGATTGTGCATCTCAAGAACACAAGAGAGGGAGAGAGAGAGAGAGAGAGAGAGAGAGAGAGAGATTAAACACAAAGCTACTGGTACAAACCCTCAGCCCCGAGGGTGAACTACTCCCTCCCCATCATGGTGGCCGCCGATGATGATTTCCCCCTCCGGAAGAGTACCGGAAAGGGTCTAGATTGGTTTTCGGTGGCTATTGAGGCCTGCGGCGGCGGAACTTCTGATATAGGGTTATTTCTGATGGTTTCTCTATTTATAGGAATTTTTGGTGTCCCTCTCACGTCCTGATGGGCCTCGAGGTGAGCACAACCCACCGGGGCAAGCCAGGCCCACCAGGCGCGCCCTGGTGGGTTGTGCCCTCCTCGTGGCTCTTCTGGCCCTCTTTTGTTAAAAAATGTCAAAAAGTTTCAGCTCATTTGGAGAACTTTCATTTCTGCACAAAAAACAACACCACGGTAGTTCTGCTGAAAACAACGTCAATCCAGGTTAGTTCCATCCAAATCATACCAAAATCATATAAAATTGTTATAAATGTGGCATGAATACTTCATAAATTATAGATACGTTGGAGACGTATCAGCATCCCCAAGCTTAATTTCTACTCGTCCTCGAGTAGGTAAATGATGAAATAAATAATTTATGAAGTGTGAATGATAGCAAAGTGCATAAGTTTGACCAATGATAATTTCACTAACAATCCACCCTTCTCCACCAAAAGGAGATTTTAGTAAATAACCAAATATAATACTGGGACTAAGGGTCAAATTGGTAATTTTTCTTACATCTCTCCCCCCCCCCCAATCACTTTTCCTAGAACCATAACAACAACTCTTTCTCATAAATATCATCATGATAAAGTAGCAAATGGAATTTTTGATGTGGAATGCTACCTATCATAAACTTGATCATATATCTAGTCATGGCATGAATATTAAGACATTAGTGATTCAAATCAATAGTCTATAATTTGACATAAAGACACCAATACTCGGATATCCGAACAAACAATCATGTCTTTCAGAATATCAAATGCTAAAGAACATTATCCCTAGAAATCATATAGTCTTGTCATGCTCGATCTTCCCAGCTCAAAGTATAAATCATGTACTACCCCGGTGTCAGCCAGGCAATTGGTTCATACTTTTTAACGCGCTTCAACATTTTCAACTCTCACAAAATACATGAGCGCAAGCCATGGATATAGCAATATAGGTGGAATAGAATGCGTTGGTAGTATACAAAAGAAGGGAAGAAAGTCTCACATCAACTAGGAAAACTAATGGACTATGGAGATGTCTATCAATCGATATCAATGTGAGGAGTAGGGATTGCCATGCAACGGATGCACTAAAAGCTATAAGTGTATGAAAGCTCAATATGGAACTAAGTGGGTATGCATCAAACTCTACTACGGAAAAATTCACACTAGTATATGAAAGTTACAACATAGGAGACTCCCTATATGAAAAACATGGTGCTACTTTCAAGCACAAGTGTGGAATTGGCATGCCCCTTCTCTTTTTTTCTCTTTTTTTGGTGGGCTTCTTTGTCCATTTTGACAAAACATTACGCAAACGGGGCTTGCGATATACCGTTGGAAAGCTATGGACACCAGTATCATGATCCAACTTAATTTTTTGTCAAAATATAAGCGGTTTAAGAGCAGTTTTGAAAACTGTTTTTTTTCTTAACACAAAAAATGTGAATCGGATTTTCGATCGCATTTCTAAATTGTTTATTGAAATGAGGCATATAATATGGCGTTGGAAAGCTGCTGCAAAACCGTTCCTTCCACATGTTGAAAGTTTTCTCTAATTCCCTATGGTTAAAGAGTAATTTGGAAAAAACGTAAAATTTCGCAAACCGAACAGCCGAGTTCGTATTTTCAATGTCATTTCTAAACGGCTAATCCAATTGAGGCATATGATATGGCGTCGGAAAGCTTATGAAAATGCGCTACATTTTCATGTTGAAAGTTTTTTCTAATTTTGAACGGTTTAAGAGTAATTTAGAAAACGGTACAAGTCCTACCGAGTTCGTATTTCCGAGTTCATTTTTTAATCGAGCGTCCGAATACTACAAATGATATGGTGTTGGATAGCTTGAACAAATGCGAAACTTTTTGGTATGTATTGTTTCTCCCAATTCATTAAGGTTTTATGTCAGTTTGAAAATGTTGAAAACATATTTCTGCTGTATTTTCTACAAACTTTATCGGAATGGGGCAAATAATATACCGTTGAAAAGCTACGAAAAATGCAAAAATAATCATGTTGATGGTTTTCTCTAATTCCTAGCTGTTTTCAAGTAATTACGAAAATGGCGAGATCATTCGTTCCGCCTTTATCGCGAAATAGATTCGTCGATAATGCATCGCGTGAAGTATTTGAACTTCTGCGATAGTTCAGTCTGAACTTCTCTCTCTTTTTTGACGTGATGTTTTTCGCCCGTAACTCCCAAACCACTTATCATAATTGAGCAAATGATATACCGATGGAAAGCTATTAAAACACACAACTTTTTTGTGTTGATGAGTTTTTCATACTCGCAACGGTTCAGAATATATTTTTGAATGCGTAAAACGACGTCGTTTTTGCCGGGTTTTTTACATGTAACTGATGGTCGGACATCTCGCACTAGAGATCTTGAACATCACCGGGAGTAGCACGTGAACTTCTTGCAACAAAACCTTTTAAGCTTTTCGTTTTCTATTCTTATATTCATGTCTGAGACGCATTTCGTGTATTAGTTGAACTTCCCGTTGTTTTCGTCTTGAACTTCTGTCACGTATTTTTGTTTAACCTCTGTCACAAGAATTTTGAACTTTCTCGGGCCGGGCACTTGAACTTCTAGCAACAAAATTTTGGACTTCACCTTTTTTTCTTTTTTTCTTATACGAACCGCACACCATGCAGTACATGAACTTCTGGATATTATCCATTTGAACTTCTCTTTATTTCGCATAAGTAACAGAAAAAGTTTGTGTTTTTTATATACATCGAATTTCTCTAACTTTTTTATTTGAACTTCTTTGTGTATTTTTTAGAAATGTGAACATTAGAGTTTTGTTAGAAACGTTGAACTTCATTATTTTCAATTGAACTTATTGGTACATAAACATCCAATTGCTCTGTTAATTCAAGTTGAACTTCTTCGTTTAATTCTTATAGTAATGGAAAAAATATATGAGTTTTTTCGTAGTAGTCCGACCTTCACGTTTTGTTGTATTTGAACTTCATTTCTTTTTAATAAAATGGTTAAATTATATCTTTTAAATCCATGAAAAATCTGATTATTATATTTCACATCGGACCGCTCGCCTTTTCATTCGAAGCTCCTTTTAATTTTTTTTAAATGGAAAAATCCTTCTTAGTTTAAACATGAATTGTTGTGTATTATTTTTAATTTGAACTTATTTGAACTTCATGGATTTTTTAGCGTGACCTTTCAAAATAGGGGGGGGGGTAGTTGTTTGAACAAACTTATTGAAGATTTCCCTAGCGTTGACGTTTCTTCTAATTTTACCAATTCTGAACATGCGTGCCCTTGTTCTTTCAGACACAAACAATTGTAGTTAAAAATTTGAATCTCAGGTTTTATGTGTACTTTCACCTGTAAATGAGGTTAAGGAACCTTTTTTCACAAGTGAACTTCTGACATTTTAAAAGGAAAAAATACTATGAACCTTCAACTATGTCAAGAACCTTTTTAAATTTATTTGTCACTTCAAGTTTTAAAAAATTGCAAATCTCTCATGTTTTTCCTTGCATGTTTAAATAGTTTGAACTTGCTGAGATACACATAACACACTTGGGCTTCTCGAACACAGCAGTTTGACCTTCACAAATAAAAATTGAAGCATAGTAATACAAGACAAACAGAGCATTCTATGTATCCACTTTTTGAGATGGCAACATGGGTGCATGTACTAGTCGGCGCGTTGTGCAGCGGACATCGGTTGGTGGTAGTAGCGGAAGGCGGTCGTCTTCTTTTCAGCTCGATGTTCTTGAATTGGTTTCGAAGAGGAGCAGCAACTTTTTGTTGCACTTTAGATTCAAACACACAAGCATGTCTTTGCCTGATGAATGAATGGAATGAGCGAGATGAGTGAGTCTGAATATGCATGAATTTATAAAGGCCATGTTTTGTTTTTGGAATCTCTGGTACTGCTGAGAATATAGACTGAAATAGTAGATAGGAGTGGAGCTTAGTTGCAAGAAAGGTGATGTCTGGGAAGGTCGAATTCGGCTGTCGCTGCAGTCCACGCATGAGAACAACGATCAGGTCCATCGTAATGGGAGCTGGATATGAATATGGAGGATATGCTTTGGTGAATCTCAAAGTCTGGTTCTTTTCTTTGGGCTAGCGGGCGTTTGACTTTCAGACACAGCATCAGCAAAACAAAACGGCGTGCCGAGTAGCAATGCTAGATGCATAGTGATGATTCGAAAACATCCTAGGCTAGCTTTCCCTTCAAACAACAAAGATAATAAGCCACTGCACGGTCATGTCCATTTATTTTGTTGACCATACCGACACTACATATCTCGCGGCTAAAAATACGAGCATCTTCCAATTCTTTTGAGCGACTTGCTCCCATCTACTACTTCAGCTTCCCTCAGCTCTGATTCATGTAGTTCATGGGGAGAGGATGGAGGCAGAAGGGCGGTAAAGCTCGAGGGAGCAGCTCGGTCTAGACGAGCAGGAGGAGAAGCAACATCATTAGGTATAATACTGACGTGCATCATCATTAGCCTTAACGGGTTGGACCCGATCAAGGTGCCCAGTCACCTAGGTGCCCCATATATTTTACCTATATATATATATATATATAATATTAGCAGAATAACTATTCTGATAACACTTCCGAACTGCACGCACAACGCAAGTGCATGTCATTGTTTGAACCAAGTGTGCTGCAGTACTCATGCGAGTTAACTTCCCGTTGCAAAAAAACTGCACGCGGTGTTTTTCCGGTACTGTCTTTGCTCCAGTTTTTAAACCGTATGTCGGAATGAGGCGTATAATATACCATTGAAAAGCTATGGATTAGGCGCTACTTCATCATGTTGAACACTTTTCTGGATCCCTCACGGTTTAAGAGCAGTTTTAAAAACGGTGCTACCCACGAATAGTGGCAGCGAGCGTTTTTTCACTTTTTTTCTAAACCGCTCGTCGGAATGAAGCAAATGATACACCGTTCGAAAGATATCGTCGAGACGCATCTTTTAAATATCTATTACTTTCTCTAATTAATTATGGTTTAAGACCAGTTTTAAATTTACTAAATCGCGAAATTCTGTTTTTTCGATTTTTTTTGCAATTTTCGTACTATTTTGGCTTCAGTTTTTGAACCGTTTGTCGAAACGAGGCGTGTAATACGCTGATGAAAAGCTACGGACGAGGTGCAACTTTCTTATGTTGAAATGTTTCTGAGAATCCTTATGGTTTTTAGTTAATTTTGAAAATCATGCGGCTTACGACGAGAGGCAGCACACGTTTTTCGTTAAAAAAATTCAAACCGCTCGTCGGAATGATTTAAATGATACACCGTCAGAAAGATATTGTCGAGACGCAACATTTTCATGTAGAATGCTCCCTCTAATTCCTTACGATTTAAGAGCAGTATTGATTTTACCGAAATGCAGATACTATGTTTTTTCGCGACACCCAAACCGACGACTGAACTTCATCCGACAGAAAACCCCACTGCTTTTAGACTGAAAACCACACTGCATTGAACGGTCAAGTGAACTTCATGATTTCTTTTGTTGAACGTAAATTTTTCTCAGACAAGTTTTTGTTCTTTTTTTTCAATTTTTAACAAGAGTGGACCACAGAGACGGGGGCAAGTGAAGCACGACATATATCATAGTGAACCGCGTTACTTTTTTGTTGTTTCGCTAATATTTTTTTGCGCTTTCATGTTCGGCCCAAGTGAACATCATCACTCTCAAAAGTGAACCACATCCGAAAACTGAATGCACTGCAAGTGTTTGATGTAGTCGATTGAATTTTGAGAAAAACAAAACAAATTGCACTTCATAAAGGGGGTAATGAGCTGCTATACAAATGGAGTGAACTACAGAGTGTTAAACTAGAGAGCTTGCTGGAAACCAAGCCGTTGTTTACCGTCGTCGCTCAATGTGCCCACGAACTTCATATAGACGCACACTGAGCCACATCTCATGCCCCCGCTCCACCAGCATGTACAAACTGCACGCTAAATAAATGACATCTTCACTCAGAAAAACCGCACTCAAAATAAAAGGCACACCCTACTGAACATTGCCCAAATCAAAAATAGTGATGCAAACGCCGGCTCTACGGCAGTGCGCCGATGCAAACTGCACGTTGTGGTTGAAGCTACAGCATACCCCCACCAAGTAACCACACTGCAACACCCCGAGCGATCGAACCACATGGAGATCCTGGGCGTACTGCACAGCGAGATGCAAAATAACAAAACTGCACATCGTGCTTTCCAAACTGCAAAAATAGCAAAATCAAGGTGAGGTGAGTCAATCATCAATGGACTAAAGCGAGGAGATTGGCATGGGTACTACGCGCTCGACAACAGTAGTCGCCGTCATTGTAGAACAGAAAGGGAAAATTAAAAAGAATAACAATCAGGTATTATGCATTTTCAAAAAAAATATCCTTCATGTGTACTCGCGCACTGCACCAATGCGCCTGCTGTACTGCATGAATAAATTCCGCAAACTGCAAGCTTCACGATGGAGTGGATCCATTGGGTTGTCGCATAGCGGACTGCCAGCATGCGCCTACTGCACTACACCCGTACATTCCACAAACTGCAGACCTTTCGCGCCGCCACCATTGGGCAAGGGGCCCGTTTTGGTTGTCAGGGTTGACCATCGTCAGAGGAGGAGGTTGGGGGAAGGAGAGAAGCCTGGGATCCGATGGATCGTCACCAACAAAAATTAGACCGAACACCCGGGCTTCCTGAATCTCATGCCAGGATCCAAGGAACTACGCGGCGTCTCCAAGCGAGCTGGGGAGAACAGATGCGCACGATGGCTAGGGGGAGGTCGACACCCACCGCGGTCTCGTGTCCCACATCCGCTGCCTGACCAAGTAGAAGCAGATCAGGAGGCAGGGGGCTCACCAGGGGGGCGGGGGAAATCCGTCGACGAACCGCAGCAAAAACATCACCGGATGAAACCCCCGCAGAACGCCGGCCTTCCCCGGATAATTGGGATGAAGAAAGGAGGCCAACTAGGGAGGGGAGTTGATGCGGGCGACGAGGCACGACGAGTTAGGCGGCGGTGAGGCTCCCCCAGCGCTAGATCGAGAGCAGCCGCCGACGGATCCAATGGAGGTGTCGCGACTGCTCCGGGGCGGATGGGCAGGGTGGCACGTGGTTGGGGGCTGGAACAGGGCAGCGCGTGGTGGTGGCTAGGACGGGGTGGCAGCGGTGGCCGGGGCGGGACAACGCAGGTGGTGGCCGGGGCAGGGAGGCGCGTGGT
>LR738716.1:39688654-39740944 GCA_902687465.1 Secale cereale
GTGATGGTGGTCGGGACGGTGCGGCGCGGTGGTGGTGGCCGGGGCGGGGCAAGGCAGCGCGTGGTGGTGGCCGCGACGGTGCGGTGCGGTGGTCGTCGGGGAGGTGGAGAAGGGAGGGGTCGATGGAGGAAAAGGAGATGGCGCACGCGGGGGAGAAGGAGGTGCCGCATGCGGGGGGAGATGAGGTTACGAGGCAACGTAAGGTGGGGAAGGTGGAGGTAGTTCTTTTCATTCTTTTCCAGTTCGTCTCGTTTTGCCTCTGTAGTGCAGGTGGGTGCGTAGAGTAGTTTCTTCGGTGTTAGCAGAATAAGAAAGTGATGTCCAGAATAAGACTCTTAAGGGGTGTTATCATAATAGACCCACCATATATATATAATTATATATATATATATATATACACATTTCTCTCATTGTCCATAGTCTCATCCCGACTTATGGGGGAATCATAGTCTCCATCATACTTTCCTCACTGGGACATGCTCTAATAATGGATAATGATGATCATCACACTTCTTTTACTTATAACTCAAAAGAAATGAAAATTACAACTCGATACCTATAACATAGTATGACTCTATATGATGAAAATGAATGCTCAAGTCAACTATATGATGGAAGTGCATGGCAATATAACTCGGAATGGCTATAGAAATGCCATAATAGGTAGGTATGGTGGCTGTTTTGAGGAAGGTATAATAAAGTTTATGCATCGACGAAAGTTGCGCGGCACGAGAGAGGCTGGCAATTATGAAATGGTGAGAGTGTGTATAATTCATGGGCTCACATTAGTCATCAAGAACTCATATACTTATTGCAATAGTTTATTAGCCCTCAAAGCAAAGTAATACTACGCATGCTCCTAGGGGGAGGTTGGTAGGAGTTAACCATCATGCGCCCCCGACCTTCACACAAAGATAGGACAATCAAGGATAAATTGTGCTCCAACTTCCCGGCATAACGAGAGACTATACATGCATGCTTCAGGAATCACAAACCTTAACACAAATTGTTGGAAATATGCCCTAGAGGCAATAATAAAAGTATTATTATTATATTTCCTTGTTCATGATAATTGTCTGTTATTCATGCTTGAATTGTATTGAACGGAAACAACGATACATGTGTGAATATATAGACCACAATGAGTCCCTGGTAAACCTCTAGTTACTAGCTCGTTGATCATCAGATGGTCACGGTTTCCTGACCATGGACATAGGATGTCAGTGATAACGGGATCACATCATTAGGAGAATGATGTGATGGACAAGACCCAATCCTGAGCATAACACGAGATCGTATAGTTCGTAATGCATAAGCTTTTCGGTGTCAAGTATTTATTCCTTAGACCATGAGGTTGTACAACTCCCGGATACCGTAGGAATACTTTGGGTGTGCCAAACGTCACAACGTAACTGGGTGGCTATAAAGGTACGCATCGGGTATCTCCGAAAGTGTCTGTTGAGTTGGTACGAACCGAGACTGGGATATTGTCACTCCGTGTGACGGAGAGGTACCTCTGGGCCCACTCGGTAAGCCATCATCATAATGAACTCAAAGTGACTAAAGAGTTAGTCACGGGATGATGGATTACGGATCGAGTAAAGAGACTTGCCATGACGAGATTGAACAAGGTATCGGGAATACCGACGATCGAATCTCGGGCAAGTACCATACCGATGGACAAAGGGAATAACATATGGGATTGAGTGAATCCTTGACACAGTGGTTCATCCGATGAAGATCATCGAGGAGCACGTGGGAACCAACATGGCTATCCAGATCCCGCTGTTGGTTATTGACCGGAGAGTCGTCTCGGTCATGTCTGCGTGTCTCCCGAACCCGTAGGGTCTACACACTTAAGGTTCAGTGACGCTAGGGTCGTAGAGATACATGCACGTGGAAACCTGAAAATTGTTCGGAGTCCCGGATGAGATCCCGGACGTCACGAGGAGTTCCGGAATGGTCCGGAGGTAAAGAATGATATATAGGAAATCCAGTTTCGGCCGTCGGGTGACCTCCAGGGGTCACCGGGAGCGTCCCGGGACCACCGGAAGGGTCCCAGGGGTCCACCGGGTGGGGCCACCCATCCCGATGGGGCCCCTAGGCCGCAAGGGGAAGGGGGCCAGCCCCTGGTGGGCTGGCGCACCACTTGGGCCCCCCCTCCATGCGCCTAGGGTTGAAACCCTAGGGGAGGGGGCGCCCCTATGCCTTGGGGGGCAAGTTTCCCCCCTAGGCCGTAGCCCCCCCTTGTAGATGGGATCTGCCAGGGCCGGCGCCCCCCCTAGCCCCTATATATAGTGGGGGAAGAGGGCAGCCGCACCCAAGCCTCTGGCGCCTCTCCCCCTCCCGTCACACTTCCATCTCCTCACGCAGGGCGCCGGCGAAGCCCTGCAGGATTTCCCGCTGCATCCACCACCACACCGTCCTGCTGATGGATCTCCGACGACCTCTCCTCCCCCCTTGCTGGATCAAGAAGGAGGTGACGTTGCTGTACCGGACGTGTGTTGAACACGTAGGTGCCGTCCGTTCGGCGCTAGGATCATTGGTGACGAAGAATGCGAAGAGTACGACTACTTCATCCTCGTTGCTTCGAACGCTTCCGCACGTGATCTACAAAAGGGTATGTAGATGCACTCCAATATGCTCGTTGCTAGATGACTCCTTAGATTGATCTTGGTGAAAGCATAGAAAATTTTGAGTTCTACTACGTTCCCCAACAGTGGCATCAGAGCTAGGTCTTTTGCGTAGCATCTTGCACGAGTAGAACACAAAGCAGTTGTGGGCGTTGAGTTTGCCCAATTTTCTTGCCGTTACTAGTCTAATCTTGATTCGGCGGTATTGTGGGATGAAGCGGCCCGGACCGACCTTACACGTACGCTTACGTGAGACTGGTTCCACCGACAGACATGCACTAGATGCATAAGGTGGCTGGCGGGTGTCTGTCTCTCCCACTTTAGTCGGATCAGATTCGATGAACAGGGTCCTTATGAAGGGTAAATAGAAATTTACAAATCACGTTGTGGTTTTGGCGTAGGTAAGAAATGTTCTTTCTAGAAAACCTATAGAAGCCACGTAAAAACTTGCAACAACAATTAGAGGTCGTCTAACTTGTTCTTGCAGCATGTGCTATGTGATATGGTATGGCCAAGAAGATGTGATGAATGATATATGTGATGTATGAGATTGATCATATTCTTGTAATAGGGAATCACGACTTGCATGTCTATGAATTTGACAACCGGCAGGAGCCATAGGAGTTGTCTTAATTATTGTATGACCTGCGTGTCACTGGATAACGCCATGTAATTACTTTACTTTATTGCTAAACGTTAGCCATTGTAGTAGAAGTAATAGTTGGCATGACGACTTCATGAAGACACAATGATGGAGATCATGATGATGGAGATCATGGTGTCGAGCCGGTGACAAAGATGATCATGGTGCCCCGAAGATGGAGATCCAAGGAGCAAGATCATATTGGCCATATCATGTCACTTTAATTCATTGCATGTGATGTTTATCATGTTTATGCATCTTGTTTACTTAGAACGACGGTAGTAAATAAGATGATATCTCACTAAAATTTCAAGAATTGTGTTCCCCCTAACTGTGCACCATTGCTAAGGATCGTTGTTCTGAAGCACCACGTGATGATCGGGTGTGATAGGTTCTAACGTTCCCATACTACGGGTGTAAGCCAGATTTACACAAGCAATACACTTAGGGTTCACTTGACGAGCCTAGCATGTACAGACATGGCCTCGGAACACGGAAGACGGAAAGGTCGAACATGAGTCGTATAGAAGATACGATCAACATGAAGATGTTCACCGTTGATGACTAGTCCATCTCACGTGATGATCGGACACGGGCTAGTCGATTCGGATCATGTATCACTTAGATGACTAGAGAGATGTCATTCTGAGTGGGAGTTCATTAAAATTTGATTAGATGAACTTAATTATCATGAACTTAGTCTAAAAATCTTTACAATATGTCTTGTAGATCAAATGGCCCACGCTCAAGTTTCCCTCAACTTCAACGCGTTCCTAGAGAAAACCAAGCTGAAAGACGATGGTAGCAACTATACGGATTGGGTCCGTAACCTGAGGATTATCCTCATAGCTGCCAAGAGATCATATGTCCTTGAAGCACCGCTAGGTGATGCACCCGTTCTCCCGGCGACCCAAGACGTTATGAACGCCTGGCAGTCGCGTTGTGATGATTACTCCCTAGTTCAGTGCGGCATGCTTTACAGCTTAGAGTCGGGGCTCCAAAAGCGTTTTGAGCACCACGGAGCATATGAGATGTTCCAAGAGCTGAAAATGGTTTCCCAAGCTCATGCCCGAGTCGAGAGATATGATGTCTCCGACGCATTCTACAGCTGTAAGATGGAGGAAAACAATTTTGTCAGTGAGCACATCCTCAAGATTTCTGGGTTGCACAACCGCTTCTCTCAGTTGGGAATGAATCTCCCAGACGAAGCGGTCGTTGACAGAATCCTCCAGTCGCTCCCACCTAGCTTCAAGAGCTTCGTGTTAAACTTCAATATGCAGGGGATGGAGAGGTCCATTCCCGAGTTGTATTCAATGCTGAAATCAGCGGAGGTGGATATCAAGAAAGAACATCAAGTGTTGATGGTCAATAAAACCACTAAGTTCAAGAAAGGCAAGGGTAAGAAGAACTTCAAGAAGGACGGCAAAGGAGTTGTCGCGCCCGGTAAGCCAGTTGCCGGGAAGAAGCCAAAGAATGGACCCAAGCCTGAAACTAAGTGTTTTCATTGCAAGGGAACGGGGCACTGGAAGCGGAACTGCCCCAAATACTTAGCAGACAAGAAGGCCGGCAACGTCAAAGGTATATATGATATACATGTTATTGATGTGTACCTTACCAGCGCTCGTAGTAGCTCCTGGGTATTTGATACCGGTGCAGTTGCTCACATTTGTAACTCAAAACAGGAGCTACGGAATAAGCGGAGACTGGCGAAGGATGAGGTGACGATGCGCGTCGGGAATGGTTCCAAGGTCGATGTGATCGCCGTCGGCACGCTACCTCTACATCAACCCTCGGGATTAGTTTTAAACCTTAATAATTGTTATTTAGTACCAGCTTTGAGTATGAACATTGTATCTGGATCTTGTCTTATGCGAGATGGCTACTCATTTAAATCGGAGAATAATGGTTGTTCTATTTATTTGAGGGATATGTTTTATGGTCATGCCCCGCTGGTCAATGGTTTATTTTTGATGAATCTCGAACGTGATGATACGCATATTCATAGTGTTGATGCCAAAAGATGTAAAGTTGATAATGATAGTCCCACATACTTGTGGCATTGCCGCCTTGGTCATATTGGTGTCAAGCGTATGAAGAAGCTCCATAAATATGGACTTCTAGAGTCTCTTGATTATGAATCATTTGACACCTGCGAACTGTGCCTCTTGGGCAAGATGACCAAGACTCTGTTCTCCGGAACAATGGAGCGAGCAACCAACTTATTGGAAACCATACATACCGATGTGTGCGGTCCAATGAGTGTTGAGGCTCGCGGAGGCTATCGTTATGTTCTCACCCTCACAGATGACTTGAGTAGATATGGGTATATCTATTTGATGAAGCACAAGTCTGAGACCTTTGAAAAGTTCAAGGAATTTCAGAATGAGGTTGAGAATCAACGTGACAGAAAAATAAAGTTCTTGCGATCGGATCGTGGGGGTGAATATTTAAGTCATGAATTTGGCACGCACCTTAGGAACTGTGGAATTGTTTCACAATTGACACCGCCCAGAACACCTCAGCGTAATGGTGTGTCCGAACGTCGAAATCGTACTCTGTTGGACATGGTGTGATCTATGATGTCCCTCACCGATTTACCGCTATCTTTTTGGGGTTATGCTTTAGAGACTGCCCCATTCACTTTAAATAGGGCTCCGTCGAAATCCATTGAGACGACACCGTATGAACTTTGGTTTGGCAAGAAACTGAACCTATCGTTTCTGAAAGTTTGGGGTTGCGATGCTTATGTCAAGAAACTTCAACCTGAAAAGCTCGAACCCAAATCGGAAAAATGCGTCTTCATAGGATACCCAAAGGAAACGATTGGGTACACCTTCTACCACAGATCCGAAGGCAAAGTCTTGGTTGCCAAGAATGGATCCTTTCTGGAGAAAGAGTTTCTCTCGAAAGGAGTGAGTGGGAGGAAAGTAGAACTTGATGAGGTGACAGTCACCCCTCCTGAACCGGAAAGTAGCGCAGCGCAGGAAATTGTTCCTGAGGTGCCTGCACCAACAAGGGAGGAAGTTGATGAGAATGATCATGAAGAAACAGATCAAGTTACTACTGAACTTCGAAGGTCCACAAGGGCACGTTCCGCACCACAGTGGTACGGCAACCCTGTCATGGAAATCATGTTGTTAGACAACGGTGAACCTTCGAACTATGAAGAAGCGATGGTGGGCCCGCATTCCAATAAATGGCTTGGAGCCATGAAATCTGAGATAGAATCCATGTATGAAAACAAAGTATGGACTTTGGTGGACTTGCCTGATGATAGGCACGCCATAGAAAATAAATGGATATTTAAGAAGAAGATAGACGCGGATGGTAATGTGACCATCTATAAGGCTCGGCTTGTCGCTAAGGGTTATCGACAAGTTCAAGGGATTGACTACGACGAGACTTTCTCTCCTGTAGCGATGATGAAGTCAGTCAGAATCATGTTAGCTATTGCCGTATTCTATGATTATGAGATATGGCAAATGGACGTCAAAACGGCATTCCTTAATGGTTTCCTCAAGGAAGAGCTGTATATGATGCAGCCGGAAGGTTTTGTCGATCCAGAGAATGCTAACAAGGTATGCAAGCTCCAGCGCTCGATTTACGGGCTGGTGCAAGCATCTCGGAGTTGGAATATTCGCTTTAATGATGTGATCAAAGCGTTTGGCTTTATACAGACTTATGGAGAAGCATGTATCTACAAGAAAGTGAGTGGGAGCTCTGTAGCATTTCTCATATTATATGTGGATGACATATTGCTGATGGGAAATGATATAGAATTCTTGGAAAATATAAAGGCCTACTTGAATAAGAGTTTTTCAATGAAGGACCTTGGAGAAGCAGCTTACATATTAGGCATCAAAATCTATAGAGATAGATCAAGATGCCTCATCGGTCTTTCACAAAGTACATACCTTGACAAGATATTGAAGAAGTTCAATATGGATTAGTCCAAGAAGGGGTTCTTGCCTGTTTTGCAAGGTATGAGATTGAGCAAGGCTGAGTCGTCGACCATGGCAGAAGATAGAGAAAAGATGAGTGTCATTCCCGATGCCTCGGCCATAGGTTCTATCATGTATGCCATGTTGTGTACCAGACCTGATTTGAACCTTGCCATAAGTTTGGTAGGGAGGTACCAAAGTGATCCCGGTATGGAACACTGGACAGCGGTCAAGAACATCCTAAAGTACCTGAAAAGGGCTAAGGATATGGTTCACGTTTATGGAGGTGACGAAGAGCTCATCGTAAAGGGTTACGTCGGTGCTAGCTTCGACACAGATCTGGATGACTCTAAGTCACAAACCGGATACGTGTGTATTTTGAATGGTGGAGCAGTCAGCTGGTGCAGTTGCAAGCAGAGCGTCATGGCGCATTCTACATGTGAAGCGGAGTACATAGATGCTTGGGAAGTAACACAAGAAGGAGTCTGGATGAAGGAGTTCATCACCGACCTAGGAGTCATTCCAAGCGCGTCAAGCCCGATGACTATCTTCTGTGACAACACTGGTGCTATTGCCATTACCAAAGGGCCCAGGTTTCACAAGAAGACCAAGCACATCAAGCGCCGTTTCAACTCCATCCGGAATTATGTTCAAGATGGAGACATAGATATTTGTAAAGTGCATACGGATCTGAATGTCGCAGACCCGTTGACTAAACCCCTTCCACGGGCAAAACATGATCAACACCAGAACTCTATGGGTGTTCGATTCATCACAATGTAACTAGATTATTAACTCTAGTGCAAGTGGGAGACTGTTGGAAATATGCCCTAGAGGCAATAATAAAAGTATTATTATTATATTTCCTTGTTCATGATAATTGTCTGTTATTCATACTTGAATTGTATTGTACGGAAACAGCGATACATGTGTGAATATATAGACCACAATGAGTCCCTGGTAAACCTCTAGTTACTAGCTCGTTGATCAATAGATGGTCACGGTTTCCTGACCATGGACATAGGATGTCAGTGATAACGGGATCACATCATTAGGAGAATGATGTGATGGACAAGACCCAATCCTGAGCATAGCACGAGATCGTATAGTTCGTAATGCATAAGCTTTTCGGTGTCAAGTATTTATTCCTTAGACCATGAGGTTGTAAAACTCCCGGATACCGTAGGAATACTTTGGGTGTTACAAACGTCACAACGTAACTGGGTGGCTATAAAGGTACGCATCGGGTATCTCTGAAACTGTCTATTGAGTTGGTACGAACCGAGACTGGGATATTGTCACTCCGTGTGACGGAGAGGTACCTCTGGGCCCACTCGGTAAGACATCATCATAATGAGCTCAAAGTGACTAAAGAGTTAGTCACGGGATGATGGATTACGGATCAAGTAAAGAGACTTGCCATGACGAGATTGAACAAGGTATCGGGAATACCGACGATCGAATCTCGGCCAAGTACCGTACCGATGGACAAAGGGAATAACATACGGGATAGAGTGAATCCTTGACACAGTGGTTCATCCGATGAAGATCATCGAGGAGCACGTGGGAACCAACATGGGTATCCAGATCCCGCTGTTGGTTATTGACCGGAGAGTCGTCTCGGTCATGTCTGCGTGT
Organism: Secale cereale; assembly: GCA_902687465.1. Lineage (NCBI taxonomy): Eukaryota > Viridiplantae > Streptophyta > Magnoliopsida > Poales > Poaceae > Secale > Secale cereale. The sequence continues at coordinate 39,697,510 of LR738716.1, forward strand.
CTCCCGAACCCGTAGGGTCTACACACTTAAGGTTCAGTGACGCTAGGGTCGTAGAGATACATGCACGTGGAAACCCGAAAGTTGTTCGGAGTCCCGGATGAGATCCCGGACGTCACGAGGAGTTCCGGAATGGTCCGGAGGTAAAGAATGATATATAGGAAGTCTAGTTTCGGCCATCGGGTGAACTCCGGGGGTCACCGGGAGCGTCCCGGGACCACCGGAAGGGTCACGGGGGTCCACCGGGTGGGCCCACCCATCCCGATGGGGCCCCTAGGCCGCAAGCGGAAGGGGGCCAGCCCCTAGTGGGCTGGTGCACCACTTGGGCCCCCCTCCATTCCCCTAGGTTTGAAACCCTAGGGGAGGGGGGCGCCCCTATGCCTTGGGGGGCAAGTTTCCCCGCTAGGCCGCCCCCCCCACCCTTGCAGATGGGATCTGCCAGGGCCGGCGCCCCCCTAGCCCCTATATATAGTGGGGGGAGAGGGCAGCCGCACCAAAGCCTCTGGCGCCTCTCCCCCTCCCGTCACACTTCCATCTCCTCACGCAGGGCGCCGGCGAAGCCCTGCAGGATTTCCAGCTACATCCACCACCACGCCGTCGTGCTGCTGGATCTCCGACGACCTCTCCTCCCCCCTTGCTGGATCAAGAAGGAGGTGACGTTGCTGTACCGGACGTGTGTTGAACGCGGAGGTGCCGTCCGTTCGGCGCTAGGATCATCGGTGACGAAGAACGCGAAGAGTACGACTACTTCATCCTCGTTGCTTCGAACGCTTCCGCACGCGATCTACAAAAGGGTATGTAGATGCACTCCAATATGCTCGTTGCTAGATGACTCCTTAGATTGATCTTGGTGAAAGCATAGAAAATTTTGAATTCTACTACGTTCCCCAACAGTGGCATCAGAGCTAGGTCTTTTGCGTAGCATCTTGCACGAGTAGAACACAAAGCAGTTGTGGGCGTTGAGTTTGCTCAATTTTCTTGCCGTTACTAGTCTAATCTTGATTCGGCGGTATTGTGGGATGAAGCGGCCCGGACCGACCTTACACGTACGCTTACGTGAGACTGGTTCTACCGACAGACATGCACTAGATGCATAAGGTGGCTAGCGGGTGTCTGTCTCTCCCACTTTAGTCGGATCAGATTCGATGAACAGGGTCCTTATGAAGGGTAAATAGAAATTTACAAATCACGTTGTGGTTTTGGCGTAGGTAAGAAACGTTCTTTCTAGAAAACCTATAGAAGCCACGTAAAAACTTGCAACAACAATTAGAGGTCGTCTAACTTGTTCTTGCAGCATGTGCTATGTGATATGGTATGGCCAAGAAGATGTGATGAATGATATATGTGATGTATGAGATTGATCATGTTCTTGTAATAGGGAATCACGACTTGCATGTCTATGAATTTGACAACCGGCAGGAGCCATAGGAGTTGTCTTAATTATTGTATGACCTGCGTGTCACTGGATAACGCCATGTAATTACTTTACTTTATTGCTAAACGTTAGCCATAGTAGTAGAAGTAATAGTTGGCGTGACGACTTCATGAAGACACAATGATGGAGATCATGGTGTCGAGCCGGTGACAAAGATGATCATGGTGCCCCGAAGATGGAGATCCAAGGAGCAAGATCATATTGGCCATATCATGTCACTTTAATTGATTGCATGTGATGTTTATCATGTTTATGCATCTTGTTTACTTAGAACGACGGTAGTAAATAAGATGATATCTCACTAAAATTTCAAGAATTGTGTTCCCCCTAACTGTGCACCATTCCTAAGGATCGTTGTTCCGAAGCACCACGTGATGATCGGGTGTGATAGGTTCTAACGTTCCCATACAACGGGTGTAAGCCAGATTTACACAAGCAATACACTTAGGGTTCACTTGAGGAGCCTAGCATGTACAGACATGGCCTCGGAACACGGAAGACGCAAAGGTCGAACATGAGTCGTATAGAAGATACGATCAACATGAAGATGTTCACCGTTGATGACTAGTCCATCTCACGTGATGATCGGACACGGCCTAGTCGGTTCGGATCATGTATCACTTAGATGACTAGAGAGATGTCATTCTGAGTGGGAGTTCATTAAAATTTGATTAGATGAACTTAATTATCATGAACTTAGTCTAAAAATCTTTACAATATGTCTTGTAGATCAAATGGCCCACACTCAAGTTTCCCTCAACTTCAACGCGTTCCTAGAGAAAACCAAGCTGAAAGACGATGGTAGCAACTATACGGATTGGGTCAGTAACCTGAGGATTATCCTCATAGCTGCCAATAGATCATATGTCCTTGAAGCACCGCTAGGTGATGCACCCGTTCTCCCGGCGACCCAAGACGTTATGAACGCCTGGCAGTCGCGTTGTGATGATTACTCCCTAGTTCAGTGCAGCATGCTTTACAGCTTAGAGTCGGGGCTCCAAAAGCGTTTTGAGCACCACGGAGCATATGAGATGTTCCAAGAGCTGAAAATGGTTTCCCAAGCTCATGCCCGAGTCGAGAGATATGACATCTCTCCAACGCATTCTATAGCTGTAAGATGGAGGAAAACAGTTCTGTCAGTGAGCACATCCTCAAGACTTCTGGGTTGCACAACCGCTTCTCTCAGTTGGGAATGAATCTCCCAGACGAAGCGGTCGTTGACAGAATCCTCCAGTCGCTCCCACCTAGCTTCAAGAGCTTCGTGTTAAACTTCAATATGCAGGGGATGGAGAGGAGTTCCGGAATGGTCCGGAGGTAAAGAATGATATATAGGAAGTCCAGTTTCGGCCATCGGGTGAACTCCGGGGGTCACCGGGAGCGTCCCGGGACCACCGGAAGGGTCCCGAGGGTCCACCGGGTGGGGCAACCCATTCCGGTGGGGCCCCTAGGCCGCAAGGGGAAGGGGGCCAGCCCCTGGTGGGCTGGCGCACCAGTTGGGCCCCCCTCCATGCGCCTAGGGTTGAAACCCTAGGGGAGGGGGGCGCCCCCTATGCCTTGGGGGGCAAGTTTCCCCCCTAGGCCGCCGCCCCCCTTGCAGATGGGATCTGCCAGGGCCGGCGCCCCTCCCCCCTGGCCCCTATATATAGTGGGGGGAGAGGGCAGCCGCACCCAAGCCTCTGGCGCCTCTCCCCCTCCCGTCACACTTCCATCTCCTCACGCAGGGCGCCGGCGAAGCCCTGCAGGATTTCCCGCTGTATCCACCACCACGCCGTCGTGCTGCTGGATCTCCAACGACCTCTCCTCCCCCCTTGCTGGATCAAGAAGGAGGTGACGTTGCTGTACCAGACGTGTGTTGAACGTGGAGGTGTCGTCCGTTCGGCGCTAGGATCATCGGTGACGAAGAACGCGAAGAGTACGACTACTTCATCCTCGTTGCTTCGAACGCTTCCGCACGCGATCTACAAAAGGGTATGTAGATGCACTCCAATATGCTCGTTGCTAGATGACTCCTTAGATTGATCTTGGTGAAAGCGTAGAAAATTTTGAATTCTGCTGTGTTCCCCAACACAAATATCTTACTAAACACGATCATCCAGTAGTACCTCCGACATATTATCATCTCTATATCACAAAACTATTGCAATGAATCAAACATATCGTATTCAATGATCCATAAGTTTTATGTAGGATTTTATGACTAACCATGAAATTGACCAATTCCGATTGATTCTCTAAATAGATATAAGTGAAGCATGAGAGTTTATTCTTCAAAAATAATAAATCAGACCCTGCTCAAAAAGATATAAGTGAAGCACTAGAGCAACGGTGCTAGAAAAGAGCTTCTTTGATGGGATGTGAATGCCGCTTATCTAGCTTTTCCAGCAACTATTTGGGGGCTCTATTTTATTTAAAAACTTAGATCTAAGTATTTTATTAAAATATAAAGCAAACAAAATAAAATAACATTTCAAGAATAACACATCTCATGTGAAGAAGCAAGAACTTAGGATCAACCGATACTAACCGATAATTGTTGATGAAGAAAGGTGGGATGCCTATCAGGGCATCCCCAAGCTTAGATGCTTGAGACTTCTTGAAATATTATCTTGGGGTGCCTTGGGCATCCCCAAGCTTGAGCTTTTGTGTCTCCTTAATTCTTCTCATATCATAGTTTCCCTAAATCTCAAAAGCTTCATCCACACAAAACTCAACAACAACTCGTGAGATAAGTTAGTATAAATCAATGCAAAACCTCATCATCCTATACTGTAGCAAATCAATAAAATTATTATTCAAAATTTCATATTAAATGCCTCTGCATATTTAATACTCCTATCCTCAAATAGAATCATTAAACACGCAAACATATGCAAACAATGCAAACAAAACATCAATCTGTCAAAACAGTACAGTCTGTAAAGAGTGGAATTGTTCTCATACTTCCCTAGCTCTAACAATTCAGAAAAATTACCATGTTATAGAGAAATTATTCATGCTAACTTTGTAAAAATTTCAAGAATTTATCATGTTCTGACTATCCAGATGAATTCAGACAATGATAGAAAACTTTCTGTTTTCAAACAGTAGTATATAGACTTGCAAAATTAGCATGGTAAAGGCTATCCTTGACACTTTTGTTGAAGTAAAAGATGCAAAACATTATTCTAAATACCAGCAATCAAATTCTAACAAAATAAATTGACGCTCCAAGCAAAACACATATCATGTGAAAAATGAAGACATAGCTCCAGGTGAGGTTACCGATAATATTGGAGACGAAAGAGGGGATGCCTTTCGGGGCATCCCCAAGATTAGTTGCTTCGCTATTCCTTGAATATTTCCTCGGGGTGCCTTGGGAATCCCCAATCTTAGGGTCTTGTCACTCCTTGTTCTCCTCATATCGATATCTCACCCAAAACTTGAAAACTTCAATCACACAAAACTTAACAAAACTTCGTGAGATGGGTTAGTATGATAAAACAAATCATTCACTTTGGGTACTGTCAAAGACAAGATTCGTAGTTGTTCTCAAAGAATTCTTACTATAGCATATCATTTCTAAAATTTAAATGATCAATATAAGCCATAGAAACTACAAAACAAGCAAACTATGCATTGAAAACAAAATCTGTCAAAAACAGAATAGTCTGTAATGATCAGAACAATCACCATACTTATGAAAATCTAAAAATCTTGAAAAAACATGACCATGTGGGCAATTTTTATATTATTCTTCTGCAAAACGAATCAACTAAAAAGCACTCTTCTGTTAAAAATGAGAAGTTTTCTCGTGAGCGCAAAAGTTTCAGTTTTTCAGCAAGATCAAATCTATTATCACCCAACATGATCCAAAGGCTTTGCTTGGCACTTTATTGAAACAAAAGATATAAAACATGATTACTACAGTAGAATAATCATGTGAACACACAAAAACAGTAGGTATAAGTGTTGGGTTGTCTCCCAACAAGCGCTTTTCTTTAATGCCTTTTAGCTAGGCATGATGATTTCAATGATGCTCACATAAAAGGTAAAGATTGAAACACAAAGAGAGCATCATGATGAATATGACTAGCACATTTAAGTCTAACCTACTTCCCATGCATAGGGATTTTGTGAGCAAACAACTTATGGGAGCAAGAATCAACAAGCATAGGAAGGCAGAACAAGCAAAACTTCAAAACTTTCAACACACAGAGAGGAAACTTGATATTATTGCAATTCCTACAAGCATATGTTCCTCTCTCATAGTAATTTTCAGTTGCATCATGAATGAATTCAACAATATATCCATCACACAAATAATTCTTTTCATGATGCAAAAGCATAGAAATTTAGTTACTCTCCACATAAGCAAATTTATTCTCATGATTGGTGGTGGGAGCAAACTCAACAAAATAACTATCATGAGATCGAAAATTAAAGTCATGATGACAAGTTTCATGGTTATCATTATTCAATATAGCATTAATGTCATCACCATAATTATCATAGATAGCAACTTTGTTATCATAGTCAATTGAAACATCCTCCAAAGTAGTGGATTCATCACTAAATAAAGTCATGACCTCTCCAAGTCCACTTTTATCAATGTAATCATCATAAATAGGAGGCATGATATCATCATGGTAATTTTGCACATCAAAACTTGGGGGACTAAAAATATCATCTTCATCAAACATAGCATCCCCAAGCTTGTAGCTTTGCATATCATTGGCATCATGGATATTAAAAGAATTCATACCAACAACATTGCAATCATGCTCATCATTCAAATATTTTGTGTCAAACATTTTATTGACTTATTCTTCTAACAATTGAGCACAATTTTCCGATCCATCATTTTCAAGAAAGATATTATAAAGATGATCAATAATATGATGTAACCTCAAATCCATTTTTTTTGTTTTCTTTTACAAAACCAAACTACAGATAAAACAAGAAACTAAAAGATTCTATTGCAAGATCTAAAGATATACCTTCATGCACTCACCTCCCTGGCAACGGCGCCAGAAAAGAGCTTGATGTCTACTACACAACTTGTTCTTGTAGACTCATGTTGGGCCTCTGATGCGGGGTCAACCCGATCTAGGTCGATCTTTCACGAAATGGAGGGGATCCCACAAAGAACACGATGAACACGGGGAAGAAGAAGGAGAAATCACAAGGGGAAACACTCAAGAACAAGTACAATCACACATCCACTAGACAATCAAACACACAAGATCACAAGGTACATAAACAACAAAGGGAAAGATACAAGGTAGAGTTCATCTCCAAGAGGAGGTCTTGAATCCGTGAAGGATCTTCCCGTTAGGGGTCTTGAATCCAAGGTGGATCTTCTCCGTAGAGGGGCCGCGGTCTCTCTCGTGGAGTAGATCCGTAATGGATAAGTAAAGCTCTAGTCTAAAATGAGCTATCATATTTGCTAACCCTAGAAAAGAGGACGGGGAAGAGTATATATAGTGCTAGTAAAAGTGGGGGCGAAGGGAAAGGGATACATGGGCCTCTGGCCCGGTTAGGCACGCGTAGGTGCCGGACCTCCGGGTTGGCGGCCGGATGTCCGGGGCTTCGGGGTGAGCCAGATGTCTGGGGTCATGGCCGGATGTCCGGGCTGGCTCGGTCCAGCTTTTGTGAAGGATGCCGGATTTCCGGCCTGGGACCGGATGTCTGGTGGCTCGTCTGGGGCCGGATGTCTGGGGCCTTGGGCCGGATGTCCGGGGCCTTGGGCCGGATGTCCGGGGCCTTGGGCCGGATGTCCGGGTCGTGGGAGCTATCTCCGTCTTCTTCCGTCGTCGCTTCCAAGCTTCCCTCGCGGATGGTGTAGGTGCTCCTTGGCGCTTGCACTCTCCGACAATACCTATGCATGCACACGAGTGGAGTGGCAATCAAGTGAAGCATGTGACAAGCAATGGGACATGGCATATGTGAAGAGATGGCATTGTTGCAACCAAGCATATGATAGGGACAAGTAATCCACAAGTCAGATGCAACACACAAGGCATATATATCATGAAGCATGGAAATGTGGAAATGGCAAGTCGAAGAGAGATCTCTAACATGTGTGTAAACAAGTGGTCCAACATGACCAAGAAGTCTCATGGTGCAAGCAACACATGTAGAATGATCCACAATATTCATGCTCATGGTTTTGGGGGTTCTTGAAAGATAAGGATATCACCTTGAAAGCATGTCCTTGTGCGTCCTTCACAATGCCAAAGCACAAGCAAGTGCGATGTTTAGTCGTCGTGGTAGAAGGTGGTTCGCTCTCAAGAGCTCGAATGGTCAACGCACGTGAAGTGGAAGTCGACACGTAGTCCAAGTATCCTACACTTGCACACAACAAAAGGAAGAATGTATGCGCATGGTAGAGAAATACATCATCCATCATGATGGTTCTCTTCTCTTGCACATAACCATTAGAAGCATAAGTGCATGAATAAGATGATGCAACAATGGCTATATTCATGGCACTAGGCATATGGTGCAAAGAGGTAAGACAAGCATGCTTCACAAGAAATATGTCAAAATCTCCAAATATATGTGAGAATGCTATGGGGGCAATCTCTTTTGCAAGACGAAAGGCATTGTTGCACTCAATACATGGCACATCATTTAGCATGCGAGAGGCAACATATGGAGACATATGGAAACATGGACTAGCAATCATGTGCAAAGCATGGAAATAGGTGCCATCAACCGCATGAATTGAGCAAGTATGAATCATCGGTGATGCAATACACGAAGCAACCAAATCTATCACGTCGTGCAAGCTAGTGGCGCAAAGATGCAACACACTAGAGGAACTCATGGCAATCATGTCATGTGAGAAAATGGTGGATATAGGCAATGCACATGACATATCCCAAGCATGAAAGTGAATCATGGCCAAAGTATCATCGTAAGCATTAGGCACAAAGCAATCATGGCAATAGCAAGCAATATCTCCACCAAGCTTGCAAATACACATATAAGGACTATAATCATGGATCATGTGTAATGCAAAGCATGGGTCACAAATGCATGTCAAAGTCATAGTAATGAGCATATCATGCAAAGGAACATGGCAATATGGGTGTAAGATATATAATGGATAATAACCCATAACCATGTGAGTGCCATGTAGAAGGAATGCGCAAAGTCTTTGTGCGACGGGAGCGGTGGGAAAGATAATCCACGGAATCCGAAGTCATCATTGCTCTCTAGAGCTCGTTTTGTCAACTCGTGCTCTTGCGAGGTTGACAAGTATGCATGTGTACCTACAAAAAAGAGACACAAGCCAAAGAAAGTGTGTGCGTTGTAAATGTACACATCATCCATCATGATGTGTATGTGTATGTGTGAGTTAACACAAGATAAGCATTGCTCAAAAAATTTGATGCATGGTATAAGAACATGTCATCCATCATGAATGAATAGTTCTTGTGTATAGCATGATGTGGATGCAAATTGAGCGCACAATTATATGGCACATCTATAGCATGTTCATTCATGGGGAGCATATTGTGCACACAATTATGAGAATCATGCAATGGATGAGATGGATCCAAATCTCCTAAAATGTATGAGGAAACTATGGGGGTCTCCTCATGAGCACTAGTAGAAGCATAATATGGAGAAGTGGAACAACATTCAAAACAATGCATGTACGAAGCTAGGTATTCATGGCATAGCATATGAGATAAATGATGCAAAGGGAGCATATCAATATCATTACAAGAAAAACAAATGCCAATAACCATGGGCTTGTTATCTATGCCATATGTGCGGATTGGGTTTATTTTAATGGCATGTGCATAGTTACTACGAAGAGATTGCAAATATGACATATTGTTGATCTTATGCATAGCATATGACAAGTCAAGCGGATTGTCAAACATGATGTGACTGAGAGAATTATCACATGAAATCCTATGTAACATGGCATCACAACTAATAGACTCCACATGGCAATCATCAAACTCATCATAAATGGGTAAATCATCGCATGGAGAAATCATACTAGCACGAACCATTGCAATAGGTGGATCTACATCATGCAAGCAATCAATGTCAACATAGTCCACTAGTGGGACGAGAGAATCACCGTCACCTTTGTTACCTTTCTTATTCCACTCATGTGGTGTAGGTGAGGTGGGAAAGACCAAATGGTGGTCATCATCTTCATCTTGATGGAACCATGTGGGGGATGCATCATATTCCACCATGGCCATCGTCTTTTCCAAAGGAAGGAGGAAGTCATCGAGGATCGGCGCATCATCATAAATGGGACCTAGCACCAAATGAGAAGACACAATAGAGGTAGACGTCAAGTCGTTAGTGCTGAAAGTGGCCTCACATGACCTATCAACTATCTCATTCTCTCTATGTGGTGGCTCACTCACTCCCTCAAAATAGGTGCACTCAAACTCACATTTGGTGGAGTCACTCATCTCACTCAAGTGGTGGGGGTTGTGGCTCTCCTCACATGTGAATTGTGGCAGCTCATCATATATGGGGCTAGTGGTGAACTCGCTCTCAGTCTCAATATGGTGGCACAAGTCACTCAAGTCATCATACGTCACTGTGGTCGAAGGGAAAATCCCATGCTCAACCATCTCGTAATCGTCGCCGTGGATGAAGGCCGAAGATGGCACATCATCATTCTCGCCTCCAAAGATGGAAGCATCATCCGTGCTCGTCACCTTGTCGGTCGCCTTCAAAGCTTGGTCCTCGGATGGCTCCGTAGTCATATTCGTCGCCCCACCGTCTTGAAAAAGAGTCGAAGTAGACTCGGCATCATCAATGCCACAAAGAGGGATGGCGGTGATGTCGAACGTGGGAGCGTCGTCTCGGAGCTCGTCAGGCTTGGACATCATGGTGGTACTAGCCTCATGCTCGCCGTCTTGGAGCTTGGTCTTCAAGAAGTGTGCTTGCGGTGGAGAAGCCTTGGCCTTCATGAGTTCTTGTTCTGCCTTGAAAGCACCAACGTAGTTGTCGTCGAGGGACTTGTAGTTCTCGAGGAAGATAGTCTTGTAGATGTCGTTGTGCAATCCCATCATGAAGTGGAGCTTCATTGAAATGGAGTCGTCCACGCCAGCTCGTCGCAAGGTAATCTTCATGTCCTTGAAGTACTCGTCGATGGACCTAGATCCTTTGATGATGTTCTCCAATTGGCGTAGAAGTTGTTCCTTGTAGGTGGGAGGCATGAACTCTCACCGCAAAGCTCTCTTCGTCTTGGGCCAACTCGTGTCATAGTCCTCCGAAGGTGTGTGAAACCACCATGTCGACGCGTAGTCGAGGAAGTTCCTTGTGGCACACTTCACTTGATCTTGGGGAGGAACTTGAAGTAGCATGAGGTAGTCGTCCATCAAGCGTTCCCACTCGAGATACTCCTCAGGTTCTTGAGTCCCATAGAAAGGAATCTCGTGGTTGTTGTCGAGGTCGTAGTAGCTCGTGGAAGTCGCGGACTTGAGCTTGGGGAGCTTCTCTTGATCATAAGCTTTAGGTGCTTGTGGGCGAAGATGCCGCATGTCCAAAGGCGAAGATGCCTTGAAGTCGCTTGGCGAAGATGCTAATGTACATGGTGAAGTCGTTGAGCGGTTGTTGGAGTTGAGCTCTTGACCTTCACCTTCTTCTCGTCGATGGTGTCGATGCCGATGAGATCTTGCCGTAGATGTGCTACCAATTGAGCTTGCGTTGTATTCCCTCGAAGACGAAAGGGAGATGCAGCGCAATAGCATAAGTATTTCCTTTAGTTTTTGAGAACCAAGGTCTCAATCCAGTAGGAGACCACACGCGAGTCCCTCGCACCTGCACAAACAAATAAGAACTTTGCAGCCAACGCGATAAGGGGTTCTCAATCCCTTTACGGTCACTTACGAAAGTGAGATCTGATAGAGATGATAGTTCATATTTTTTGTATTTTTGGTTTAATAAAACAGCAAATAAAAGCGGTAAAAGTAAAGTAGATGTAGATTGATATGTTGAGAATAGACCAGGGGGCCATAGTTTTCTCTAGTGGCTTCTCTCATGGTAGCGATATTCTATGGCGGGTAAAAAAATTACTGTCGAGCAGTTGATAGAAAAGCGAATAATTATGAGACTATCTAGGCATGATCATTGTAAATAGGCATCACGTCCGAGACAAGTAGACCGACTCCTGCCTGCTTCTACTACTATTACTCCACACTCGACCACTATCCAGCATGCATCTAGTGTATTGAGTTCATAAGAACAGAGTAACGCCTTAAGCAAGATGACATGATGTAGAGAGATAAACTCAAACAATATGATATAAACCCCATCTTTTTATCCTCGATGGCAACAATACAAATACGTGCCTTGCGGCCCCTACTGTCACTGGGAAAGGACACCACAAGATTGAACCCAAAGCCAAGCACTTCTCCCATTGCAAGAACTATAGATCTAGTAGGCCAAACCAAACCAATAATTCGAATAGACTTGCAAGGATATTATGAGCACACATAAAAAGTTCAGAGAAGAACCAAATATCTTTCATAGATAACCTTGATCATAAACTCACAATTCACCGGATCTCGGCAAACACACCGCAAAAAGAGATTACATCGAATAGAACCCCTCGAAGACCGAGGAGAACTTTGTATTGAGATCCAGAGAGAGAGAAGAAGCCATCTAGATACTAGCTATGGACCCGAAGGTCTGTGGTAAACTACTCACGACTCATGGTGAGGGCGATGATGATGATGATGATGAAGGCCTCCGTGATGGATCCCCCTCCGGTGGAGCTCCGGAACAGGCTCCAAGATGGGATCTCCACGGGAACAGAAGCTACGGCGGTGGAATTAGGGTTTTCTCTCTGTCCTCGGAGTTTCTGGGGTACGTGGACTTATATAGGAAGAAGGAGGGCACCGGGGGCCACTTGAGGAGGCCTCGAGGCAGGGGGGCGTGCCCTGGGAAGGGGGCGCGCCTCCCACCCTCGAGGGCAGCTCCTCGATCCTCGGACGTGCTTCTCAAGCTTCCTGTGCGTGATTTTCTCCAAAAATATCTCTCGCGAAGGTTTCATTCCGTTTGGACTCCGTTTGATATTCTTTTTCTGCAAAACCCTGAAACAGGCAAAAAACAACAATCTGGACTGGGCCTTTGGGTTAGTAGGTTAGTCCCAAAAATGATATAAAAGTGAATGATAAAGCCCATTAAACATCCAAGACTTCATAAATAATAGCATGGAACAATCAAAAATTATAGATACGTTGGAGATGTATCAAGCATCCCTAAGCTTCATTCCTGCTTGTCCTCGAGTAGGTAAATGATAAAGAAAGAATTTTTTATGTGGAATGCTAACCAATATAGTTTTTTAATGTAATTCTCTTAAGTGTGGCATGAATGTTCAGATCTGAAACATTCAAGATAAAAGTCTATATTGACATAAGAAATAATAATACTTCAAGCAATACTAACAAAGCAATCATGTCTTCTCAAAATACTATGGCTAAAGAAAGTTATCCCTACAAAATCATATAGTGTTGGCTATGCTCCCTTGTTATCACACAAAAATATTCATATCATGCACAACCCCGATTTCAGCCAAGCATTTGTTTTCATACTCTATCTTTTCAAACCTTTCAACTTTCACGCAATACATGAGCGTGAGCCATGGATATAGCACTATGGATGGAATATAGGTGGTTGTGGAGAAGAAAAAAAAGAGGAAGATAGTCTCACATCGACTAGGCGTATCAACGAGCTATGGAGATGCCCATCAATAGATATCAATGTGAGTGAGTAGGGATTGCCATGCAACGGATGCACTAGAGCTAAATATGAATGAAAGCTCAACAAAAGAAACTAGTGGGTGTGCATCCAACTTTCTTGCTCATGAAGACCTAGGGCATTTGAGGAAGCCCATCGTTGGAATATACAAGCCAAGTTCTATAACGAAAAATTCCCACTAGTATAAGAAAGTGACTAAACATGAGACTCTCTACAATGAAGAACATGGTGCTACTTTGAAGCACGGGTGTGGAAAAAGATAGTAGCAATTGTCCCTTTTTCTTTTCCTTTTTTGGGCCTTTCATTTTTTCCTTTGCCTTTTTTTTGCGGAGGGGCTTTATAGATTCAGCCTTTCCTCCCATGGGACAATGCTCTAATAATGATGATCATCACACTTTCATTACAACTCGATATTACAACTCGAGACTACAACAACAAAGTATGACTCTATATGAATGCCTCCGGCGGTGTACCGGTATGTGCAATGAAACAAGAGTGACATGTATGAAAAATTATGCATGGTGGCCTTGCCACAAATACGATGTCAACTACATGATCATGCAATGGCAATATGACAATATGATGCGTGTCATATGAATGGAACGGTGGAAAGTTGCATGGCAATATATCTCGGAATGGCTATGGAAATGCCATCATAGGTAGATATGGTGGCTGTTTTGAGGAACAATATGGTGGCTGTTCTGAGGAAGGATATATAGTGGGTTTATGGCACCGGCGAAAGTTGCGTGGTACAAGAGAGGCTAGCAATGGTGGAAGGGTGAGAGTGTGTATAATCCATGGACTCAACATTAGTCATAAGAACTCATATACTTATTGCAAAAATCTACGAGTCATCAAAACAAAGCAATCAACGCATGCTCCTAGGGGGGAGGTTGGTAGGAGTTAACCATCGCGCGCCCCCGACCTCCACACAAAGGTTGACACTTTACAAATACCTCATGCTCTAACTACGTCACATATCGGTTCACCATACGTGCATGCTACGGGAATCACTAACCTTAACACAAGTATTTCTCAAGTTCATAATAACTCCACTAGCATGACTCTAATATCACTATCCTCATGTCTCAAAACAATTATCAAGTATCCAACATCTCCTTCTATTCAATGCACTTGGTGTGCAAATTTTTACTACATTGACATTGGATGTCTATCATGTGAAGACTAGTTTCTTTAGCCTAAACACATTACCATGCTATTTTAATAGACTCTCAAAAGGATATAAGTGAAGCATGAGAGTTCAACAATTTCTTCAAAATATTACCACCACCGTGCTCTAAAAGATATAAGTGAAGCACTAGAGCAAAAACTATTCAACTCAAAAGATATAAGTGAAGCACATAGAGTGTTCTAACAATTTCTAGGCCATATATAACTCTCTCAAATAGGTGTGTCCAGCAAGGATGATTGTGGAAAACTAACAAGCAAAGACTTAAATTATACAAGACGCTCCAAGCAAAACACATAATATGTTGTTAATAAAAATATAGCTCCAAGTATAGTTACCGATGGATGAAGATGAAAGAGGGGATGCCTTCGCGGGGCATCCCCAAGCTTAGGCTTTTGATTATCTTGAATTTACTTGGGGTGCCATGGGCATCCCCAAGCTTAGGAATTTTCTACTCCTTGTTCCATAGTCCATCAAAGCAATACTCAAAACTTGAGAACTTCACAACACAAAACTTAGACAAAACTTCTCGTGAGCTCCGTTAGTAAAAGAAAGAAAACCACTACTCACAAGTGCAACAATGAATTCATTCTTTGTTTATATTGGTGTTAAACCTACTATATTCCAACTTCTCTATGGTTCATATCCTCCAATACTACTCATAGATGCATCGGAATAAGCAAACAAGAAACGAAAAATAAAATCTGTCAAAAACAAAACAGTCTGTAGTAATCTGCAGGTTTCGCCTACTTTGGGAACTCCACAAAATTCAAACCAAATTGGTAAACTTGCGCAGTTTGTCTAACAATCATCTGCAAAAAGAATCAACTAAAAAGCACGCTCCAGTAAAATCTGAAGACTACTTTAGCGAGTGCTAACGATTCTGTTTTCCACAGCAAGATCACATAAACTTCACACAAGTCTTACCAAAGGTTCTACTTGGCACAAACACTAAACAAAACATGAAACCACATCTAATTAGAGGCTCGATGTAAAATTTATCCCCTAATAGCAGCAAAAACAAAAAACATAAAATTGGATTGCCTCCCAACAAGCGCTATCGTTTTACGCCCCTAGCTAGGCACGAGAATTCAATGCTGCTCACATGAAAGACAAGAATTGAAGCACAAAGAGAGCATCATAAAACATGTGACAAACACATCTAAGTCTAACATACTTCCTATGCATAGGCATTTTATAGGGAAACAAATTATCAAGACAAGCAAGATCTAGCATATGCAAGGAAGAAGAAAGAAACAAGATCAATCTCAACATGAAGAGAGGTAATTTAGTAACATGAAAATTTCTACAACCATATTTTCCTCTCTCATAATAACTGCATGTAGGATCATAAGAAAATTCAGCAATATAGCTGTCACACAACATATTCTCAACACGATCCACATGCATACAAAGTTGACACTCTTCCAAAATAGTGGGATCAACATTAACTAAAGTCATGACCTCTCCAAACCCACTTTTAATATTATTGCAAACACTATTATCAATCTCATATATATCATGGGGCTTAAATAAATTTTCAAGATCATAAGAAGAATCACCCCAATCATAATCATTGCAACAAGTAGTGGACATAGCAATACCAGCATCCCCAAGCTTAGGGTTTTGCATATCATTAGCACAATTGAAATCAATAGAATTTATAGTAACATCATTACAATCATGCTTTTTACTTAACAAGCTATCATGATTCACTTTTTCTTTTAACAATTCCTCACAATTTTCAAATTCATAAATTTCAAGCAAAACCCCATAAAGATAATCTAGTGCACACAACTCACTAGCAATTAGTTCAACATAATTGGATCTCTTAAAGAGATTAGCAAGTGGATGAGGATCCATACTTTAGCAAGCGAAGATGCAAGCTAATTGAGGGCACATAGCAACACAAGCAAACAAGAGGCAAGCGAACGATAAACACACGTCAGAAGAAGGGCAAATAAAACGACAAGGGTGAAGTGGGGGAGAGGAAAACGAGAGGCAAATAAATGTAATGCGAAGGATAAGGGTTTGTGATAGGTACTTGGTATATGACTTTTGCATAAGCCTCCCCGGCAACGGCGCCAGCAATTCTTCTTGCTACCTCTTGAGCTTGCGTTGTATTCCCTCGAAGAGGAAAGGGAGATGCAGCACAGTAGCGTAAGTATTTCCCTCAGTTTTTAAGAACCAAGGTTGTAACACCCCGAGACCGGTGCGCTAGGTGTCAGCTAGTTATTCGTTGTCGTTGCCATGTCATCTGCTTGCGTGTTGCATCTTGCCATGATATCATGTGTCTTGCATCATCATGTTTTCAAAACTTGCATCCGTCTGAGTTCCCTCGTCCTCTCCGTTGTTGATAACCCTCAACCGTAAGGGATCGAGATAGTCTTCACGGGTAAGAATAACCCAATTTATAGATTCGACACACGGGGAGCCAAAGAGTATTTATAAGCTTTGACAGTTGAGTTGTCAATTCAACCGCACCTGAAATATACTTACTTGCAACAAAAGATAAGTGGTAACGGTGATATGATAGTGATAGTGGTGACAGCAAAAGTAAACAGCAAAAGTAACAACTAATAACCAGCAGGATTGAAACACTGTAGGCTAGGGAGATGGATGGTTGGGCGCTGCATGGATGAGATACATCATGAATCTAACTTGGGGCAAGGCACACAGAAAAGTAATGATCATCTAGGCAAATATCAAACGTTAGGCATGTATCCCACAGGTAGTTGTACATGCTTGCAATAAGAACTTGCACAACATCTTTTGTCCTACCATCCCGCTACGAACGGGGCCAAAAGGAACTTATGGAGATTAAGGTGCTCCTGTCAAAGAGCACCGGAACAAAGCAATAAACTCAATGGATACATGGAATCCTCAAATTATGGACCATCCCCTTTGGTGTCCCAAGCTGTCACCTTTGGGATCGCCGGTTCCGGACCATAATAGGTGCAATCAACTCATAGATAGGATCAAGAACACAAATATATTCATGCAAACACATAGGGTTCAGATCTGAAAACATGGCACTCAGGCCCAAAGTGACAAGCATTAAGAGCAACAAGTTGAAGGAAAGATGATAAACACCAAAGTAGATGATAGGCAACATGCCCCCAATAATCTGATAAACTATTACATGATCTAACTCATCCAATCCCTACCATCCCCTTTGCCTACAGCAGGGAATTACTCACACATGGAAGGAGAAGTCATGGAGGGAGGATGGAGTGGTGATGATGATGACGATGGCGACGATCTCCCCTCTCCGGAGGCCAAATCAGCCTCCAGATTAGCCCTCCCGAAGAAGAACAGAGGGTGGCGGCGGCTTCGCGACGGAAACTGGAAAAACGACTTCTATTCTGGGGTTTTCTCGCCACGGGAATAAATAGGAGCCAAGGTAGGGCACCAGAGGGGGGAGGACCCTCCCAGGCGGCCTCCTGGCGCGGCCAGGGGTGGGGCCGCGCCAGCAGGGCGCCTGGGGCCCCCCTGGCTGCCCTCTGGCCCCACTTCTGGCCCAATAGCCCTTCGGGTGCGTGGATTTTCTGTTATTTTTCTTGGAATTTTCTGAGACACCTAAAAATCCATTTTCCTGCACACAATAAAACAATACAGGCAGCTCTGCTGAAAACAGCGTCAGTCCGGGTTAGTTTAGTTCAAATCATGCAAGAATGAGGGCAAAACAATAGCAAAAGTGTTTGGAAAAGTAGATACGTTTGAGACGTATCAACTCCCCCAAGCTTAGCATATTGCTTGTCCGCAAGCAATTCAGTTCAACGAACTGGACGCGACAAAGAAAACTTTGACAAACTCTTTTGCTTCATTAGATGTATATAAGCATGTACTACGAAAAGAGTCTAGCAAGTATTGAAACAATGCTATGAGGACAATGCATGAAGCAATCCTTCTTTCAAGTGACCAATCACAAATAACTAAAAGTAAATAATATGCTACTGAAAATCAAGACAAGATTACATTGCACATAGCTTGAACATACAAGAGTGGTATCTCGCTAGCCTCCATGAGTGAAGCAAAACATAAATGCAGAAACTCCTCCAGAGTTTTAAAGGAGACTAGAACTAAGAATTTCAGAATAAATAATACCACAAGCATGCAGAAGATAATGTAATACTTTGGGACAATGCACATTACACTCAGAATGACAATTATGCTCTCCTAGTTGGTGCTTTGAAGAAAAAAGGTGGAGACTCTCGAACCATGGAATTTAATGGCGAGGTTGAAAACCCGTGGTTGGAAGCAAAGACTAAACATGTACCAGAGCTCTTGGTTTTGAAAACACAGGTAAAAATGATTTTGGGAGGTGCATATTTCGTCAACGAATGCTAGTAGACAACCCAATCACTTTTTATGCTAGACATGTTTCAAGGAACGGCTCCCAAGATGGGGACGATCACATCCCCTTAATCTCCTTTGTTTATCACTACCAAAGTTTTCTGATTTCTCATAAACAAAGCGTGAAGGAGGGTTTGTTGGTTGTGATTATCTTTTGTGAGCTGGGCGCACTCATGCCAGTCCCTCCTCGTATTAGGGGTTTGCAGATTAGACATGCAATCCCGGGATAAAACATGTCCAACATAAGAAGATCATGAATTACCTACTACTTCCTCATGAGCTAAAACAGAGGCACAAAACAGGAGTAAATTTGAATAATTTTGAGATGGTACAAGAAAGTCTTCGTTAGGATGGCCGGTAAATACCACATAGGAAGGTATGGTGGACTCATATGGAATAACTGGTTTGAAAGGATTTGGATGCAAAAGCAGAATTCCGCTTAGTGCGAGCGAAGGCTAGCAAGAGACTGGGAAGCGACCAACTAGAGAGCCATAACGGTCATAATAATGCAGAGCGACAAAGCAACATTGAATTGGGCATGAAAGTGATATAACTATTCTGAAACTCAAAGATCATCAAGGCAAAGCAGACTTTTTAGTCTTAAACATGTGTAAACATGTGCCAAGTCAATCCAAGAATTCTCCAAAGGGAAATACCACCTTAGTATACCAAACTATGAACAATGCAATGCATGTAAATCATTTCAATAACACATTATATACTCTAGCTATTTGAAATTAGCCACAAGGAAAGCATGAACCACTGGGAAAGCATTGTAAACATAGCACTATGTCGCTACAAGCTGGTCTCTAGATCATAAGTACAAGCATATGTACAAAAGTAGAAACAAGAAGAGTTCATACCGGTTTTCCTTGTTGCTTCCCTTCCGTCGATCTTCGTCATTACTACCTTGTCACTTGCACGATCGAACGTAGGAAATATAATTAAATGCCATCACGGACTCGAGCTGAACTCTGAAAACAAAGCAAACTAAAGAGAGAAAGGAAATCTTTTTGGGTTTTTTCAAAGGTTGAACGAAAGCAAAAGAAAGAGAAAATCTTTTTGTTGTTTTTGCAAAGAAAGAACAAAGAAGAACGGGCAAAAACTTTGAAAAGATCAAAGCGAACAAAAATAAAACGGATAATACAATGGAAAAGTGAGAAGGGCACGTACTCCCCCAAGCTTAGGCCTTTGGCCTAAGTTGGTAGTAGCTACTGCCCCCAGGAGCCTCCTGCTCCGGGGTGGTACTGGTGAGTCCTAGGGTCGTATAAGGATTCCGGCGCGTACACCGAAGTCCTCGGATCCTCCCACGAAGAAGGGTCCGCACTCCAAGCAGAGGAAGACCCTTCACCAAACTAGGTGACGGTCTCCCCCTGAAAAGGTGGTAACTCACCGTGCTCCTCC
The DNA here is from genome assembly GCA_902687465.1 of Secale cereale. Classification (NCBI taxonomy): domain Eukaryota; kingdom Viridiplantae; phylum Streptophyta; class Magnoliopsida; order Poales; family Poaceae; genus Secale; species Secale cereale. Next base: position 39,717,621 of record LR738716.1, read on the forward strand.
TCGTCGGGCACAACCCCCTCCATAGGGTTATGAAACTGATGCTGGACCATGAACTCATCGAACTGGATAACATCAAAGGATCATCCGTTCCTGCGAGAAAAATCAAACAAAAGAGGTGCAGGTAGACGGATCTTGCGTTCCGCGGTAGTTCCAAAACGCAAGATATAAACAAGGTTACCAAACTCAGAAGTCATGGTAACAAACTTATGCCTTTTCATAGCAGCAAGATCAAAACTTAAATAAGTAAAAGGCTTATCATCAGGGTGTGGGGTGCCTTTAAGATACTCTAAGATAAGTGTGGCATAAACGCCACCAAATAAATCTCCCTTGTTACCGTTCATAGCAGGGCGTCGAGCAATTAAGGCACCCACATTATAATCAAACCTCCCTGAGAGGGCGGTTGCCAGGATAGCAATATCCGGCGCAGAAATGTTGCTCGTGTTGTCACGAGCTAACACCCCTCTAGCAACATAATACGCAAAATACCTGAGGTGAGGGAATAAGATGCTGGAGATTTTTGACCGATGAATATCCTCGTATCCATGCTGCAGAGAGAGTTGAAGACGGTTCTCAGCTCGGAGGGCTGAGAGGTCATCTTCGTCGTCCGCCCAACGTTTGGCACACCTATTATTTCACAAAACTTTTCCAAGGGCATGGTCAAAAGATTATTGTAAATTTTAAACTCAATAGAACCAATATCAAGGTTATATCTAAAATTGTTAATGAAACCGGAGGTGAGTTTTTGATACTGAGCAACACGGCACGTGACGAGCCGTGTCAGACCTGCATTAGCACAAAGGTTATAAAACTCATCCTTAATTCCTGCAGCTTCAAGGAATTCATCACATGGGAACATCATCGCATGTGCTGGATTTGTGTCTTCCAACAACTCTAGGGGCACATGATCTTCATTGTAGCTCACCCTAGCAGTCGAGGGTGAAGCTGCGGCTCTAGTAACTCAATCGGAGCGCGCGTGCTTCTTCTTCTCAAGCCACCCCTTTGCCCTTCCTAACAAACTCATTTATGAAATTTTTGACAAATTACAAAAACAAGGATTTAAACAAAGTGGGTTAAGGCAAACTACTCAACTCACTTACCTAAGGCATAAACTTGCATCAAAACTTGGAAAATAAATTTCTACACATGCATGCAAGCTCATCTACACAGCACCAAGAACTACTAAATACTCACAAATGAAGCCACCAACAAAAAATCTAATTGGAGGGGTGGAGGAGTTACATACCAGGGAGTATTTGTTCAAAATCTCAGCTCGAATGATAGGCTGTAGAGAGAGATCGAAAATTGCCTCCAAGAACAGCAAGAACGCAAGAACAGGTGCAGAACTCGTGTTTTTGGAGAGAAAGAGAGAGAGAGGAAGAAGACTCACCTGGAGGCGGGACCTGTGGGCCCCAGGAGCCCTATGGGCGCGGCCAGGGGGCAGGCCGCGCCAGCTGGCCGCCTGGGCCACTGGTGGCCCCCCCTTGTCAGCCCCAGGTGCCTCTGGGTCACTCCCGGCATGGAAAATTTTATTTTTATTTTTCTGGAATTTTTCTGAAAACTTCACTGTTGAATTTTTTTTGAAGTTCAAAAAGCTGCAAAACTTTGTGAATACTTAAAGCAGTGATTAGAATTGTGAAGCTTCAAAAACACAAACACTTGGTACAGCAAGGAGAACAAAAGCTAAAACAAAAGAAAACATAACAAGCTCAACTTTTTACATATATAAAACATGCTCACTAGTAAGGTTGATCAAGTCTTACCAACAAACCAGCGATATATAGAGCAAAAAGTCCCACCTCTTACGAAGTGATCATTGCACCTTTACTTTAATGGACATTGTCCCCACCATAATAGTTTTGTATTTGTGGTGCACATGTAGTGGACAGTCCCATTCTCCAATCTTCAGGGTCTCGATATTTTCTATAGAGTTGAGGCCATGCCTCTTGTCGGTCTTCTTTGGAAAATACACCGTGTGTTCTTTATCATTCACATTGAAGGTAACCTTTCCTTTATTGCAATTAATAATAGCACCTGCGGTGTTAAGAAAAGGTCTACCAAGAATAATGGACATGCTCCCATCCTCGGGCATGTCAAGCATGACAAAATCAGTAAGGATCAAACAATTAGCAACTTCTACGGGAACATCCTCACAAATACCTATCGGGACGACGGTTGACTTGTCAGCCATCTGAAGAGAGATATCTGTAGGGATTAGCTTCTCTAAACAAAGCCTCTTGTAAAGAGAGAAAGGCATAACACTCACTCCTGCTCCAAGATCACATAAAGCAGTTTTGACATAATTATTCTTTATGGAGCAAGGAATGGTGGGTATACCTGGATCACCAAGCTTCTCAGGAATCTTGCCACTGAAAGAGTAGTTAGCAAGCATAGTAGATATTGCTTCATTAGGAACTTTTCTTTTATTAGTAACAATATCTTTCATATATTTTGAATAGGGAGGTAACGTAATAGCATCAGTCAAAGGGATTTGAAGAAAAAGAGGTTTCATCCACTCACAAAACTTATTGTAATGCTCTTCTTCTTTAGATTTGAGAGACTTACCTGGAAAGGGCATGGGTTTCTGTATCCATGGTTCTCTTTCCTTCCCATGTCTTCTTGCGACGAAGTCTTCTCTAGTGTACTTCTTGCGTTTGTCAGGTGCTTCTTCTTCTCGAACTTCAGGCGGATCATTCTTCTCCTTATCCTTATCTTCAGGTTTGGCACCGTCTTCAGTCTCAGCATCGGAGGTAGATATACTGTTGGGATCAACAGCTGGCTCTTCACTTGTAATAGGATCATTGGAATTGTCAGCCTCCTTGTGTTTCTTCTTCTTCTTCTTTGGAGAGCCAACAATTTCTTCTTCCTGCATTTGAGAATCTTGCTCGATTCTCCTCGGATGCCCCTCTGGATAGAGAGGATCTTGAGTGCTAGTTCCTCCTCGGGTCTTAATCCCGAAGGCCTGTAAATCATCTTGTTTGGTATTGTTAGCAAGCAAATCTTTTTGCACATTAGAAATTTGTTCAAGCTGAGTTTGAACCATATGAAAATGCTTCACAAGACATTTAACATCATTAACTGTTCTACCTAGAACATCAAGCAAACTTTTTATAACAAGGGAATTATCATGCAATTGACTTTGTATCCTCTCATTAAAATGACTTTGCTTCATAATAAAATTATCAAGCTCATCTAAACAATGATCAGGAGGCTTACCATGAGGGATGTCACTTGCGTTGAAATCTAAAAGAGAGTGTACCTCTACCATAGGAGGGTGAGTGGTAGGCTCACACAACTTCTCAATAGGGGGTAGATTCTTCATGTCTTCAGTTTTAATACCCTTCTCTTTAATAGACTTCTTTGCTTATTGCATATCTTCGGGGCTTAGAACAAGCATGCCCCTCTTCTTTGGTGGTGGAGGTGGTTCAGGGACGGACCAATCTTCATGGTTTTTGGCAATCCTGCCCATCAATTCTTCTGCATCGTCCGGTGTTCTTTTCCTGAAAACACAACCAGCACAACTATCCAAATAGGACCTGGATTCATCAGTTAGACCAGCATAAAATATATCGATTAATTCATTCTTAGGGACTCCATGTCCTGGTCTAGCCTGGATCAGACTACAGTACCTCCCCCAAGCTTTAGGGAGGTGCTCATCCTGCAACTATTTAAAGTTATAAATTCTTTGTAAAGTAGCATGCTGCATATGAGCAGGAAAGTACTTATCAACAAAAGAGTGAGCTAAGTCTTGAGGACTCTTAATGGAACCACATGGTAGTGCATCATATCATGTTTTAGCACCTTCCTTCAAAGAGAAAGGAAGGAGCTTAGTCACATAAAAGTTTCGTATCTTTTCATTCGTGGTAAACAAGCCACCCAACTCGGTGAGTTTGGTCAGGTGTGCAATAGCATCATCATTTTCTCTGCCATAAAAGGGGTCAGCTTCAACCATAGATATAAGTGAAAGATCAACAGAGAAATCATAATCAGGATCATTGATGCATATAGGAGATGTAGCAAATTCAGGATCAGGAACAGTCTTGTTCTTCAAGGAGTGTTTTTCAAGCAGCTTCTTAATAGCTTCAGGGTCAGAGTCGGCAAACTCTGTCAGTTCCCTGCATAAATCATCATCAAGCATAATGTAATCATCATCAAGGAGTCTCTCCTTGAGTTTACTCAAATCAGGATAATCATAAGTTCCACCAATAGGATAGCGAGTAACAGGAATTTCAATTCCAGATTTTTTTGCAGCAGCAGCGATCTGTTTCTCAAGAGCATAACCAAGTGAACCAATATCATCAAGAGTAGTAGAAGCATCATCAAAAGTATCGGACATAGTAACAGATTCAGTAGAAGCATCATGTGGTGGTGGTGAGGCAAACTTACTCATAACAGAAGGTGAATCAAGTGTAGCACTAGTGTTCAGAACAGTACCTCTTCTTGTAGTGGATAGTAAGATCGGAACCTTGGGGTCTCCTTTCTTACACATAGCGGATGAAGTGCAGCAGGTAGGATACTTCAAGTAGACTTGTAAATATTGCTATGCTCCCCGGCAACGGCGCCAGAAAACGGTAATTGATAACCCTCAACCATAAGGGATCGAGATAGTCTTCGCGGGTAAGAATAACCCAATTTATAGATTCGACACACGGGGAGCCAAAGAGTATTTATAAGCTTTGACAGTTGAGTTGTCAATTCAACCGCACCTGAAATATACTTACTTGCAACAAAAGATAAGTGGTAACGGTGATATGATAGTGATAGTGGTGACAGCAAAAGTAAACAGCAAAAGTAACAACTAATAACCAGCAGGATTGAAACACTGTAGGCTAGGGAGATGGATGGTTGGGCGCTGCATGGATGAGATACATCATGAATCTAACTTGGGGCAAGGCACACAGAAAAGTAATGATCATGTAGGCAAATATCAAACATTAGGCATGTATCCCACAAGCAGTTGTACGTGCTTGCAATAAGAACTTGCACAACATCTTTTGTCCTATCGTCCCGCTACGAACGGGGGCAAAAGGAACTTATGGAGATTAAGGTGCTCCTGTCAAAGAGCACCGGAACAAAGCAATAAACTCAATGGATACATGGAATCCTCAAATTATGGACCATCCCCTTTGGTGTCCCAAGTTGTCACCTTTGGGATCGCCGGTTCCGGACCATAATAGGTGCAATCAACTCATAGATAGGATCAAGAACACAAATATATTCATGCAAACACATAGGGTTCAGATCTGAAAACATTGCACTCGGGCCCAAAGTGACAAGCATTAAGAGCAACAAGTTGAAGCAAAGATGATAAACACCAAAGTAGATGATAGGCAACATGCCCCCAATAATCTGATAAACTATTACATGATCTAACTCATCCAATCCCTACCATCCCCTTTGCCTACAGCAGGGAATTACTCACACATGGAAGGAGAAGTCATGGAGGGAGGATGGAGTGGTGATGATGATGACGATGGCGACGATTTCCCCTCTCTGGAGGCCAAATCAGCCTCCAGATTAGCCCTCCCGAAGAAGAACAGAGGGTGGCTGCGGCTCCGCGACGGACACTGGAAAAACGACTTCTGTTCTGGGGTTTCCTCGCCACGGGAATAAATAGGAGCCAAGGTAGGGCACCAGAGGGGGGAGGACCCTCCCAGGCGGCCTCCTGGCGCGGCCAGGGGTGGGGCCGCGCCAGCAAGGTGCCTGGGGCCCCCCTGGCTGCCCTCTGGCCCCACTTCTGGCACAATGGCCCTTCGGGTGCGTGGATTTTCTGTGTTTTTTCTTGAAATTTTCTGAGACACCTAAAAATCCATTTTCCTGCACACAATAAAACCATACAGGCAGCTCTGCTGAAAACAGCGTCAGTCTGGGTTAGTTTAGTTCAAATCATGCAAGAATGAGGGCAAAACAATAGCAAAAGTGTTTGGAAAAGTAGATACGTTTGACACGTATCAGTTGTCCGTTCTGAGCCCAGGCACACTTGCACGCGCCCGCGGCGCCTCTGTATATTTATTTTATGAGTGGCCGGAAAATGTTCTCGGAATGGGTTGAAACTTGGTGTGTGGTCTTATTATAGTGTAGACAGGCCACCTGCCAAATTTCATCGCATTCGGAGTTCGTTTGATAGCCCAACGGTTTTCCGCGTTGTCCACCGGAAGCCTTTTGCCTTTTGGCCCAGCACCCCTTTCACACAGCCCACCTAGCCCATTCTAACCCATCCATGCTCTTGGCCATTCGATCACGATCGCGTGGCCAAGAACCGCTCCTCAGTTGGACACTCCTAGCTCCCTCTACCTATAAATATGTGCATCTCCCTCCATTTTCGCACAGATGAAACCCTAGTCTCTTCCCTCGCGCCGCCGGACATGTCCACCCGCGCCGGACATGTCCAGCCGGCCACCTCACCCCGGCCAATCGCGGCCTGCCACGTCACCCCGCCGCCGCTCTCGCCCTATCCCACCGCGCCACCTGTCCACAGCCACCTCCCACCGCCGCCACGGCCCGCGGGACCCGAATCGGGCCCGCGCGGGCCCGAACGCCGCCGCCGCGCGCCCGCAAGGCTGCGCCCCCGCGCTCCTGTGCGCCTCCGCCGCCGGGCCTCTCCGCCACCGCGCCCGCTCGCCGGAAGTTCGCCGGACCCCGCTGCTGCTTCCTCGCGCCACCGCTCCTCCACCAAGCCACAGATCACCGCCGCCATGGAGAACCGAAGCACCCCGCCGTAGTGTGGGCTCGCCGCCGGCCCGCTTCCGATTGGATCCGGCGCCCCGCAGCCCGATCTCCCGTTTCCCGACCGTTCTTGCCGGATCCGCTGACGCCCCGCCTTCGTGTGCTCACCGCCGGCGCTAGCCGCCGCTAGGTCACGCCTCGGCCTCGGCTGGAGGTCAGGGACGAACCCCCCCTCGCACGGGCCTCGTCTGGCCCATCTCCATCAGGTCCGGCTTCGCTCGGCCCCAGTTCCAGTTCCAGGCCACCTCTGCCTCCCGTGGTCCACGGCCTAGCTCCAGGCGGCCTACTCCCTCCAGGCCCATCTCCATCCGGGCCAGGCCCTTGGTGAGAATTCCAACCTGCCCCACTGCTCTATCCGACGCCCTGGGCGTAGGATATTATCATGTGTTCACTTCTTTAGTCTGCGATTTTGGCTAAGTCCTTAGAAATTGCATAATAATGTTGCATCTTTGCTTGCTTGTAACGTTTTGCGTGCTTACCCGATTTGAGTGTATGATATGTCAAAATGATCGTGGTGATATGCTCTACACTTTGTTCCATTGTGCCATGCTTGTTTGACTTCATCTAGATGCCCTAATCTCTGTTGCAAGAGTGCTACTTGTTATAAACTGCTGCTACTTGTTATTTTGTTGCCATGTTTGAGATATGATAACTTGATGCATGTTTGTTATAAACCGCCTGCCAAATTTCATCGCATTCGGAGTTCGTTTGATAGCCCAACGGTTTTCCGCGTTGTCCGTCGGAAGCCTTTTGCCTTTTGGCCCAGAACCCCTTTCACACGGCCCACCTAGCCCATTCTAACCCCTCCATGCTCTTGGTCGTTCGATCACGATCGCGTGGCCGCGAACCGCTCCTTATTTGGACACTCCTAGCTCCCTCTACCTATAAATATGTGCCTCTCCCTCCATTTTCGCGCAGATGTAACCCTAGCTTCTTCCCTCGCGCCGCCGGACATGTCCACCCACGCCGGACATGTCCAGCCGGCCACCTCACCCCGGACAATCGCGGCCTGCCACGTCGACCCGCCGCCGCTCTCGCCCTACCCCACCGCACCACCTGTCCACAGCCACCTCCCACCACCGCCGCGGCCTGCGGGACCCGGATCAGGCCCGAACGCCGCCGCCACGCGCCCGCAAGGCTGCGCCCCCGCGCTCCTATGCGCCTCCGCCGTCGGGCCTCTCCGCCGCCGCGCCCGCTCGTCGGAAGTTCGCCGGACCCCGCCGCCGCTTCCTCGCGCCACCGCTCCTCCACCAAGCCACAGATCACCGCCGCCATGGAGAACCAAAGCGCCCCGCCGCTGTGTGGGCTCGCCGCCGGCCCGCTTCCGGTCGGATCCAGCGCCCCGCAGCCCGATCTGCCCGTTTCCCGGCCGTTCTTGCTGAATCCGCTGCCGCCCCGCCTTCATGTGCTCGCCGCCGGCACTAGCCGCCGCTAGGTCACGCCTCGGCCTCGGCTGGAGGTCGGGGACGACCCCCCCCCCTCGCACGGGCCTCGTCTGGCCCATCTCCATCACGCCCGGCTCCGCTCGGCCCCAGTTCCAGTTCCAGGCCACCTCTGCCTCCCGTGGGCCACGGCCTAGCTCCAGGCGGCCCGCTCCCTCCAGGCCCATCTCCATCCGGGCCAGGCCCTTGGTGAGAATTCCAACCTGCCCCAAGTGATTGCTCGCGCATGGCAAGATCCTCCTCGTGGCTGTCGAGGTTAATCTTCCGCTGCGCCAGCTCGCCCTCCCGCGCGGACAACTTCTGAGCGGCAAGCCGCTGCTGTTCTTCAACTTCAGCCTTCTCGAGGAAGAAGGCGTGCTGCTCCTCGGCAAGTTGCTCCCGCTCCTCTGCCAGGGACCGGAGAGCTGCCGTAGCTGCTGATGTCGCCAAGAAGGAGCTAGAGACGAGGGTGGCGCAGCTGGAGGCCGATCTCAAGGCGAGCGGCGAGGAGCTTGCCGCGCTCAAGCATGAGCGGGAGAAGGACGCCCACAGTCACTCAGAGCTGTAGGTTCGCCTCGCCGAGAAGGGCAAGGAGCTTGCCGCCACCAAGGACTCGAACGCAGATCTTGAGTTGAAGCTGACCACTTTGACTAAGACGCTGGACGGCGCCAGGGAGCGGGAGGCAGCCTTGAAGGAGGAGATCAAGGCCGAGAAGGCGCTGCTGGCAAGTGCTGCTGTCGTCCAGAACACCTTCAGGGAGACCGTCGAGCACTTGACGGAGGGTCTTGTCAATGCTGCCACAGATATCGACAGGGAGCTGGCGCAGCTGGGGGCGGAGTATCTCGGGTACTCCTCCGATGAAAACCTCCACCCCAGCGCCAAGGTCACTCTGTTCGTCAAAGGCGTGGCGACGGCCCTCCAGCGACTCCGGGAGAGGATCCCAAAGCAGCTGGCCGACGAGTCGCGCAAGCTCTGCGCGGGAGCTCTTCAAAAGGTGTTGGTGAAGGTGGCCTTCCGCAACCCGGGCCTCAACCTCACCAACGTCCTCAAGTCCCTGCCGCCGGATGCTGATCTGGAGGCGCTCAAGGCCCTTGTCGCACCCATTATGGACAAGGTGAGCGGGATCAAGAGGGTTGAGGGCGATCGCGCAGACCAGGCTCGCCCGTTTTCTTCTTCTCTTGTCGCTGTTGATCATGTTACGAGAACAATCTATTAGAGCTGCGACAAGCTACTTTGTATTATAACTCTATTTTGGGTAGTGATTGCAACGTTATTTCCTTTACTTGACTCCTTCCTTTGTATGTTTTTGCCCTACGCTTTTAGGGAACTTTCCGGCGCAGGCACCTTAGCCGCGAGCGATGAGTGCGGAACGTCAGCAGCCTGCTGGCGGTGCCGTTACCGACAAGAAACCTTGTCGCAACTAGTCGCAGCTCACTTAAGTTGTTGAGCGAACTCGAAACAAAGTTGTTGAGCGGACTCGAAACAAAGTTGTTGAGCGGGCTCGAAACAACGTTAAGGGCGCAACTAGCTACGAGTTGGTTCCTCCGCGCATAGGTTTTCCATACAGAGCACGGTCGTTCAAGGAAGATAACTTAAAAATTTAAAAATCTGATTGCTCAAGCTTTGGCAACTTAGCTTTTCTGTTGTTTGTTCCCCGGCAAAGCGAAACTTTCTTGAACGACACCTAGTCCATACCATTATCTTCTCCTTCCCCCCCGGCAAACTTGTGGGCGAGGGAACCTTCCTTTCCTTGAGAAAAAGAAAGAAGAGAAAATAAAGATATGGAGCCCTACGACTCGATGTTGCTTACCGGGGGTAGCTGCTGCACAAAGTGTCAGAATCACATGCAAAAAATAGAAGGCATGAAATTGACAAGATGTGCGGAGCACATGAGCTTTACTTATGCACGGGGTCTGCGCCCGGCTTTGTACAAAGGATTACATGCAACAGCGGCAAGACTTGTACAAAAGGTGGTTGCCGGAACGGGTTCCGGCAACCGCGCCTTACGGGTAAAACTTACGAAGATGCTCAATGTTCCAGGAGTTGCTCACCAGAAAGCCATCTTCGGTCTCAAGGAGGACAGCGCCAGGCCTAGTGACTCGTTTCACCCGGTAAGGGCCTTCCCACTTTGGCGTCAACTTGTTGGAATTCTTGGCGGACTGAACGCGCCGAAGAACAAGGTCGCCTTCCTCGAGACTTCTGGCGTTAACTTTGCGGCTATGGTAGCGGCGCAAAGCTTGCTGGTAGCGAGCAGCTCGCACAGCAGCCTAAAGACGGTCCTCCTCAAGGAGCAGCGCGTCATCTTGTCGCAGCTGCTCTTGCTCGAGTTCATCATAAGCGAGCACTCAAGGTGACCCGTATACGAGTTCCATGGGGAGAACTGCCTCTGCTCCATAGACTAGAGCGAAAGGTGTCTGTCCAGTGGCTCGATTTGGCGTCGTCCTGATCGACCAAAGAACCACCGGCAGCTCCTCAATCCAGTTTCTTCCACACTTGTGCAGCCTGTCGAAAGTTCTGGTCTTGAGGCCACGCGGCACTTCAGCATTCGCCCTCTCCGCTTGATCGTTGCTTCTCGGGTGAGCAACAGAAGCGAAGCATACCTTGGCGCCATGATCTTGGACGTACTACATGAAGGTGCGGCTCGTGAATTGCATATCGTTGTCGGTGATGATCCTGTTAGGGATCCCGAAGCGGCAAACAATCGACCTGAAGAACTTGACTGCTGACTGTGCGGTCACCTTCCTCACTGGTTCCACTTCCGGCCACTTTGTGAACTTGTCGATTGAAACGTACAAGTACTCAAAGCCCCCGGCTGCGCGGGAAAAGGGGCCGAGGATGTCGAGCCCCCACACCGAAAATGGCTAGGATAATGGGATCGTCTGGAGAGCTTGAGCTGGCTGATGTATCTGCTTGGAATGGAACTGGCACGCTTCACACTTGGTTACTTGTGCAGTTGCATCCTGGAGGGCTGTCGGCCCAAAGAAACCTTGCCGGAATGCTTTGCCGACAAGTGCTCATGCGCCAATGTGGTGACCACATATGCCTCCATGTATCTCTGCCAACAGCTTCTGTCCGTCTTCCCGATGAATACACTTCAATTTCACACCGTTGAGTCTTCTTCTGTACAGTGTGTTGTCAACAAACTGGTACATACTTGACTGCCGGGCTACTCTTTCCGCTTCTTCTTGCTCTTCGGGAAGTTCTCCTGTCTGGAGGAAACGAACAATCTGCTGTGCCCATGCTGGAGCTTGTGGCTCGACAACAAGGACTAAAGGCACATCTGCTGCTGCGGGAACATACGCTTCTACAGCGAGAACCTGCGGCTCAGCCGGAGCTTGATGTTCCCCGGCAAGCTTGCCGGAGCAAAACTTGTCGGGAGCGTTTGCTTCAATGGAACAAACCCTAGGGCTTGCCGGAGCAGACTGCTCCTGAGCGCTCTTGGCGTTGATCTTGGGGACCTTCTTGGCGGCGGCTTCGGGAAGCTCTGCCGGAAAATAGTTACCAGAAATCAACTTACTCTTCTTGCTCTGTCCAGTTGATGGTGTTACAGACGGTTGAGTTAGCTTGAGCACAAAAATCCCTGGTTCCACAGGTAACTTAAGTGCGGCGCACTTCGACAGGCCATCTGCAATGTCATTCTGAGCTCTTGGAACATGCTCCATCTGCAGGCCGTTAAAGTGCTCTTCTAGCTTTCTCACTTCATCAACGTAGGCTTCCATCAACGAACTCTGATAATTCTTGTTCACTTGGTGGACAACAAGCTGTGAGTCACCCCTGAAAATGAGCTTCTTGATCCCAAGGTCTGCCGCGATCTTGAGACCGGCAAGCAAACCTTCATACTCTGCAGTATTGTTTGTTGCTTGCTCCTTGGGAAAGTGCATCTGGACTACGTACTTGAGGTGCTCTCCGGTGGGTGCGACAAGCAGCACGCCAGCACCGGCGCCTTGCAGCAAGAAGGCACCATCAAAGTACATCAGCCACTCTTTGCTTGCTTCCTTGACGGGGATGCTCGTTTCTGGAATTTCTTCATCTGGTGTTGGCGTCCACTCTGCTATGAATTCTGCCAATGCTCTGCTTTGGATAGTTGAAGTGCTCTCAAACTTGAGGTCAAAGCTTGACAGTTCCAGTGCCCACTCGACAATCCTGCCTGTTGCTTCTGGATTCTGCAGTATCCTCTTCAGCGGAAAGCGAGTGACAACTGTGATCTCATGTGCTTGGAAGTAATGGCGCAGCTTTCTCGAGGCCATGAGAAGGCCGAAAAGCAACTTCTGCACGCCAGATTACCTTGACCTAGCCCCCCGCAGAAGGGAACTGACAAAGTAAACTGGGCGTTGCACCATTTTCTTCGATATCTCCTCGCATGCCTGCGCAGATCCATCTTTGTCGGGACCAGAGCTTGTCGGGGAAGCCCCCTGCTTGTCACTGGATGCCCCTGCCGCGGTTGCCGGCTCGTCATCTGCCTCCCTCTCCGCTACTAACACAGCACTAACCACTTGATTGGTTGCCGCTATATACATCAGCAACTTCTCTTGTGGCTTAGGTGCGACAAGTATTGGAGTGGAGGACAGGTATCTCTTCAAATCTTGCAGCGCAGCCTCCGCTTCCGGAGTCCATTTCATTGGACCTGCCTTTTTCAATATTTTGAAAAAGGGCAGGGCGCGCTCAGCAGACTTGGAGATAAACCTGCTGAGAGCAGCCACGCAACCGGCAAGTCTTCGTACATCCTTGACGCGCTTTGGTGCTTCAATCTGCTCAATGGCCTTGATCTTGTCGGGGTTGGCTTCAATTCCCCACTGAGACACGAAGAACCCGAGAAGCTTGCCGGAAGGGACTCCAAACACACACTTCTCGGGTTTGAGCTTGAGGTTGATCTTGCGCAGATTTGCAAAGGTCTCGTCTAAATCTTGAATCAGAGTCGCCCTGTCCTTGCTCTTGACCACTATATCATCCATATAGGCTTCCACATTTCTGTGTATTTGTGGCTCAAGGGCAACATGGACTACTCTTGCAAATGTTGAACCAGCATTCTTCAATCCGAAGGGCATCCGTATGAAACAGTTTGTGCCACATGGAGTGATGAATGCGGTCTTCTCCTCATCCTCTTCTGCCATGAAGATTTGATGGTATCCTGAGTATGCGTCAAGAAATGAAAGCAAATCACATCCGGACGTGGAGTCAACAATCTGGTCAATGCGCGGCAAGGGCAATGGGTCTTTGGGACAAGCTTTATTGACATCGGTAAAGTCGATACAAAGCCTCCATTTCCCGTTTGCCTTGCGCACGACTACAGGATTGGCCAACCACGTAGGATGGAGCACTCTTCTGACAAGGCCTGCTGCTTCCAACTTCTTGATTTCTTCTGTGATGAATTCTTGGCGCTCCATTGCTTGTTTCCTGACTTTCTGCTCGACGGGCCGCGCGTGAGGACAGACGGCAAGATGGTGCTCAATTACTTTCCTGGGAACACCGGGGATGTCAGACGGTTGCCATGCAAACACGTCGACGTTCGCCCGCAGGAAAGCAATGAGCGCACTTTCCTATTTAGGGTCAAGAGTGGCACTGATGGTGAAGGTACCACCAGTGCCGTCCTCCTTGGCGGACACCTTCTTGGTCTCTGGCGGAGCTGCCATCGTCTTCTTACACTTGCCGGTGGAGCTCGATGGTGCGTCCTCGACGGTAGCGCAGCACTCCAAAGAGGTGCGCTTGCCGGAGTGGGCATCAGAGCTCTTGCCGGACTTGGTCTTCTTCTTCCCCCCGGGAGCTTCAGCGGCAAGTGACTTGCGATCTGTTGCGGCTGCTGCTTCCCGGTAGATCTTGTCGGCACAGATAAGAGCATCCTTCTTGTCGCCAAGGACAGAGATGACGCTTATCGGGCCTGGCATCTTCAGCATGTTGTACGCGTAGTGAGAGGCTGCCATGAACTTGGCGAGTGCTGGACGGCCGAGTATCCCATTGTAAGGCAATGGAAAATCGGCAACATCAAAAGTGACCCTCTCAGTCCTGAAGTTCAGCTCGCCGCCAAACATCACTGGCAATGTGATCTTCCCCTTCGGCTTGCTCCTTCCCGGGTTGATTCCTTGGAATGTGCCGGTCTCTTCGAGCTCGCTGTCAGGGATCTGGAGTTTCTGGAGTACAGCGGAGGAGATCAGGTTCAAGCCGGCCCCGCCGTCAACTAGCATCTTAGTGACCATGAGGTTGCGGATAGTTGGTGAAACCAACATCGGCAAGCACCCGACCGCAGTTGTGCGATCAGGGTGGTCCTCAATATCAAAGATGATAGGCGTGCTGGACCATTTCAGAAGCTTGCGTGATTCGACAGGTGGTTCTGCCGCATTGACTTCCCGCACCCACTGCTTGAGTTGGCGGTGTGAAGTATGCAGAGAAGCACCGCCGTCAACACACAAGACCTCTGTGGCTTTCTGGCACTCCTGCTCACTGGTCTCGACATCATCCATGTCTTCGTCGTCTTCGTCATCTTCATCCTTGTCGCGGCCGCGGGGAGGTCTATCTCCTTGCCGCTGCTTGGCCTTGCCGCGGCGTCCTCCCCGGCCGGGGCACTTCTGGCCGGATCCTCTAGTACCTCCTTGGGCCTTCTCCTTGTCGCGTCGCTCGTATTCAGCCTTTTCCTGCTCAACAAGCTGCTCGACCCTCTTGCAGTTCTGGAGGTCATGACCCTTGGTGCGGTGGATCTTGCAGTACTGCTTGTCGGTGCCGTCCTGGTTGTCGGCGGCCGCCACAGCCTGGCAGTTGGTGCAAGCGGCAATCTCCTTGCCGGAGCTACCAACTTTGGCTTTCTTGGCGCCACCTTCGTTGCCGGACTGCTCAACGACTAGCACCTCTTTACCTTTCTTCTTCATGTTGTTCCGCCGCCGGTTCTTCTTTGCCGGGGCAGCATCTTCGCTGTTAGATCCCCCTGCTCCTGTATTCTCTCCGGGGAGTTTCCTCCCTTCCTCAGCACGTGCGCACTTGTCGGCCAGGGCGTATAGCTCACTGGCGTCCCTGATCTTGCACATCGCCATCTCCTCCCTCATCCTGCGGTTACGCACGTTCTGATGGAACGCGCTGATGACCACGGCAGGGTGGATATCTGGGATGTTGTGCTGTACACGGCTGAATCTCTGGATGTACTTGTGTAGGGACTCTCCTTCCTTCTGGGCGAGCAGGTGAAGGTCACTCTCTTGGCCATGAGGTGTGTGGCCGCCTGTAAAGGCGCCGACAAACTGATGGCACAAGTCTGCCCAGGAGGATATGGAGTTGTCCGGCAAGTGCATGAGCCAGGATCTGACGTTGGGTTTGAGCACCAGCGGGAAGTAGTTGGCAAGGATCTTGTCGTCTTGCCCCCCGGCAGCTTGCACCGCGATGGTGTAGATGCTGAGGAACTCCGACGGATGCGTCTTGCCGTCGTACTTCTCTGGTACATCTGGCTTGAAATTCTTCATACTGGGTCACTGCACTTGCCGCAGCTCACGAGTAAATGCAGGACAACCTACCGCGTACGGCAAGTTGCCTGGTCCCCCTGGCGCATGCATGTCGACAGCGGGCCCAGCGCGCTGGTCTGATTGACGCCGCGCTTCTCTTCGGCGCTCGATGCGAGTACGAGCGTCTTCATGTTGTCGTTCATGAAGAACTTGGCGCTGATCGCGACGAGCTCGTGGATCTGATGACGCGGTGGAGTCGCTGTCGAGATGGATCCGGCGAGTCGGCGATCTTGGCCTTCGGGGCGGAGAGTGCACGGTGGTTGCACCCCCACCGGTTTTGTCGCCATCAGCTCGTGCCTGGCTGGCTTGCCGCGGCTGCGACGTATTCGTCTGCCGCAGAGTGTCGCCGTTGGCGAAGCCGATGAGACTCTGAATGGTGGCCCTCCAGTCGTCGATCTTGTCTGCCGTTGGAGGGAAGTCTAGGAGCAGTTGAGCTCGTGCCAAAGCTTCTACTGGAGTGGTGGGTAGCGGTGGCGAACGGTGCGAGGAGCGGGATATGCTCGGACTTCTAACTATGTTAGAAGGAGCAGTGTCCCATCCAGGTGACCGTGCCTTGCTCGTGCCGGCATGCTGGCGTGCATGCTGGTCTCGAGAATCCCGCGATCCACCAGGTCGATCTTGGTCCAGCAAATGTATGGTACTGTGAGTACCATGATGCTGCCGGTCCCGCGCCTCCTGAGATGAGCGCGGTGCATGTACGGACGCCGAGGTCTTGGAGTGCGCCCGGTCGTTGTGGGAGTCGACTACGCCGCCGATGGGCAGCGCAGCTTTGTCCTTGGACTTGGTGGCACCGTGTGCTCCCTCGTCGACGCCCGTTCTTCCGCCGGCGTCTACCCCACCAGCCGTTGGCTCCGGCGGTGGTGGGATCGATGTGGACGGAGAAGCCGCCTCCGAAGCCTTCTTCTTCGGCGGCATGTCGATGAAGATGATGAAGATCTAGCTCGTGTGCAGGCCGGATCAGGTTCACACAACCTCGACGCACCCCCTCCCTGGCGCGCCAAAGATGTCGGGGAAACTGATCCACGAACACCTATGAGACCGGCGGACCGAGTCCCTTTCGATTCGGCGGGGGCGAGATCGCGCGAAGAGCAGATCGAAGCGAAGCACACGAGCAGTTTACCCAGGTTCGGATCGCACGGATGCGTAAAACCCTACTCCTGCATGTGGTTTATATTGAGTTCTTGCTCGGGAGCGCTGAGTGCTACAGTACACTCCAGCAGCTAACGAGACCGAGCGTGAGTGTTCTCCGGCTTCGAACCCCCCTCTACGTTGCGCATGGGCCTCCTTTTATATGCTCAAGGGGTCACCGACAGGTGGCAACGTAGACAAGGGCAAAAATGGAAAGGTGTTGTAGTTGGTACAACTACCTATACAGTGCACCATACCTAACCCTGACGGCAGGGGACAAGAGCATTAAATGCCCGTCAGCGTCGCCCAAACAGTGCAAAAAGGTACCGTCAGGGGCGCCACCGTTCGCCACGATGGCAACCTTGTCAGCGCCGCTTGCCACCGCGTACCGCTGGCTGCACAGCCTCCCGCCACGTATGCCTGGAAGGGCCCTTAGAGCGACACGTTGGTGGGTGTGCTGGAGCGTGGGTGGTAGCTTGCCGCGGCAAGTGCCTCACCGCGGTCGTTGTCTTGTCACGTCCGGGAGCTTGGCGCTCACCGGGCCTTGCCGGGACGCGTGGTGCGTCGCGGCAAGTTCCTCGAGATGCCTTGGTTGGCCTTCCCGTCAAGCTCCTCTTGCCGGGGTCTTGTCTCATTGGCTTGAATACTTTGTTCTTGAATGGCTCCAAGGGAACCACGGAGGACCTTGGTGGTCGCCCGGCAAGCCTTGCCGCGGGACGCTGCGACTGCCCGTGCACAAGTTCGGGATACTAGGGTACCCCTACTCTAATACACCGACACTTAAGCATCGCTACAGGTGAGAAAGTCTCATCGTAGTTAACTCCTTGAACTTGTCGAAACCCTTTCGCGACAAGTCGAGCTTTGTAAACAGTAACATTACCGTCTGCGTCGGTCTTCTTCTTGAAGATCCATTTATTTTCGATGGCTTGTCGATCATCGGGCAAGTCAACCAAAGTCCACACTTTGTTCTCATACATGGACCTCATCTCAGATTTCATGGCCTCAAGCCATTTTGCGGAATCTGGGCTCATCATTGCTTCCTCATAGTTCGTAGGTTTATCTTGGTCTAGTAACATGACTTCCAGAACTGAGTTGCCGTACCACTCTGGTGCGGAACGTACTCTGGTTGATCTACGACGTTTAGCGGAAACTTGATCTGAAGTTTCATGATCATCATCATTAGCTTCCTCACTAATTGGTGTAGGAATCACTGGAACTAGTTTATGTGATGTTCCACTTTCCAATTCGGGAGAAGGTACATTTACCTCATCAAGTTCTACTTTCCTCCCACTCACTTCTTTCGAGAGAAACTCCTTCTCTAGAAAGGATCCATTCTTAGCAACGAATATCTTGCCTTCGGATCTGTGATAGAAGGTGTACCCAACAGTCTCTTTTGGGTATCCTATGAAGACACATTTCTCCGACTTGGGTTCGAGCTTATCAGGTTGAAGCTTTATCACATAAGCATCGCAGCCCCAAACTTTGGTTTCTTGCCAAACCATAGTTCATAAGGTGTCGTCTCAATGGATTTAGATGGTCCCCTATTTAACATGAATGCAGCTGTCTCTAAAGCATAACCCCAAAACGATAGTGGTAAATCAGTAAGAGACATCATAGATTGCACCATATCCAATAAAGTACGGTTATGACGTTCGGACACACCATTACGCTGTGGTGTTCCGGGTGGCGTGAGTTGTGAAACTATTCCACATTATTTCAAATGAAGACCAAACTCGTAACTCAAATATTCACCTCCACGAGCAGATCACAGAAACTTTATTTTCTTGTTACGATGATTCTCTACTTCACTCTGAAATTCTTTGAACTTTTCAAATGTTTCAGGCTTGTGCTTCATTAAGTAGATATACCCATATCTGCTCAAATCATCAGTGAAGGTCAGGAAATAACGATACCCGCCGCGAGCTTCAACACTCATTGGTCTGCATACATCAGTATGTATGATTTCCAACAAATTTGTTGCTCGCTCCACAGTTCCAGAGAACGGAGTTTTAGTCATCTTGCCCATGAGGCATGGTTCACAAGCACCAAGTGATTCATAATCAAGTGATTCCAAAAGTCAATCACTATGGAGTTTGTTCCTGCGCTTTACACCAATATGACCTAAACGGCAGTGCCACAAATAAGTTGCACTATCATTATTAACCTCGCATCTTTTGGCTTCAATATTATGAATATGTGTATCACTACAATCGAGATCCAACAAGAATAGACCACTCTTCAAGGGTGCATGACCATAAAAGATATTATTCATAAAAATAGAACAACCATTATTCTGTGATTTAAATGAATAACCGTCTCGCAACAAACAAGATCCAGATATAATGTTCATGCTTAACGCTGGCCCAAATAACAATTATTCAGGTCTAAAACTAACCCCGAAGGTAGATGTAGAGGTAGCGTGCCGACGGCGATCACATCGACTTTGGAACCATTTCCCACGCGCATCGTCACCTCGTCCTTAGCCAATCTTCGTTGAATCCGCAGTCCATGTTTTGAGTTACAAATATTAACAACCGAACCGGTATCAAATACCCATGTACTACTACGAGCATTAGTAAGGTACACATCAATAACATGTATATCATATATACCTTTGTTCACCTTGCCATCCTTCTTATCCGCCAAAAACTTGGGGCAGTTACACTTCCAGTGTCCAGTCCCCTTGCAGTAGAAACACTCAGTTTCAGGCTTGGCTCCAGACTTGGGTTTCTTTGTGTGAGTAGCAACTTTCTTGCTATTCTTCTTGAAGTTCCCCTTCTTTCCCTTACCCTTTTTCTTGGAACTAGTGGTCTTGTTAACCATCAACACTTGATGCTCCTTTTTGATTTCTACCTCCGCAGCTTTGAGCATAGCGAAGAGCTCGGGAATTGTCTTCTGCATCCATTGCATATTATAGTTCATCACGAAGCCTTTATAGCTTGGTGGCAGTGATTGAAGAACTCTATCAATAACACTATCCTCGTCAACTTTGCAACCAAGTTGAGTCATATGATTGTAGTACCCAGACATTCTGAGCAAGTGTTCACTGATAGGACTATTCTCCTCCATCTTGCAGCTGTAGAACTTATTGGAAATCTCATATTTCTCAATCCGGACATTTGCTTGAAATATTAACTTCAACTCCTGGAACATCTCATATGGTCCATGACGTTCAAAACGTCGTTGAAGTCCCGGTTCTAAGCCGTAGAGCATGGCACACTGAACTATCGTGTAGTCATCAGACCACGTCTGCCAGACGTTCAAAGCATCTACATTGGCGGGAGGGGGCTTGTCACCTAGCGGTGCTTCAAGGACATAATTCTTCTGTGCAGCAATGAGGATAATCCTCAAGTTACGGACCCAGTCCGTGTAATTGCTACCATCATCTTTCAACTTAGCTTTCTCTAGGAATGCATTAAAATTCAATGGAACGATAGCACGGGCCATTGATCTACAACAACATAGATATGCAAAAACTATCAGGACTAAGTTCGTGATAAATAAAATTTCAATTAATCATATTACTTAAAGAACTCCCACTTAGATAGACATCCCTCCGGTCATCTAAATGATCACGTGATCCAAATCAACTAAACCATGTCCGATCATCACGTGAGATGGAGTAGTTTCAATGGTGAACATCTTATGTTGGTCATATCTACTATATGATTCACACTCGACCTTTCGGTCTCCAATGTTCCGAGGCCATATCTGCATATGCTAGGCTCGTCAAGTTTAACCCGAGTATTCTGCGTGTGCAAAACTGGCTTACACCCGTTGTATTTGAACGTAGAGCTTATCACACCCGATCATCACGTGGTATCTCGGCACGACGAACTTTCGCAGTGGTGCATACTCAGGGAGAACACTTATACCTTGAAATTTTGTAAAGGATCATCATATAATGCTACCGCCGTGCTAAGCAAAATAAGAAGCATAATAAGATAAACATCACATGCAATCAAAATATATGACATGATATGGCCATCATCATCTTGTGCTTTTGATCTCCATATCCAAAGCACCGTCATGATCACCTTCGTCGCCGGCGCGACACCTTGATCTCCATCGTAGCATCGTTGTCGTCTCACCAAGTATTGCCTCCACGACTATCGCTACCGCTTAGTGATAAAGTAAAGCAATTACATGGCGATTGCATTTCATACAATAAAGCGACAACCATATGGCTCCTGCCAGTTGCCGATAACATTACAAAACATGATCATTTCATACAAAACCGTATCACTCATCATGTCTTGACCATATCACATCACAACATGCCCTGCAAAAACAAGTTAGACGTCCTTTACTTTGTTGTTGCAAGTTTTGCGTGGCTGCTACGGGATTAGCAAGAACCGTTCTTACCTACGCATACAAAACCACAACTATGTTTCGTCAAGTATGTGTTGTTTTAACCTTCACAAGGACCGGGCGTAGCCACACTCGATTCAGCTAAAGTGAGAGAGACAGACACCCGCCAGTCACCTTTAAGCAACGAGTGCTCATAACGGTGAAACCAGTCACGCGTAAACGTACGCGTAATGTCGGTCCGGGCCGCTTCATCTCACAATACCGCCGAAGCAAAGTATGACATGCTGGTAAGCGGTATGACTAGTATCGTCCACAACTCACTTGTGTTCTACTCGTGCATATCATCTACGCATAGACCTGGCTCATGATGCCACTGTTGGGTAACGTAGTATTTTAAAAATTTTCCTACGATCACGCAAGATCTATCTACTAGATGCATAGCAACGAGGAGGAGAGTGTGTCTATGTACCCTCATAGACCGGGAGCGCAAGCGTCTAGTGACGCGGTTGATGTAGTCGAACTTCTTCGCGATCCAACCGATCAAGTACCGAACGTACGGCACCTCCGTGTTCAGCACATGTTCAGCTTGATGACGTCCCACGAGCTCTTGATCCAGTTGAGCTTCACGGAAGAGTTTCGTCAGCACGACGGTGTGGTGACAGATATGATGAAGTTACCGTCGCAGGGCTTCGCTTAAGCGCTGCAACGATATGACCGAGGTGTGTTATTGTGGAGGAGGGCACCGCACACGGTTGGGAGAGATCAACTGATCAACTTGTGTGTTCTAGGGTGACCCCTGCCCCCGTATATAAAGGAGCAAGGGGGAGGCCGGCCGGCCCTCTATGGCGTGCCAGGAGAGGCAATCCTACTAGGAATAGGATTGCAATCCTATTCCTAGTAGGAGTCCACCAAGAAGGAGAAGGGGGGAAGGAAGGAGAGGGAGAAGGAGAAGGAAAGGGGCGCCCCCCCCCCTCCTTCCTTGTCCAATTGGGACCAAGGGGTGGGGGCGCGCAGCCCAGTCCTGGCCCTCCTTCTCTCTTTCTCCTATGGCCCATTAAGGCCCATAGCTTCCCCAGGGTGTTCCGATAACCCCCCGGTACTCTGGTTAATTCTGAAACTTTACGGAACACTTCCGGTGTTCGAATATAGTCGTCCAATATATCAATCTTTACGTCTCGGACATTCCGAGACTCCTCGTCATGTCCGTGATCTCATCTGGGACTCTGAACTACCTTCAGGACATCAAAACTCATAACCTCATAATACCGATCATCATCAAACGTTAAGCGTGCGGACCCTACGGGTTCGAGAACTATGTAGTAATGACCGAGACTTATCTCCGGTCAATAACCAATAGCGGAACCTGGATGCTCATATTGGTTCCTACATATTCTACGAAGATCTTTATCGGTCAAACCGCATAACAACATACGTTGTTCCTTATGTCATCGGTATGTTACTTGCCCAAGATTCGATCATCGGTATCTCTATACCTAGTTCAATCTCGTTACCGGCAAGTCTCTTTACTCGTTCCGTAATACATCATCTCGTGACTAACTCATTAGTCATTTGCTTGCAAGGCTTATTATGATGTGCATTACCGAGAGGGCCCAGAGATACCTCTCCGACACTCGGAGTGACAAATCCTATTCTTGATGTATGCCAACACCACGAACACTTTCGGAGACACCTGTAGAGCATCTTTATGATCACCCAGTTACGTTGTGACGTTTGATAGCATACAAGGTGTCCCTACGATATTCGGGAGTTGCATAATCTCATAGTCATAGGAACATGTATAAGTCATGAAGAAAGCAATAGTAGTAAAACTAAACGATCATAGTGCTAAGCTAACGGATGGGTCTAGTCCATCACATCATTCTTCTAATGATGTGATCCCGTTGATCAAATGACAACTCATGTCTATGGCTAGGAAACATAGCCATATTTGATCAATGAGCTAGTCTAGTAGAGGCATACTAGGGACATACTGTTTTTGTCTATGTATTCACACATGTACTAAGTTTCCGGTTAGTACCATTCTAGCATGAATAAAAGACATTTATCATGATATAAGGAAATACAAATAACATCTTAATTATTGCCTCTAGGGCATATTTCCTTCAATGAGTGGAACAAAACACCGAGCAGAAGGCCAAGTCTTCCGCCCATTGCCAATATATATGTGCATTAATATATATATATATATATATATATATATATATATATATATATATATATATATATATATATATATATATAT
>LR738716.1:39741022-39763895 GCA_902687465.1 Secale cereale
ATATATAGTGTTATCCCAATAAACAATTTCAACATGGAGCAATCTTCAATCTTCACCTGCAACTAACAACGCTATAAGAGGGGCTGAGCAAAGCGTACTTAGCCAATCAACAGTTTGCTAGGAAGGCGGTTAGAGTGTTTCATGGCAACAATAGGAGACTGACAAACAAGAATAGGCATCGAGGCATATCTAAAGAGCGAGACAACTAGCATAGGCAAAGATAGAGGTGATATCGGGGAATGGTCATCTTGCCTGGGATTCCGCAAGGAAGAAGAACGAGTCCATGAAGAAGACAAATCCTCACAACTCCGGAACAAAACCGAAGAGAACGAGAGAAGCATACCGGAAAGAGGCAAACAACATGGTGAACACACATATCATAACCATGGCATGATGCACAAGAAAGTATGATGCATGTCCGGTTTAATTATGCATGGCATGGCAAAGTGCATCAAACAACACTACAAGTTAAGTGGAGCTCAATACGCAACGAGTTGCATATTGACAAAATGCCACATTCAAACATTTAGTTTGCTCTTGTTTATGTAGACAACAATATTAAATGTTGATTAACATGGCAAGAGGTGAAGCATGAGCAAAACTACACTATCTAGTCATTTAAATGAGGCCGGAAATAACAAACAACAATTTCGGAAAATCCCCATGTCATATTTAGCAATTATTAAAGCAAACAACAATTTGAACATTTAAGGTTGTTATCATGATGCGGATGACAAATGCAAGTTATATGCAATTTTTAGTTAAAAGTTGACATGAAGATGATATGAAGCATATGTCGCCACGACGGAAGGAAAGGGGTGTCATGGCGGCGAAAATGGGAACGGTGCCACGGCAACGTTCTGATTCCGAAACTCGTTGAGATGCCGACGCAAAAGAAGGGTGGCGTGAGCGTGTCATGCAAGATGATAGGTGGGGTGATCCCGTTACCGGGTTCCCACGGGTTGGCGACAAGGCAAACGAGGGGCACTTCGGACTCGAGGGGAACAAGTATTTCATCTCATACATCACACAACATTCATCCACGGGGTCATCGGCTCGGCGGTTATACCTTCGAAGCGTGCATTCGGGGCGGTTCGAGTTCGGCGGTAGTGGAAGTAGTCGTTCACATTTGTAGTGGGAAGTAGTCATTCAGTTTCGTAGTCGTGCACGTCCAGGGTAGTCTCATCTCGTCGTGGAAGTAGTGGTACTCGACGTCTTGTCGAACCCAAGCGATGGCAGTCGTACACAACGCATTGTGGAAGTAGTTGTACTCGCAGTCCTCGGCGACCGTAGTGGTACATGGTTCGAGTTCGTTCGGGGCCATTGTGGTACTTTCCGTAGGGGTACTTGTCGCATCGTCGGGCGTAGTGGTACTTGACGGTCATCCTGTAGTCGTACCATTCCATAGATGTTCATGTCGTCGTAGCCGTTCGGTGACAGAGTCAAACTTGGCGCATCAAAAATGAAGCAACACAAAAGGCCTCGGATGGACAACAACAAGGCAGTGCATAGGGACTGGCGCTAGCTGCAGCAAAAGACGACCGAGTCGGCCGTCGCGGTGGCGCTGGAGGTGGCCGGGAAGCGGATCCGGCAGCGGTGGCAAAGACGTGCCCGACGTGTACTGTTCGTCTGCTCGAAGCATAGGCGGGGACGAGTCGCCGGACGACAAGGAGGCAGGCCGAAGAACGCACGAGAGGCCCGACGAGGTGGTCGTGCTCGCGAGGACAAGGTCGGAGGAGAGCCATGGGTCCGCCGGAGTTGGCCGTCTAGTGGTGGTCATCAGCAACGGCGGTCGCCGGCACGGGTGGCTGGGTCGAGTAGGTCGTGCACTTGGCGGGGCAGGAGGCGACGCAGACGAATACCTGGGGCGCCATGGCGTGGCAGTGCTTGGCAGGGGGAAAAATTGGCCGGCGCGGCGGCGCCTGGTGCGTTCGGTGTCGAAGCCAGAGGCGAGGTGCGGCAGCGCAGAGGGAGCACGACATATGAGCTACGGCGTGACAGCAGCTAGGATGGCCTCGGGCGACAGGGAGGCTGGCGAGGAGAAGGAGTGGTGGCCTTGCAGCGCGGCGGCGAGAGCGGGTGCTCGAGGAGCTCCTCTCCTCGGGCGCTCGGGTGATGGGGGCGAGGGAGAGTGGGTCGGGAGGAGAGAGAGATCGAGGGCGAGAGGGGTCTGCGCAGGGGATCGAGGACGAGGACTGGCGGCGCGATAGGAGGAGACGAGGGATGAGCGGGTCGGGGCTAGGATTTAGAAGGTTGGCCGCCGGCTGGGCCTTAGGGAGGCCGCGGTGGCCTGGGCCAGCTGCGGCTGGTTGCTGGGAGGCCCAGCTGCGGCTGGTTGCTGGGAGGGCCAGCTGGTCTATCTCTCTCTCTCCCTTCTCTCTTAAATAAAATAAAAATAGAAAAAGAGAAAGAAAAGAAAGGGAGGTTAGGGAACGAATTTGGGCATGGGGGTAATTTTCCCGGACTCACAAAAATGTGTTTGTACCGAGAAATTAGGAATGGCCATTTTGCAAGCTTTAAATTCAAATGGTTTGAACAACGAGTAGGATTCCAAAGTGTCCAAAAATGTTGAACATTTAGGAAGAGCCTCGATGAAACGATAAAAGAATAACAGGACAAGTTGGAGACAAAGAATTGAGATAACAAAGGCATTGGGATTTATTTGCAAGTGTGTTAAGGTGAATTCCAAATTAATGGAATAATTATTATAGCTCCCTAATAATATTTGGAGGGTATGTTATAAAGAGAAATCACCATATGAATATCCCTCGATTTAAATGGATCGAAGATCCACACAATTTATTTAGTTGAGTTTTCAAAAAAAAATGATGGCATGATGACATGATGCAATGCAAAAATAAAATAGAGCATGCAAAATAAACACACGACGAAACCCAGAATAGATGGAAGTCTTCTAGAGCATCGGTCTTGGGGCGTCACAACTCTCCCACACTAACAGAGGATCTCAACCCGAGATCCTGGAGATGGCACCGGATAAAACAAAAAAGGAAGAGGTAAAACAAAGTTGCTTCTTTGACAAACGAGTGAAACCACGAACTTGAGAGGTTGACCAAATTGAAAGAAGAATAGAACAGAGATGAACAATAATGAAAACACTCCGTTAGAAAAGAGGAGCAAGGAACATTACGAGAACCTTGTAGGTTGAAAGACATGACAAGAGCTCACGGATGTCGAAAGAATTTAGAAACCACTCCGGTTAAAACAAGATAGAGAAGGAATAAGAACGAAAGAATTTGGACAGCATTCCGACTATAAATAGAAGGAATTGAACATGAACTTGAAAAGATGGGATGATATTTGATGAAATCAACAACACACTGCCTCCGGAACTATTGAACGAATGGCACAAGGGGTAAGAAGGCTTGAGACAGCACTCCGGTTGAAAAGAGCGGAAATACTTGATAGGATGAGAGAACTTGAACAGATGACACAACACTCTCGTTAAATGGATAAGCAAAGGAAAGAACATGATCTCGATAAAACGAGATGATGGTTTGGATAGAGCAACATCACAATGCCTCCGGAATGAAAGAATATATGCTAGATCGTTGGAAAGAAAAGAATGGAGAAGAAAATGAGAACTTCTCCGCAATTGAATTTGAAAGAGCATCCTTACAAAGATGGATTGGAAGAAGTTGTTGGAAATTCAACAACAACAAGAATATGTTTGATGTGGGCTTATGGAAAACATCCCAAAGTTATGAGGTGACAACCGGCCACTGACGAAAACATTTGATTGGATTGAGATAAGCAAGGAGACGAAAGAGTTATTTCGCCGAGAGGATAAATGAAGAACTTGGGTCATTTATAGCACCACAATTAGCAACAATCCTTAGGGAAAGCTTTTAGGTGAGACACAACCCAAGATAACTCCAACGAATAAAATTGAAGGGTTGAAAATATCTCATGAACGAAGAATAAGATGGTTTTAAATATCTCATTCTTGATAACTCCTGAATCATAAATCATGAAGGAATTGTCAAGAATGACATAACACCATCTCAAGAGAAAAGGTAGAAAGAATTGCACTTTGGAATGCAAGATGAAGAGTACTTGAGCTCCAACGAGAATCTTGATGAAGACTTCGAGGATGAATTAAATCGTGATGAACCACCATGAAGAACTCCGGTAATAAAAGGATGAGAAGCGAAAGATGAAAAGAATAAGATTCAAGGCCTGCGATGATTGAGATGGAGCTTTGAAATGATATAATTGAAATAACTTGGAGCTCCGAAAAAGAGATTAAACACTTCGAGGAAATAAGAATAAGATTTATTGTATGCTTATCCTTCATCAAATTAAATTGATGGCAAGCAACGGATTTGGCCTACTACTTATTCTTCTTGAAAAGGATTGGAGAGAGATATAGCCAAACTAGAGAAAAAATCTTGAACGACTCACCGGTAGGATTATGAAAAGAAAAAATGAATTAAAACGATAACAACGGAAGAGTAATCTTGAATGAACCACCGTAAGAATATGGAGACGAACGGAGAGGCATCAATTAAGAATAGTTGGAGGACGAAGTTGAAAACTGAGAATGAAGAAATCTTCTGAAATGATGGCCTTCGTAGGATCACAACGGGAAGAATTCATGAAATGCTTCGGATGGGTATAAAAAGAATTCCTCACAATCGGAACAATAATGAGGATGGCATGAAGCTAGAACCATGAATCTTCAAGAGAACAGACCAAGTCTAAAGAGAAACCCTTCTTCGGTCTTCAAATCTGAGAAGACAAAGAGATACACCACCATGAATTGTTGAGGCACTCTGGAATGAAGAATTAAAAGGTTGAACCAATGGTGAAAAGAATTTGAAAGCTATCTTGGAGAAGGCCTGTGACTGATGGAAATCATTCTTACGTCACACTTTGAAAAGAATTGAGAATAACTCCGGAAAAGAAATTAGAAGAGTCAGGTAAGATCCTGGGAAAATACCTGTGGGTTAGGGCCCACTCAAAAGAAATCACCGTTGAAAAAGATTGCTTATGAGATATTGCACCGGTTGAATTAAATGGCTTGAATAAGATAACAACCTCAAAATAGCTTGAACGGATTAAGAATTGAAACACGAATCTTCCGAGATATCTTGAACACCCTGGAGAAGAATTAGAGAGAGTAGAATAAACAAGAGAGACTTTGGATAAGAAATTTCAACATGGGAAAACATGTGAAATGAGAGGAAGGATATAATCATGACCGAAGCTTGAATTTAAGTTCACCGGAGAAGAAACGAGAACGGAGAATGATAAACTGAAGCTTCCTTAGCATCTTTATGAGAATCACCTGATAAGGACATTGAAGTAAAAGCATGAAGAAACATCACATGAATAAAATGGATATTTCATTTTAGAATTTCTGGCTCTGAGAAGAAGAAGGGAGGGAGGGCGGGGAAAACAAAGACAATTTGGGATGAATGAAACAGACACCGTTGAGAAAAGATTGAGAGTTGATCTTGCAAATGATGAAGAGATCGGATTAACTTGAAGAGAAGCACGCCTAACATAGCAATCTCGATGATCAAGAAGGATTAGCACTCCCATAGAAATATGAGAACACCGATTAAGAAAGGTATGGAATCAACACTTGACATCGAAGCAACTCGAATACCAGAATCAAAACAAAAACAAAGGATAGATATGTTGCAACATTAATCTTCACAATATCATTCGAATGGAGAATTGAACGAATGAATTTCGTAGCTTAATGGTACATCAACTTGTCGAGAAGCCACTGGGAGAACAAAATGATAGAATAAAAACAACAAGGTACAGATGGAACAAATACATAATAGAGATTTCATCCCACATGTTCGTGATGAATGCCCCATGGCACGTGTTACAAAGGGCCTTGCAATCCCCGGATCAACATAGCCTAGGATCCTTTAAGATGCAACTCCCAATTGGAACAACGCCCATGAAACATCTTCACTAGATGTTGAACCCCAAACCTCATACCATCCATCCATTGGAAGATTACCTACGAGCTACTTGAAACCCACCTATGAATTTCCGAAGTTTTCTGGTTATGCAATCTGGTGTTGGGGATATAGGCGAAGCACCGCGCACTCAACTCTAAACCTACACCAACGGTATCCATCCGTCAACACATAACCAGTCATGATAGAGGCAAAGGTGTCCCGTCTTTCGATGAGATGGTGGCTATCATTTGGATGAAGTCGACTTTGACGATCCGACTACGAACGTGCGTGGACGTCGCGCCTTAGCAATCGCTAAACCAACTCCGAGAGGTTATTGACCACGTCGGAGCACGATCAACCTGACCACGAAGGTCTGTTTCCTGTAGGCAAACGAATAACAAGCAAGAAACTGAGATTGCAATCTGGATATTGCGAATTCAAGAGGAAAGCTTTATTGATCAAGTGGGGTTCTGTGACGTCTTGGTCTGGTCATTGAACACAAACGAAGTACGCGAAGTTGCAGCTATGGCGAACTTTAATCTAAACAAAACCCAAAGTCTAAACGACGCCCTAAGGGCTGTATATATGAGGGAAAGAGGGGGGAATTTCGTGGCCCTTGGTGGAGGGGTCCGAAACCAACCCTAACTCTTGTTTCCCCACACATACGGACTCTAAAAACAGCCTATACTCAAGTATTTCGAAATTACATGGGCCTGGCCCAATAATAAGGTGACGCAGCACCTATAATAGCCTTTGGACGAAATTTATGAAGTGGCATCTTGTATATTTCGTCCAAGGCTTCTCGCACTCATTATGGTGGCTTCAAAGTCCTGAAATCATCAATTGAAACTCCATTCTTGTTCCCTTTGCGCATGCCATCATCTCCATGCTTGATCTTGCTCCAATGTTCATCCTTCTTGTCCAAGCTAGCCCTTCATTTGTAAGCAAGACAAATGTATCCAATTTAGGCAGCATCATATTCTCATGAACATTAGATTCATTACCAAGAAACGAAAGTACCTGGTAATTTAATTGGCGTGCGCGAGCTCTAGTAATTGGTCATGTATATGTGTCAGCTGGAGCTGTGGGTGTAACCTTGTTAGTGATGTCCTCATCATCCTCCCCTTCTTGAATTGAAGTCGTCCTCGACGGAAGCTCATCCTCCTCACCCAAGTAAGGCTTCAAATCTGCAATGTTAAATGTGGGACTAACCCCAAAATCTGCAGGCAGCTCAAGTTTATATGCATTATCATTTATTTTCTCTAACACCTTGAAAGGACCATCAGCACGTGGCATTAGCTTTGACTTGCGCAAATTAGGAAACCTATCCTTACGCAAATGTAACCAAACAAGATCTCCAGGTGCAAAGACAACACGTTTTCTACCCTTATCTCCAACAAGTTTATATTTAGCATTCATGCGCTCAATATTTTCCTTAGTTAACTCATGCATTTTTAAAATCAATTCAGCACGTTGTTTAGCATCAAAATTAACCTTCTCCGAAGATGGAAGAGGCAACAAATCAATAGGTGCACGAGGTAGGAAACCATAGACAATTTCAAAAGGGCACATCTTAGTAGTAGAATGCAACGAACGATTATAAGCAAATTCAATATGAGGCAAGCATTCTTCCCACATTTTCTTATTATTCTTCAAAACAGCCCTAAGCATAGTAGACAAAGTTCTATTGACTACTTCAGTTTGTCCATCAGTTTGGGGGTGACAAGTAGTACTAAAAAGCAGTTTAGTCCCCAACTTAGCCCATAAACATCTACAAAAGTGGCTAAGAAATTTAGTATCACGATCTGAAACAATAGTATTTGGCACACCATGGAAGCGAATAATTTCACGAAAGAACAAATCAGCAACATTAGCAGCATCATCGCTTTTATGACATGGTATAAAGTGTGCCATCTTCGAGAACCTATCCACGACAACAAATATGCTATCCCTCCCCTTCTTTGTTCGAGGTAAACCCAAAACAAAGTCCATAGATATATCTTCCCAAGGAACACTAGGGACAGGCAAAGGCATATATAAACCATGAGGATTGAGTCGTGACTTAGCTTTTTGACATGTAGTGCAGCGACCAACAAAACGCTCAACATCCCGTCGCATCTTTGACCAAAAGAAATGTGTAGCAAGTACGTCCTCCGTCTTCTTCACGCCAAAGTGTCCCATTAATCGTCCTCCATGCGCCTCCTGCAACAACAAAAGACGAACAGAGCTAGCTGGAATGCATAGCTTGTTAGCACGAAACACAAATCCATCATTAACGACGAACTTGTTCCATGTTCTCCCTTCTTTGCAATTCTGCAATACATCTTTAAATTCAGCATCATGCACATATTGATCTTTGATGGTCTCCAAACCAAATATTTTAAAGTCAAGTTGTGAAAGCATAGTATAACGACGAGACAATGCATCAGCAATAACATTTTCTTTTCCCTTCTTGTGTTTAATAACATAAGGGAAAGTCTCTATGAATTCAACCCATTTAGCATGTCTACGGTGCAGTTTTGCTTGACTTTTAATGTGCTTCAAAGATTCATGATCAGAATGTATAACAAATTCTTTGGGCCATAAATAATGTTGCCATGTTTCCAAAGTCCGAACAAGAGCATATAATTCCTTATCGTAAGTAGAATAATTCAGACTAGGCCCACTCAATTTTTCAGAAAAGTATGCAACAGGTTTACCATCTTGTAATAACACACCTCCTAACCCAATTCCACTAGCATCACATTCAAGCTCAAAAGTCTTAATAAAATCAGGAAGTTGGAGTAAAGGAGCATGTGTCAACTTATCTTTCAATACCGTGAATGCTTCTTCCTGTGCAGTACCCCAAACAAAAGGCACATCCTTCTTTGTAAGCTCATTGAGAGGTGCAGCAATGGTGCTGAAATCTCTCACAAAACGCCGATAGAATCCAGCGAGGCCAAGGGAACTCCTCACGTGTGTGACCGTTTTGGGCTGCGGCCAACTCTCAATAGCTTCAATCTTGGCTTTATCAACCTCAATTCCCTGTGGAGTAACAACATAGCCAAGAAAAGAGACTCGGTCGGTGCAAAAGGTGCACTTTCCAAGGTTACCAAACAAACGTGCATCACGTAGAGCAATAAAAACAGCACGTAAATGTTCCAAATGTTCCTCCAAAGATCTGCTAAAAATCAATATATCATCAAAGTATACTACCACAAATCGTCCAATGAAAGCACGTAAAACTTCATTCATTAATGTCATGAAAGTACTAGGTGCATTAGTTAACCTAAAAGGCATGACTAACTACTCATATAATCCAAACTTAGTTTTAAATGCTGTTTTCCATTCATCTCCCAATTTCATACGAATTTGATGATATCCACTACGCAAATCAACTTTGGAGAAAATTGTAGAGCCACTCAATTCATCAAGCATATCATCTAGCCTAGGAATAGGATGACGATAACGAATAGTAATATTATTAATGCCTCTACAATCAACACACATACGCAATGTACCATCCTTTTTCGGCACTAGAATAATAGGAACAACACAAGGACTAAGGGATTCGCGTATATAACCTTTGTCGAGTAGCTCCTGTACTTGACGCATAATCTCCTTCGTCTCTTCTGGATTGGTACGGTATGGTGCGCGGTTGGGTAGCGATGCACCAGGAATTAAGTCAATCTAATGCTCAATCCCTCGAATAGGTGGTAATCCCGGTGGCACGTCTTGTGGAAAGACGTCGGCGAACTCCTGCAAAATGTTAGTGACAGCAGGAGGCAAAGAGGAAGGCACATCCTCGAATGAAAATAATGCCTCTTTGCACACAAAAGCATAGCAAACAGATTTGCTAAAATCTAGCTCATCAATATCAGATTTGGTGGCAAATAAACATGCACTTTTCAATATAATTTCAGAAGCAACAGTAGATGGTTTATTATTAGGCTTCATTTGTTGCTCAAATTCTTTTGCCACAATCTGATTTTCACTCTTATTTTTCTCCTGTTTTGCTTTATTAGCTCTATTAATATCATCTTTCAAAATGGAATCAGGAGTCATAGGAAGCAAAGTAATATTTTTATCCTTACGAACAAGAGTATACTGATTGTTTCTACCATGGTGTACAGAATTTTTATCAAATTGCCATGGTCTACCAAGTAATAAGGAACATGCTTGCATAGGTACCACATCACAATCAACATAATCAGCATATGTAGAGATACTAAAATGCACACGAACTGTACGTGTTACCTTAACCTTGCCGCTGTTGTTGAACCATTGGATGTAGTAAGGATGTGGATGTGGTCTTCTGGTGAGAGATAGCTTCTCCACCATCTCCATGCTAGCCAAGTTGTTGCAACTCCCTCCATCTATGATCACGCGAACAGAACGTTCCTTCACAACTCCCTTTGTATGGAACAAATTATGCCTCTGATTTTGCTCAGCTTGTGTAACCTGCACACTCAAAACACGTTGAGCAACTAAACATTCATACCTGTCAGCATCTTCAGGAGCCATGTATTGCGTCTCATGATCAGAATCGTCTCCACCGTGTTCTTCACGTGTAATAAGAGCCAAAGTCTCCTCATCATAGTCACTAGCGGATTCATATCCACCATCCTCAGTAGCAATCATCACCCGCTGAGATTTGCAATCTCTCGCAAAATGTCCTCTTCCCTTACAACAACGACAAATAATATCACTGGTGTGCCCTGTTGATGCCATGGAAGAAGAAGAACTCTGTGCAGGCCCAATAGGTGTGCTCTTGGCAGATAATGGTGGTTGTGCCTGCTTCCTTGTATCACGGCTGGAGGTAACAGCTGATGGAGGTGTCGGTGCAGTAGAATGTGTGGAAGTAGAGGATGCACGCGGTGTCCATGATGAAGGTCGACCTGCAGAAAAGTTAGTCCGCGCCAATGCCTGTTGATCCTGCACTTCACGTTCAACTTTACAAGCAAGATGGAATAAACGAGTGATATTAGTATAATCCTTATACTCTAGAATGGTCTGAATCTCTCTATTTAATCCACCCATAAAACGTGCAAGCATAGCTTCATTCTCCTCAACAATACCACATCTAATCGGGCCAGTTTGTAATTGCTGATAATATTCTTCTACAGAATTTTTTCCTTGTCTTAAGCGCTGCAGTTTTTGAAGTAATTCACGTTGATAATATGGTGGAACCCAACGAGTACGCATAGCAGTTTTCAAAGCAGCCCAAGTAGCTGGAATAGGATATAATCTACAATGTTCAGACCACCAAACACATGCAAAACTAGTGAAAGCACAAACAGCAGCAGGAACACGTCTCTCCTCGGGATAGTTTAAACATGTAAAACGTTGTTCAGTTTGTAACTCCCAAGTAAGATATATATCAGGAACATATCTACCCTCAAATGGTGGAATATTCAATTTCAGTTTAGGAAGATGGTCATGTACCTCAGGTGGTGGTGCAGCCCTACCGTTGCGATGATATGCATGAGGACGACCTGGTGG
Organism: Secale cereale; assembly: GCA_902687465.1. Taxonomy (NCBI): domain Eukaryota; kingdom Viridiplantae; phylum Streptophyta; class Magnoliopsida; order Poales; family Poaceae; genus Secale; species Secale cereale. The sequence continues at coordinate 39,752,446 of LR738716.1, forward strand.
TGGTGGTGCTGGTTGTTGCACGTAGTTCTGATTTTGGTCAACCTCATCCTCGTAATGGTCCTCCACCTCTGCAGTAGCAGCAAGAGCTACAGAAACATCAACAGCAGCACCAGAAGCTTGACCGGTGTCAAGGGGAACGCGCTGTGCTCGTCCCACTTGATTCGGAAGGCGACGTTGTTGTTGTTGTTGTTGTAGAGGTGGGACAGCTGCGGCAGCCGGTGGTGGTGGAAAACGCGAAAGCAATTCAGCAAACTTGTTATCCAGCTTTGTTTCAAACGTCTTCTCCATGCCATCTATCTTCTCCATGGCCTCGTCCAATGTGTTTAGCACATCTTGCACCTGTACACTCATCATTTCCTAAAACTTATCATGAAGCTCCTTGTTCGTCAAGTTCTCCCAGTCAGTCTCGTCGACTTGTGATCCTGGCATGGTTAGCAGCAATAGAAACACACAAGAATATGATCCTACAGACTACTAACAAGTGGTGGTGGTGGCGGGTGTCACAAATCCGTCAAGCAAATCTCAAATTCTTACCAGTTCTTACCCAGCAGCAGGTGGTGATCGGCAACCGATGTAGTCAAAACTCTCAAAGCTTGGATGGAGCGATTACCAGGGAGAGTCAAACGCACGATGTAGATGTATGTGGAGCTGGGAAGGCTTATAATATGGTAGCAAAAAGGGTCAGCAATAATCAATTCAGAGATGCAAAGGTGAATAAACGCTCAACGACGGTACTGTGCTGGTCCTAGGCTAGACCGTACTAGAGACGCGAGCCTAGAACACTAACAAAATCACGGCGCTGCACGTAATCAAGGGGAAAGCACACTCTGGAATTTTTTTTTCGCCTCTTTCTTTTTTTTGCACTCTTTTTTTTTGCGCTGCTTTTTTTTTTTGCCGAAAATCACTATAATGGCGAGTGTCTCAAAACACTTCCCAAGTCAAACTAAGATGATAGGCACGAAAAAAATTTTGACGATTTTTTTTCGGAATCAGGGTAGCGACGACGAGAAAGTGCGGTAAAAAATCAGTATGGTGGCACGTGTCTCAAAAGACTCAGAAAAGCCCAAAAATAGGATAGGGAAAAAATATTTTCACCTGTCGAAATTTTGGCCTAAAAACTGCCCGGGGGTCTCCAGACTCTTTTTTTTTCGAGACCTACGCAGGCAAGGAAACACAAATCCGAAACCTAGATGGATTTCGAGAACAAACCTAATATGAAAAAGAACTCGGATTGGTGGTGGATATATGGTGGTAGGATATGGCAGCGGTGGTAGGTTATGGCAGCGGTGGTGGTATATGGATATGGATTGGTGGTGGTATATGGATACGGATCGGTGGTGGTATGTGGCAGTAGCGTTGAAGATGTTGCGGCGGCGGCGTGACAACTTATGACCAGAACTCGAAACTCTAAAAGACTAGACGCTAAGACCAGCAACTTGAGACGACGATGCAACCGCAAATTCAACTAAGCAAACACGGAAAAGATTATGCAATGGCTCAGACTGGTTCGGATATGATGAACTAACCCTAATTTTTGTTTTGGCTTTTTTGTGGACTGTAGGTATGAAGAACAGACTCGATCTAATCTACGAAAACTGTAAAATCTCACCGAGCAACCTGGAAATCTGATACCACTTGATAGAGGCAAAGGTGTCCCGTCTTTCGATGAGATGGTGGCTATCGTTTGGATGAAGTCGACTTTGACGATCCGACTACGAACGTGCGTGGACGTCGCGCCTTAGCAATCGCTAAACCAACTTCGAGAGGTTATTGACCACGCCGGAGCACGATCAACCTGACCACGAAGGTCTGTTTCCTGCAGGCAAACGAAGAACAAGCAAGAAACTGAGATTGTAATCTGGATATTGCGAATTCAAGAGGAAAGCTGATACAGGGTGGAACCCTAATCAGCGGATCTTTCACGTTTGGAGGTTGGCACACGATGAACACGGGGATCACAAGAGAAAGACGGGGGAGAAAACACAAGAGGAAAACACTCAATCAACACGAAGATAATCACACAAGCACTAGATTCGCGATACAAGGTCGAGATACATGATCCAAAGTCAACACCAGTGATACAAAGATAGTCTTCTCCGTGAGGAGGTCTTGATATCCCTGGGGATCTTCTCCGTGAAGGAGGTCCTGAATCCGTAGTGGATCTTCTCCGTAGAGGCGCACCGTCTCGTGGGAGAAATCCACACAAGTCTGAGAAATGAGCTAAACCACAGCTGCGTCTAAAGGAAGGAGGTCAACGGGTATATATTACAAAGGGGTCGCCGTCGTAGCGGACGTCCGTGGGTTACCGGACGTCCGGTGGTTCCGGAGGGACCGGACGTCCGGTAATCCTCGGATTTCCGCTATTTAGCTTCTGTCGCCGTTGTCACGGACGTCCGGTGGCTTCCGGTCGTCCGGTCGTCTGGGGGAGGCCGGACGTCCGGTGTCTTCCGGTCGTCCGGTGCCCTGGGAGTCGCCGGTCGTCCGGTGCAGGCCGGACGTCCGGTGCCTGTAGCATCTTCAGCATTCCTTCTTCTTGTCTCGTGTACTTGTCGGGCCTGTCCTCTTGAGCATCGTGTAGAGCTGTCCCGCGGCCTTCGTCCAAGCACCTGAGTATGCATAGAGTCTCTGATGAAGGTAGAAGCCGTGTCTCAAGTGAATCCGAAAGATGTAAAGAGAGGAGCGAGGTCACCTCGGTCTCGAAAGCTCTTGCACGGGCTCTAGTCATGGGTCCTTTGGGCACTTGGTGAGGCGATGAGGGGTCCATGGTGATGGCCCTAGGATACACCGTATCATCTCCCCTCCCTTGGGAATGATCCGACCTCGGATCGAAATCTTCATCACCATGGAAAGGAGAGAGGTCCTTGATGTTGAAAGTATCGCTCACGGAGTACTTGTCTCGTGGGATGTCGATCTTGTAGGCGTTGTCGTTGTAGCATGCTAGCACCTTGAAGGGTACGTCGGCGCGAGGTAGAAGCTTTGACTTGCGCTCGTGTGGGAAGCGGTCCTTGCGAAGGTGAAGCCAAACAAGATCTCCCGGTTGGAACACCATCGGTGCCTTGTTGACGTTGAACTTGGTGGCGCGACGATGGACGTGTCGCTCGAACATTGCCCTTGTATCTTCGTGCACCTTCTTGAGATAACTTGCTCGTGCACTTGCGTCCATGTTCGTGCGCTCTTGGAGAGGGAGAGGTAGGATGTCCAAAGGCGACAACGAGTTGAAGCCATAGACGATCTCGAAGGGGGACTTGCCGGTTGTGGAGTGTCTTGCGCGGTTGTAGGCGAACTCGGCGATTGGCAAGCAATGCTCCCATTCCCGGATGTTCCTCTTGATCAACACACGAAGAAGAGTGGAGAGCGTGCGGTTCGTCACCTCCGTCTGGCCGTCCGTTTGTGGATGGTACGCCGAAGAAAAGAGAAGCTTGATTCCGAGCTTGGCACATAGTGTTTTCCAAAAGTAACTCAAGAACTTGACGTCCCGGTCCGACACGATCGTTTTGGGCACGCCGTGTAGACGAAGTATCTCCCTACAAAAGAGAGTTGCAATATGTGAAGCATCGTCGATCTTGTTACAAGGAATGAAATGAGCCATTTTGGAGAATCTATCTACCACGACAAGCACGGAATCTTTGCCATTTTGAGTCCTAGGCAAGCCAAGTATGAAATCCATGCTTATGTCTTCCCATGGATGATATGGAATAGGAAGAGGCATATAAAGACCGTGAGATTGAGCTTTGGACTTAGCTTTGCGGCATGTCGAACATCGGTTGGTGAGGCGTGAGACGTCACGAAGCATCTTGGGCCAAAAATAGTTCTTAGAGAGAGTAGGAAACGTCTTGTCGCGTCCAAAGTGTCCCATGAGTCCTCCTCCATGAGATTCCTGCAAAAGGAGCAAACGAAGCGAAGACTCGGGAATGCAAAGTTTGTTAGCTCTCATAAGATATCCATCTTTGATGTAGTAATGTTCCCAAGAAGTGTGAGTCAAGCACTTAGCATAAGCATTTGCAAAGAAAGGATCATGCTCATATAAATCTTTAATATGCTCAAAGCCAATCACGTTCAACTCAAGTTGTGTAACAAGCATGCATTTGCGGGAAAGCGCGTCCGCAACAACATTTTCTTTGCCCTTGATGTATTTGATGACATAGGGAAAAGACTCAATGAACTCACTCCATTTAGCATGACGCTTGTTCAACTTAGTTTGACCTTTGAGATACTTGAGTGTCTCATGGTCCGTATGAAGAATGAATTCATGAGGCCTAAGATAGTGTTCCCAAACACGTAGAACTCTCACCAAGGCATAAAGCTCTTTATCATAGATAGGGTAGTTAAGTTGCGCTCCCGATAGCTTTTCGGTAAAGTACGCAATTGGGCGCTTTTCTTGCATTAGCACGCCACCTATGCCGGTACCACTAGCATCACAATGAATCTCAAACGGTTTGTCAAAGTTTGGTAGGGCTAGAAGTGGTGCGTGCGTGAGCAAGCTCTTAAGCTCATTGAACGCGGTGTCTTGCGAAGGACCCCAAATGAAGGGTGCGTTCTTCTTGCTCAAAGCGTGTAAAGGCATAGCAATGGTGCTAAAGTCCTTCACAAAACGTCTATAGAAACCGGCTAGACCAAGGAAACTACGCACTTGCATGAGATTCTTTGGTTGAGGCCAAGTTTTAATTGCTTCAATTTTAGTTTCATCCACGTTAACACCTTGAGAAGACACGACAAATCCTAGAAAGACAACCTTGTCAACGCCAAAAGTGCATTTTTCCCTATTAGCATACAATTGTTGTTTGCGAAGTGCTTGCAAAACTAGTTGGACATGGTCAACATGTTCTTCAAGCGACTTGCTAAAGACGAGAATGTCATCAAAGTAAACCACGACAAAGACACCTATGTAGGGTCTAAGAACAAAGTGCATAAGGCGCACAAAAGTGCCGGGTGCTTCCGATAAGCCCATTGGCATAACAAGCCACTCGTATAACCCGAACTTGGTTTCGAAAGCAGTTTTCCACTCATCACCCTCTTGAATGCGAATTTGGTAGTAACCACTTTTAAGATCAATTTTTGAAAAGATGGTGGCACCACAAAGTTCATCAAGCATGTCATCTAAGCGAGGAATAGGGTGACGATATCTAACGGTGATAGCATTTATCGGACGGCAATCGGAACACATGCGAAAAGTTCCGTCTTTCTTAGGCACTAGAATAACGGGAACGGCACAAGGGCTTAGACTTTCACGTACATGACCCTTGTCGATGAGTTTTTGCACTTGCCGTTGTATCTCCTTCGTTTCCTCGGGGTTGACGCGGTAAGGAGCCTTGTTTGGAAGTGGAGCACCGGGTACTAGGTCGATGCGGTGCTCTATCCCTCGAAGTGGAGGTAGACCCGGTGGTAGCTCATCGGGAAAGACGTCCGAGAATTCCTGCAACAATTTAGACAACACAAAAGGTGGAGGTGGTGAAGTGTTAGTAGGTTTGGCTTCCCCTTTGCATAGAAGCACAAGGTGGAAGACGCTCGATGGGTTCTCACACACTTCTCTCATCTCACGTTTGGTGGCAAATAGCACTAGTTGCTTCTTGTCGCTCATCGTGGAGGCGCTCATATTTGGCTTGTGGATCTCGCTCTCCTTTTGGTGGCTCGCTCTCTCACCATTCTCTCCACGATGGGTGGTAGGTACCAGCTTGTCGGCGGCTACTTGACTTGGAGTCATAGGTCGGAGCACGAATTCCTTGCCCTTCATCTTGAAGTGATAGTGATTCGTCCGTCCATTGTGTGTGACTCCACGATCATATTGCCATGGTCGTCCAAGAATAAGGTGGCACACGGACATGGGTATCACATCGCACTCAAGAGTGTCCTCGTAAGCGCCAATCTTGAAAGAGACTTGCACGGTGTGCTCGACTCGAATAATTCCGGCATCGTTTAACCACTGGACCTTGTAGGGGTGAGGATGCTTCGTCTTGACCAAATGAAGCTTGTCGCATAGCTCTTCGCTTGCCAAGTTGTGGCAACTTCCTCCATCGATGATAACCTTGACGGAGCGTCCATTGATGCCGGCCTTCGTATGGAAAATATGACATCGTTGGTCGTCATCTTGGTGATGTTGGAGTGTCAAGACTTTGGAGACAACAAGGTTGGGGCTTGAGTCATTGTCGCAAAACACTTGATTGTCTTCTTCTTCATTGACTTGGCGATGCATAGCGACATGCTCAAGTGCTTCCATCTCATCATCGCTCATGGAGTCATAAGATCCGTCGTCGTTGATGATCATGGTGCGAACGGTCTTGCACTCAAATGACTTGTGGCCTCGTCCTTGGCACTTGAAGCATTTGATGGAGCTCGTCTTGTTATTGTCTTCGGTAGGAGTTGTAGTTGAGGAAGCTCTTGGCTTGAAGTTGTTGGTAGAAGGTGGACGACTCGATGTAGTCGAATTCTTGTAGCTTGACTTGTCACCGAAGTTTGTAGATGGCTTGGTAGAGGTAGGAGGAGTAGCCGAAGTCGTTGAAGCTTGGTTGTAGGAGCCGAAGTTCTTGGAGTTGAACTTGGAGTACTTGTAGTCCTCTTGAACTTGTCGCTCCGCTTTGGTTGCTTGGTGTACTAGCTCGAGGAGATTGTTGTATGGTTGGAAGTCCGCAATCTTCTTGATAGGATAATTGAGTCCATTCAAGAATCTCGCCATAGTTTTCTCGTCAACTTCCGTGATGTTTGCTCTTATCATGGCAATCTCCATCTCCTTGTAGTACTCTTCAACGGACTTGGTTCCTTGCTTGAGGAGTTGTAGCTTGTTGAACAAGTCACGGTTGTAGTGTGTAGGCACGAAGCGTGCTCTCATCACTTCCTTCATTTGAGCCCAAGTGGTGATAGGAGGTTCGCCTTTTGCTTCTCTTCTCTCCATGATTTGCTCCCACCAAATGAGAACATAGTCTTGGAACTCAAGTGATGCCATTGCGATCTTCTTCTCTTCATCGAAGTTGTGAAGGCGAAAGATCTTGTCAACTTTCAATGCCCATGAGAGATAGTCTTCGGGATCAATGCTTCCGGAAAACTTTGGCATTGTGAACTTGAGCTTGCCATAGCGTTGCTCGTCATTGTTTCCTTGCCTATTGGGAGGGCAATCTCGATTTTGGCGGTTTGCCATATCATGTTGCTCTTGAGGATGTAGACGTTCTTGTTGGAGTTGATGTTCTTGTTGGTATTGTTGCTCAGGTCGCGCTTGAGGAAGAGCTTCTTCTTGCATTCTTGCTTGATGGCGCCTTTCTTGCATCTCATCGCGAATGAAATCCTCTTCTTGACGATTGTGTCGAGTGCGGGCTGCCACATTGCGATGTGCATCTTGTAGTGCTTGTTGCGCCTCCATAGCTTGAGCTTCTCGACGTTGTTGTGCTTGGCGGTTAGCCTCGGCATCTTGTTCTTCTTGATATTGACGTGCTCGCTCTTCTTGTTGTTGGCGTAGTCGTTGCCGATCTTGTGCTTGCTCAAGTGTAGCTTGGTTGTGACGACGTCGACCTTCTTGCTCGTCGAATAGCTCTTGAGAACTCTTGTCATGTAGAGATTGCCGGTGGTCATGTCGAGCTTGACGTGCGGCTTGACGAAGAGTGTTTGACGTAGGTGTACTTGAGTCTTGCGTTGAGTCGGTGTGTCGACTTGAGCGGCTTCGTCTTTGAGATGATGTTGAGGAAGAACGTAGGTTGATGATCAATGTCCGGAGCTCATTGTATTGGGTAGACATGTTGGTGTTGATGAGGTCGATTTGTTCCTTGGTGCTTTGTTGGAATTGGCGCGCGTCCTCGGCGACTTGACCAATGTACTCTCGCATAGCTTCACTCTCTTGATGTAGAGCTCGTTGGACACCGAATAGATGTAGTTTGGTGACGTAGTTGTTCGCTTCTTGAGGATCGTCGAAGATCGGGTTGGTAGATGAACTTGGCCTATCCATCATCACAAGCAAGTATGTGAGTGGGAGAAAAGGAGAAGACAATATCAATGTACCTTAACCGAGGTTGAAAATGGATCAATGATCACTCAACAATGTAACCCGGAAATAGCACTATTGGTATCACTTCGTGTCGATTCTCACACCTACACAAGTAAAGCTTTGAGAGGAGCTCGGTTAGGATGTGGCACAAATTCAATGCAATAGTCAAAGTGACTCAAAGATGTTGAAAATGGTTCACAAATTTGCTCATGCAACAAGTAGATCACTAGCAAAGGTAGCACATGGAACACACGCACGGATAGATAAATGTGGGTGTGCAACCAAGGATGAGCGAAAATGTGGAAAACCACGGAAAGTGCTCGTGTTGCACAACGCTAGAGAGACGCTAACCGATTGCTTAATAGGCAGATACGCACTTGTACACGACCTATAAGAGGCAAAATGTAACGACTAACTATCACAAGTATGCTATGAGTGTATGATGTGCCGATGCTTGAGCACAAGATGATGTTGCTATGATGTATGATCTCTTTGGATGCAAGGCGTATGATGCTCTTGATTCTTTGCTTGGATTGGCTCTTTTGCTTAAAAGCTTTTGAGCTCTTTCTTTGGGCACATATGTATGCTTCTCGGATCAAGGTAGCTATTGTGTATGCGGAGCACTCTTGTGGCACACGGGGATATGCAAGATACCAAGATGATGTGATGTTACTCACAATGATGTAGTATGCAATATCTATGAGTATCACTAATGTGCACAAGTGTCGTGGCCCGGCAATACTCAAATGGCTAGTCTCAATGGGAAAGCTACGCAAAGATGGTTCATAGGGTGACAATGCAATTGCAAGGTAGAATGAGCAAAGTGTCGTCGATGTTACCGTCCTTGCCGAAGTTGAGTGGTGGTGTTGTCGAAGTTTTGCCATCCCAAGGTAGCCTAAACATCCAAGGAAACGGTGAAACCACAACTCAAGTATCCAAGGCAGAGGTAGAAGCACTTTTCAAACTCAGAGCGGGAAAACGATGGTGGTTGCGGAAGGTAGAACGTAACTGAAGAAAATCAGCTGCGTCAGGAAATGTCGGACGTCCGGAAGGTACCGTTCGTCCGGTCTTTCTGATGGGGTCGGACGTCCGGTGGTTGCCGGAAATCCGGTAAAACGTTCTGTTGTCGGGGTGCCGGTCGTCCGGTAATCGTCGGTCGTCCGGTAGGTTTAGGACTGGGTTGGTGGGATCCGTGGCGAAAAATGGTGAAACGTGGTCGGATTTACGGTGGAAAAACAGTGAAAAGATGGGGAAATGCTAGATCGACACGTGGCACAGCAAATCCATGGAACAAATTCAACAAAATCTTGCCAAATCAACAGATCACAAAAAAAAAATTTGGGGCTCTTTTTGTGGGGAATTTTCGAAATAGGGAAGAACACGACAAAAACAAGCTAGAAAACAAGGTGTGGGGCTCCAAAATCGTGAGAAACCTTTGCTCTTGATACCATAATGATACAGGGTGGAACCCTAATCAGCGGATCTTTCACGTTTGGAGGTTGGCACACGATGAACACGGGGATCACAAGAGAAAGACGGGGGGGAAAACACAAGAGGAAAACACTCAATCAACACGAAGATAATCACACAAGCGCTAGATTCGCGATACAAGGTCGAGATACATGATCCAAAGTCAACACCAGTGATACAAAGATAGTCTTCTCCGTGAGGAGGTCTTGATATCCCTGGGGATCTTCTCCGTGAAGGAGGTCCTGAATCCGTAGTGGATCTTCTCCGTAGAGGCGCACCGTCTCGTGGGAGAAATCCACACAAGTCTGAGAAATGAGCTAAACCACAACTACGTCTAAAGGAAGGAGGTCAACGGGTATATATTACAAAGGGGTCGCCGTCGTAGCGGACGTCCGTGGGTTACCGGACGTCCGGTGGTTCCGGAGGGACCGGACGTCCGGTAATCCTCGGATTTCCGCTATTTAGCTTCTGTCGCCGTTGTCACGGACGTCCGGTGGCTTCCGGTCGTCCGGTCGTCTGGGGGATGCCGGACGTCCGGTGTCTTCCGGTCGTCCGGTGCCTGGGAGTCGCCGGTCGTCCGGTGCAGGCCGGATGTCCGGTGCCTGTAGCATCTTCAGCATTCCTTCTTCTTGTATCGTGTACTTGTCGGGCCTGTCCTCTTGAGCATCGTGTAGAGCTGTCCCGCAGCCTTCGTCCAAGCACCTGAGTATGCATAGAGTCTCTGATGAAGGTAGAAGCCGTGTCTCAAGTGAATCCGAAAGATGTAAAGAGAGGAGCGAGGTCACCTCGGTCTCGAAAGCTCTTGCACGGGCTCTAGTCATGGGTCCTTTGGGCACTTGGTGAGGCGATGAGGGGTCCATGGTGATGGCCCTAGGATACACCGTATCAAAAGCTTTATTGATCAAGTGGGGTTCTGTGACGTCTTGGTCTGGTCGTTGAACACAAACGAAGTACGCGAAGTTGCAGCTATGGCGAACTTTAATCTAAACAAAACCCAAAGTCTAAACGACGCCCTAAGGGCTGTATATATGAGGGAAAGAGGGGGGAATTTCGTGGCCCTTGGTGGAGGGGTCCGAAACCAACCCTAACTCTTGTTTCCCCACACATACGGACTCTAAAACAGCCTATACTCAAGTATATCGAAATTACATGGGCCTGGCCCAATAATAAGGTGACACAGCACCTATAATAGCTTCTGGACGAAATTTATGAAGTGGCTTCTTGTATATTTCGTCCAAGGCTTCTCGCACTCATTATGGTGGCTTCAAAGTCCTGAAATCATCAATTGAAACTCCATTCTTATTCCCTTTGCGCATGCCATCATCTCCATTCTTGATCTTGCTCCAATGTTCATCCTTCTTGTCCAAGCTAGGCCCTTCATTTGTAAGCAAGACAAATGTATCCAATTTAGGCAGCATCATATTCTCATGAACATTAGATTCATTACCAAGAAACGAAAGTACCTTGTAATTTAATTGGCGTGCGCGAGCTCTAGTAATTGGTCCTGTATATGTGTCAGCTGGAGCTGTGGGTGTAACCTTGTTAGTGATGTCCTCATCAAGTCATCCTCGGAAACTGTTTACCTCGGACCTTCGAAACGCATCCGCTATACTAGCTGTGGCAATACTCCCGAACTATCTCCCCAGTACTGGGTGACATCGGGGTTATCTCACCATCAACCGCATAGAAGAGTTTTCGATGTCGGCCACCTCTGGTATTCTAGAACCGCTATGATACATTTGTGATGACAACACCTCGGAGCTCAACTCCCCAGGACACTGCCACAACCCCTATGACAGGAGGCATCGAGAACAATGTTCACGTCACAAAGATATCAGAACAATCCAAACAATACCCGCGTGATCAAAAAAAATTTGGTGAAATTTTGAGAGTAGAGGAGATAGAACAACGTCAGGAGTCCTCACCAGAGCGACGAAGGGGATGAGGAGTAAAAAGAAATCCTAATCTCCGATATATATATATATATATATGTATATATATATATACATGTATA
>LR738716.1:39785753-39805339 GCA_902687465.1 Secale cereale
TTACTATTGCCATGCCCCCACCCTGGCGCGGCCTCGATGACCGGATGCGGCCGCCACCGGCCCCTGGCGCGGCCTCAAACACCGGATCCGGCCGCCCGTGGCCCTTGGCGCGGCATCGACCACCGGATTCCGGCCGTCGCCAGCCCCTGACGCGGCCTTAACCGCCAGATGCGGCCACCACCGGCCCCTGGCGCGGCCTCAAACGCAGGATACGGCCGCCCCTGGCCCTTGGCGTGGCATCGACCACTGGATTCCGGCCGCCACGGGCCCCTGACGTGGCCTCAACTGCCGGATCCAGCCGTCCCCGGCCCTTAGCGCGGCAGCTAGCCCCCCATCTCCCCTCAGGCAGCCGTGGACTGCATCTCCATCCCCCTGGCCGGATTCGTCCATTCTCGAGGTGTGACGCTGTTCCCCGATGCCGACGAGCTACAACGCCCATTCCCAGCTCACCCTCGTTGCTGTTTTTGTTTGCAGGTCAAGCCGCCACCCTCCCCCGCGGTGGACGGATCCGGCATGATCCTAGTCGTCGTGATGGATGCTTGCCGGCCAATTTCTTATCACCGGAGGCCATCCCTGAGACCCAACACCCAACGCCCTCCTTCGTATGGCGCCTGAAGAGGCCCCAGTGGTGGTCCGCCTTCCACCACCGGCCCCTGTGCCATTCGCGAGGTGAAGCTACCTCCCAGTTTGCAGGGGTGTGCATGTGTAGTACGGCAGGCGCAATGATGCAGTCCGGCAGGGTAGCTTGTGAAGTGCGCACACGCCACAGCAGCACCACCTCCGCCCCCACACGGCGGGGTACTGTCGTGCAGTTCGCCACGTCCTCCAGATCCACGGCCACGGGCGTCGTCCTCGTCGTCAGCAAAGGACGAGGGAAGCAGCAGATGTCTGAATTGTTGGTAAGAACTGGCTGAGCGCTCTGCAATTTCTATTTTGTTAGTCTTCCTTCCGTGCTCAGCTGTCGGTTCTAGCTATGATGTGCGTCCGATTTCTGATCGGATGGCTTTCGCGCAAATGAGGGCGATGGATTTATGATTTGTACTATGGTTATCTAACCATGCCACAAATTTCTGTTTGGTTGTTTTGATCAGGAGGAAGGATTTGGAGGCACAGAGCCTGCAGCCGAGCGGCAAGGTCGGGCTACTGGCTAAATGCCCAACAGGCCATCCGCCTCTGGAACGTTGCAGCTGCTCGTGGCACGAGGAAGAGAGGCCTATCCGCCTCTGGAACTCTATCGTCAGATCACCCCATCACAACTCTATTCTCCCCAACATGTACTTCATCCATGTCGTTTCTCACAGCTCCCTCCTCTAACTGTTGCAGTTCAATTGATTTTTGTGGTTGGCTGTAGCTCACGGTGACTGAGCAGGTTGCAAAACATTGCGGTTTTTGTGGTGTGGCTATAGCTCACGGTGACTGAGAAGGTTGCAAAACATTGCGGTTTTTGTGGTGTGGATGTAGCTCACGGTGACTGAGCAGGTTGCAAAACATTGCGGTTTTTGTGGTGTGGCTGTAGCTCACGGTGACTGACCAGATTGCAAAACATTGCGGTGTGGTTAGCTGGCCATCGATGTGCACTTCGTTTTGGGGGGCAGTACGTTCTTTGTGGAAGTGCACATCCTTCGGCCCGCGCGACATGAAGCTCCGTTTGCGCGCATGTGTGGCTTGGCTACCTATTTCATTTAGTTCGCATGATACCTTTTTTATGTGATTCCTGCCTATTTCTTAATTGTTGGAGTTCACTTCTTTGTATTTATTGAAACATCATGTAGTGCTCTGTGAAACTCTCTGTTGTTCACTTGTAAAAACAAATAGCGGTTCCCTTTGTAAAAAAATGCAGCCATTTAGTGGTTCACCTTGTAGAAAAAGAAAGAAATCCTCATGGGAGGTTCACTTCTTTTTCTAAATGCAATTTGTTTTGTTTGTGGGATGATTGAAAAAGAAGTTCACTCCACTTGTTTAGCAGCTCATTACCCATTTGTATGAAGTGCAATTTGTTTCGTGTGTCTAAAAAATCAATCGACTACATCAACACGTGTAGTGCGTTTGGTCCTCAGATGTGGTTCATTTTTTAGATTGATGTTGTTCACTTGCACATAACATGAAAGTGTCAAATTTTTAGTGAAACAAGAAGATAGTAATGCAGTGCACTTTCGTCTAAAAAAAGTCCATTGCAAAGGACTCTTTGAAGCTCACTTTGTTTCTCTCCACGAAGTTGGCCATAAAAAAACCATTGCGGTTCACTTGGTGATCCAAAAACAAAAACACATCGGAAAAGCAGGTCACTTCTCAACACTTCTCAAACACGCGTAAAAAAATTAATTAGTACGAACAAAGACAACAGCAAATCATGAGGTTCACTTTTGGTAGTGTTCCGCTTTACTTTCGGGAATGTTGCGGTCCACTTTCCTTCGAATTTTTTTTTGGAAAAAAGACAACAAAACTCCTCTGAGAAAAATCTACGTCCAACAAAATAAATCATGAGGTTCGGTTAACTGTCTGATGCAGTGCGTTCTTCAGTTTGAAGCAGTGCGCTTTTCGCGTTTTTGTAATTTCAAAACTGCTCTTAAACCGTAATGAATTAGAGGGCGTGTTCTACATGAGAAAGTAGCGTCTCGACGATATCTTTCCAACGGTGTATCATTTGGATCATTTTGGCCAACGTTTTGTAAAAATTTCACGAAAAAACGGCTGCTGCCGTTCGTAGTCAGCCGCATGATTTTCAAATTTAACTAAAAACCGTAAGGAATCTCAAAAACATTTCAACATATGAAAGTTGCGCCTTGTTTGTAGCTTTCCAACGGTATATTACACGCCTTATTTCGATAAACGGTTAAAAAACTGGAGTAAAAACAGTACCGAAAATTTGAAAAAATTCGAAAAACACAATTCCGCGATTTAGTAAATTCAAAACTGCTCTTAAACCATAGCAAATTAGAAAAAATAATAGATATGAAAAAGATGCGTGGCGACGATACCTTCCCAACGGTGTATCATATGTTACATTCCGACGAGCGGTTTAGAAAAAACGCCAAAAAACGCTCGCTGCCATTCGTTGTGAGACGCACGATTTTCGAAACTGCTCTTAAAATTTTAAAAAGTGTTCAATATGGCGAAGTTGCGTCTACTCCATAGCTTTTCAACGGTATATTACACGCATAATTCCGATAAACAGTTAAAAAACTAAAGCAAAAAAGGTACCGAAAAAACAACACGTACAGTTTTTTCAACATGAAGTTCGCTGGTCTCTGTGGTGCGGTGCGTATAGCTTTCCAATGCAGTTTTACAATGCAGTTCGGAAGTGTTATGAGAATATTATTCTCATAATGTTATGAGAATAGACCGGCTATATATATATATATATATATATATATATATATATATATATATATATATATATATATATATATATATATATATATATATATATATATTGTGTTATCCCAATAAACAAGTTCAACATGGAGCAATCTTCCATCTTCACCTGCAACTAACAACGCTATAAGAGGGGTTGAGCAAAGCGTACTTAGCCAACCAACGATTTGCTAGGAAGGCGGTTAGAGTGTTTCATGGCAACAATAGGAGGCTGACAAACAGGAATAGGCATCGAGACATATCTAAAGAGCAAGACAACTAGCATAGGCAAAGATAGAGATGATATCGGGGAATGGTCATTTTTCCTGGGATTCCACAAGGAAGAAAAATGAGTCCATGAAGAAGACAAATCCTCACAACTCCGGAACGAAACCAAAGCTAACGAGAGAAGCATACCGGAAAGAAGTAAACAACATGGTGAACACACATATCATAACCATGGCATGATGCACAAGCAAGTATGATGCATGTCCGGTTTAATTATGCATGGCATGGCAAAGTGCATCAAACAACACTACAAGTTAAGTGGAGCTCAATATGGAACGAGTTGCATATTGACAAAATGCCACATTCAAACATTTAGTTCGCTCTCGTTTATGTAGACAACAATATTAAATGTTGATTAACATGGCAAGAGGTGAAGCATGAGCAAAACTACACTATCTAGTCATTTAAATGAGGACAGAAATAACAAACAACAATTCCGGAAAATCCCCATGTCATATTTAGAAATTATTAAAGCAAACAACAATTTAAACATTTAAGGTTGTTATCATGATGCGGATGAAAAATGCAAGTTTTATGCAATTTTTAGTTAAAAGTTGACATGAAGATGATATGAAGCATTTACCGCCACGACGGAAGGAAAGGGGTATCATGGCGGCGAAAACGGGAATGGTGCCACGGCAACGTTCCGATTCCGAAACTCGTTGAGATGCCGACGCAAAAGAAGGGTGGCGTGAGCGTGTCATGCAAGATGATAGGTGGGGTGATAGCGTTACCGGGTTCCCACGGGTTGACGACAAGGCAAACGAGGGGCACTTCGGACTCGAGGCAAATAAGTATTTCATCTCATACATCACACAACATTCATCCACGGGGTCATCGCCTCGGCGGTTATACCTTCGAAGAGTGCATTCGGGGCGGTTCGAGTTCGGCGGTAGTGGAAGTAGACGTTCACGTTTGAAGTGGGAAGTAGTAGTTCCGTTTCGTAGTCGTGCATGTCAAGGGTAGTCGTACTCATCTCGTCGTGGAAGTAGTGGTACTCGGCGTCTTGTTGAACCCAAGCGATGGTAGTCGTACATGACGTGTTGTGGAAGTAGTTGTACTCGCGGTCCTCGGTGACAGTAGTGGTACACGGTTCGAGTTCGTTCGGGGCCGTCATGGTACTTGCCGCAGGGGTACTTGTCGCATCGTCGGGCGTAGTGGTACTTGACGGTCATCGTGTAGTCGTACCATTCCGTAGATGTTCATGCCATTGTAGTCGTTCGGTGATAGAGTCAAATTTGGCGCATCCAAAACGAAGCAACACGAAAGGCCTCGGATGGACAGCAACAAGGCAGTGCACAGGGACTGGCGCTAGCAGCAGCAAAAGACGACAGAGTCGGCCGTTGCGGTGGCGCTGGAGGTGGCCGGGAAGCGGATCCGGCAGCGGTGGCAAAGACGTGGCCGACGTGTCCCGTTCATTTGCTCGAAGCAGAGGCGGGGACGAGTCGCTCGACGACAAGGAGGCAGGCCGAAGAACGCACGAGAGGCCCGACGAGGTGGTCATGCTCGCGAGGATGAGGTCGAAGGAGAGCCATGGGTTCGCCGGAGTTGGCCGCTTGGTGGTGGTCGTCGGCACGGGCGGCTGGGTCGAGAAGGTCGTGCACTTGGCGAGGCAGGAGGCGATGCAGACGAATCCTTGGGGCACCATGGCGCGGCGGTGCTCGACAGGGGGGAGAAAGTGGCCGGCGCGGCGGCGACTGGTGCGGTCGGTGTCGAGGCCAGAGGCGAGGTGTGGCGACGCAGAGGGAGCACGGCAGAGCAGCTATGGCGCGACAGCAGCTTGGATGGCCTCGGGCGGCAGGGAGGCCGGCGAGGAGAAGGAGTGGTGGCCTAGTAGCGCGGCGGCGAGAGCGAGTGCTCGAGGAGCTCCTCTCCTCGGGCGCTCGGGTGACGGGGGCGAGGGGGAGTGGGTCGGGAGGACAGAGAGATCGAGGGAGAGAGGGGTCTGCGCATGGGATCGAGGACGAGGACTGGCGGCGCGATAGGAGGACACGAGGGATGAGCGGGTCAGGGCTAGGGTTTAGAAGGCTGGCCACCGGCTGGGCCTTAGGGAGGCCGCGGTGGCCTGGGCCAGCTGCGGCTAGTTGCTGGGAGGCCCAGATGGTCTATCTCTCTCTCCCTTCTCTCTTAAATAAAATAAAAAATAGAAAAAGAGAAAGAAAAGAAAGGGAGGTTAGGGAAGGAATTTGGGCATGGGGGTAATTTTCCCGGACTCACAAAAATGTGCTTGTACCGAGAAAATAGGAATGGCCATCTTGCAAGCTCTAAATTCAAATGGTTTGAACAAGGAGTAGGATTCCGAAGTGTCCAAAAATGTTGAACATTTAGGAAGAGCCTCGATGAAACGATAAAAGAATAAGAGGACAAGTCGGAGACAAAGAATTGAGATAACAAAGGCATTGGGATTTATTTGCAAGTGTGTTAAGGGGAATTCCAAATTAATGGAATAATTATTATAGCTCCCTAATAATACTGGGAGGGTATTTTATAAAGAGAAATCACCATATGAATATCCCTCGATTTAAATGGAGCCACACAATTTATTTAGTTATGTTTTCAACAAAAAAAAGATGATGGCATGATGACATGACGCAATGCAAAAATAAAATAGAGCAAGCAAAAGAAACACACGGCGAAACCCGGAATAGATGGAAGTCTTCTCGAGCATCGGTCTTGGGGCGTCACAATCCATGAGCGGCTTTCTCTCAAAAGAAATATCCTCTTTTCTAGGGTTCCTGTTCAGAATCTGCTTCTTGAGCGAATTGAAACCACAGAGACATTTGAAGATATGGAAACAGTTGAAGCATTTGAACATTCAGCTAAAAATTTAGAATTATCACGTTCTATGCATTTTAAGCATGGAGCAACAAAATATTCCTGAAATGTGCTGATCTATTGAGCGAGTAGTGAATCATTGTCCTTCTGAAGATAATCATGAGACGCTATGAGCTTCTTGAGTTCTTGCTTCCTTTTAAGAAACTCATAGGCAAAAGCTTCTAGTGTTCGGCTGAGAGGGCACATGATGACTTTCAAGTTCGTCATATTGTGACTTTGGGGATCTGAGATCTTCACACAAACCTTGACTGTGATCCATGTCAATCATCTAATAGATCATCACTTTTGTCTAGAATTTTTTGTATCTTTTCCATAGCAGTTCATTGTTCAGTTGCAATTTTAGCCAATTTCCAATAGCTAGGTTTTGCTTCATAATCAGAGTCATCATGACTTGACGTACTATAGTAAGCTTCTCATGAGATTACCTTGGCACCTATTTCCATGAAGCAATAGGTGGGAGTGTAGTCATCAGCACAGTCTTCAGGGTTGGTAGAGTCACCATTTTTCATGATCGAAGATGGACTTGCTGATGAACTCCGTAGCGAGGGCCAAGCTCGCAACCCCAGTGTCGGACTCCTCCACATATTCCTCAGTATCATCTTGATCAGATTCTTCCTCAAAATCCATTTCCTTCCCAATGAAAGCTCGAGCTCTACCGGAGGTGATTATGCGGATCATCCTTCAATCATCCCCATGGGCTCTACTTCGACTCCTCAAGCTACACGACCTATGACAAGAGCTCACGCAAAGGCCATTGAAACAATGGTGAAATCATTCCTATATGTGGTTGACATGGATACAAATGGAACATGGATGCTACCTCACCAAGATGTGCTATGTGTCATTAGGTACGAGGACGATCACCACCAAGCAGCTAGGGAACATACCAGAGACCAAGGAGAAGGAACCCAAGGCCAAAAGGATGAAGGAGAAGGCCACAAGAAAGAGGACTACACCTCCTAGGAAACCTCGTGCGCACGGGCCTCCCCAAACTCGTGTCCACGGGCCTCCCAGGAAGCTTCAGGCAGAGAAGTCACGCACTCCCGTGCGCACGGCCTGCACACCCCATGCGCAGGGGCCTCCCCGCTGTAGCACCCCGTGCGCACGGGCGTGTCCGTGCCCACGGGACCCTCGTGCGCAACGGCTCCCCAGGTTTCGGCTGAGGAGCTCCTGTTTCAGCCACCAACTCACCCCCTTCCATCCCCTCTCTATATATTTCGTACCTAGACCATATGTTAGGGTTAGCAAAGTATTACATTACATTTGAGAGAGCTTTGCTCCTTGTATCACTCCTCTAGGAGATCAAGACCTCCTAGGAGAAGATCCCTAGTGGATATCACACTAGTATAGCGAGGTGCTATACAAACGGTTTTTAACCCCTTTCCGCGACAGTGTTCTAAATTGTCGCCAAGTGAGTGACTGTGATAGGGGGATCCTTCCCACACGACCTAGAAACCATCGGTGATAGGGAGCCTTGATGCATATACAGTACTCCCTACTCCTTTGTGCTCGCATTGCCATCGCGGTCGGTATTCTATGGTGCTACCTTTACGATGTGTGACCCATCACAAATAGTTCACGATTATAGAAGTAGACAATCACACACATTTACTTTTCCTCGACTGTGTGTGATTCGATGTAAGAGTGCAACAGCTATAAAACTATATGCGAAGCTTGAATACATCCCACACGATTCATCCATCGTACCCGTGTCGGATGATCGACCTATCGCATACGTTCTTCTATGACCAAATGTTTGCGATGTGCACAACATCACAAACAATCCATAATTGCGAAGCATGTGTGATAAGGTGACTATCGCAAACATTTAATAAGAAAGAATTGTGTGTGATGATGTTGTTAATCGCAAACGTTTTTTCTTGGCTGATTGTGTGTGCAGTAGAGATTGATCGCACACGTAGTGGATCCTAGAAACGTGTCTGATCTCCACGTCTATCGCAGACATTTCACTTTCGCAAACCGTCTGTAGTGTAATCCCTAATTAATCTCTAATTAAAAATCACATGTTTTGAATTTGAAGTAGGCAATCACTTATTTCATATCCAACCATGTTTATTACAAATATAGGTTCAACCACGAATGCATAATTCGATGCACAGGTACATATACTAAAGGACTACAGAAGCACCAAGTAAAGAATGATGAACCATAGTTGTACTAAAGACTGTAAAGAGAGAGGTGAAAGACATTCTGGTTGCTGGAGAAGATGAAGTGGAATGCCCATATTGTGCCCTCCTCCATGCATAATGCGTGCACGACTCTAGGCCAACCCCTTGTGATGGTTGCCCGCCCATCCTTCACTGTCTTCATTAGGACTTCTCGACGCTCATTGTAGTATGGATGAAATACTTTAACCTTCAATGCGTGTCCACCAATCATGTACTCTGTGAGGTAATCTTGAGTGAACTGATTTGGGAACCACTGTGAACGAAAAAGATTCAGACATTGTTGTCTAACAACTCATTATGGGCAGTAAAAAGAGAAGGTTGCAGAGTTTGTAGTTACCATCCTACAGCTCACTGTTGTGTTGGATAGAGCATAAACAAATAATTTGCTTGCCATCGTATCTTTTTGCTAATAATCCTTATCAGTTTCCTCACTTGATGCTTGTTCATGCATTTCTCATTGCCCCATATGCAAAAAGGGTCGATGTGTGGATCCTTGCTAAGGGCATATGTACCTACAAGCAACAAGTCAATATTAGAAGCAAACTAGTGTCCAGGCCTGAATCTATATGCACTACATTATGGAACGACGGGGGGATTATAAGTCGAGGGATGAAACTAACCTCGGCGAAAAATGGTGGCCACTCCCGTTGTTGTCCTGCATAAGTAGTGGAAAGGCATGATACGTACAGCATCCTTAACATCAAACAAATATAGCAAAGGTAAGCAACATCGTATCCAAATGATAGCTTGAATGTGTTGGTTTCGGCATGTTGTTAAAGCAGATATAAAATGGAAGGCAATGTTACCGACAACATGCTTAACAGCCATCAAATATTGCAATTCAAACTGGTATTGTTGAAAATGAGTAGAACGTAGGTAATGCTTAAACATCACACTGGATAAATGTGCAAAACTAAAATAACGGGCATGTGTTAACTACACCAGGCATAACTGGAACCAAATAAAGCCGTTCAAACTGGTATTGATGCAGTCGAGCGGCACAGTTCCGACTCGAACATAATGAACATCATATTGTGAATGACTAAAATAAACAAGGCATAAATGATAAGTATAACAGCCAAATATAGCCATTGAAAACTGGACAAAGTCTCATTGCAACCAACCTAACAAGCAAATACAGATAAACATGGCATATGCTTGAAAACTGGACAAATGCTCACTACAACCAACCTAACAAGCAAATATAGATAAACAAGGCATCTGCTTGAAAACTGGACAAATACTCACTACAACCAAATATAGATAAACAAGGCATCTGCTTGATAACTGGACAAATGCTCACTGCAACTAACCTAAGAACCAAATACATATAAACAAGGAATCTGCTCGATAACTGAAAAAATGCTCACTGCGACCAACCTAACAACCAAATAAAGATAAACAAGGCATCTACTCACTATAAACAACCAAAGATAGCCATTTGTGAAATTGAAGTGGACAATTCATACTTAAACATCACATAGCCCTATTGAACAATACATTTTTACATAACTGAAATAATTAAACACGCCACAGTTAAAGCACCACATGGCAAATGCTACTACAACAAAGGGTACGAGTTGGCAAGCTAGAAAAGGTAAGATTTGCTGATAGGATGTTGCCTCACATGTCATGGACGGGGTCTGTCCAGTTACAAGAGCACAGACCCATGGTGCGCTCTCTGATGTCGTAGATGGGCTGTTTCACCTTGGAAGAACCTTTGTGGGTGCCCTCCTCATGCTCGTGGTCGTGGTCAATGAGATCTGACTTGACAGTTGACGATCCCAAGCCGCCATTGTAGAACATGTCCTTCGAAAATGACAAAATGGGCTTGATGGCATACAAGGATCACAAATCCTTGACCGCTTGGCGGAGGAGATCAGTGGCAGTGATGTCGAAGAGAACGATGGTGGTCTAACCATAGGAGTTGGGGATGGACCACTTAACCCGTGACATGGCCCGCATGAAGCCATCGCCGTCGACGAGCTTGATGTCGTAGCCGGCTTTACTGAGATACGGTAATACGCTAGCCCGCTAACATGAAGCCTTTGGCATGGCAACGTAGTCAACATCTTCGTCGGCTTCTGCGGTGACGTGTTGCTCCGGGATCGTCAGGTCGGGGCGAACGGCGGCCACCTCACCAACGCCCGCCGGAGAGGCCATGATAAACCTCTTGTTGGCCGAACGCTCGCTATACGTGGTCGAGCTAAGGCTGTGACATTTGGGAGCAGGGGATGTGGATCTAGCGGGGACGGACATCGCGGGCCTCATCTAAAAACTCACGGGAGTGGGGAGACGGTATGGGAATCGCTGGGTAACCTGGACATTATTATCTAAGCTAGGAGGAATGGGCAGACCGGCAGGGGTTGGCAGCGGTGCCAGCGGCAGCGGCAAGCTAGGGTTCGAGGGGGAGGGGTAGGGTGGGGGACGGTGGAGGGGGGGTGTTTGTAATGCCCAGTATGCGACTATGTCTCCCACGTGTCGAGGCACGACTTAAAGACATAAGCGCATACTAGAATGATCTCAAGTATGGTATCTTTGCACATCTCATGTAAAATTCAGGGATGAAATAGGAAAGATAGTTGGCTTACACTCGCCACGTCACACAATGAATACAATAACAATACGTCATCCAAATAACACAGGGTCCATCTGAAGAATACTAGATCTATAGTTCTTGCAATGGGAGAAGTGCTTGGCTTTGGGTTCAATCTTGCGGTGTCCTTTCCCAGTGACAGTAGGGGCAGCAAGGCACGTATTGTATTGTTGTCGTCGAGGATAAAAAGATTGGGTTTTCATCATATTGCTTGAGTTTATCCCTCTACATCATGTCATCTTGCTTAAGGCATTACTCTATTCGTATGAACTCAATACACTAGATGCATGCTGGATAGCGGTCGATGTGTGGAGTAATAGTAGTAGATGCAGGCAGGAGTCGGTCTACTTGTCTTGGACGTGATGCCTATATACAATGATCATACCTAGATAGTCTCATAATTATTCGCTTTTCTATCAATTGCTCGACAGTAATTTGTTTACCTGCCGTAGAATATCGCTATCATGAGAGAAAACACTAGAGAAAACTATGGGCCCCGGGTCTATCTCTATCATATTACTTTCCCGTCAACTAGCCAATTTCTTTCGCCGTTGTTTATTTTCTTTCTTTACCTTTTTGTTTCTATATCAAAAATACCAAAAATATTATCTTATCATCTCTATCAGATCTCACTCTCGTAAGTGACCGTAAAGATTGACAACCCCTTATCGCGTTGGCTGCAAAGTTCTTATTTGTTTGTGCAGGTGCGAGGGACTGGCGTGTGGTCTCCTACTGGATTGATACCTTGGTTCTCAAATAATGAGGGAAATACTTACGCTACTGTGCTGCATCTCCCTTTCCTCTTTGAGGGAATACAACGCAAGCTCAAGAGGTAGCATGTTGTTGCACTCTTGTGACCCTAGGCCATGCATCATGTCTACTCTTGTCCTTGTTCATCATGTTCATGCATCATGTGTTTGAGCATGGCATTATGATTGATTGTGTTCCAGTGTTGCATTGTTGTGTTTGATTAGAGCCCGGTGACGATACGGGGTACGAGGTTACTACCGAGGCTGAGTTTGAGGAGCAAGGTTACGATCCCTCCGTGGAATCAACAACCAAGATGACCATACCCAGATATCACTACTATCTTTGCCTATGCTAGATGTCTCGCTCTTTAGATATTGCCTTGATGTCTATGTTTGTTTGTCAGCCTTCCTATTGTTGCCATGAAACTCTCTAACCACCCACCTAGCAAATCATTGTTTGGCTACGTAAGGTTCGCTCAGCCCCTCTTATAGTGTTGTTAGTTGCAGGTGAAGATTTGAAGATTCTTGCTTCGTGATGAAGTTATTGTTGGGATATCACAATATATATAATCTATTAAACTAAATCATCTATATATTGGTATTGGGTGGAAGGCTAAGCCTCTTGCTTGGTGTTTTGTTCCACTCATGCCACCCTAGGAACTGTTAAACCGGTGTTATGTTCCTTGATTTTGCGTCCCTAACACGGTTGGGGTTTATGGGCCCCCCTCGATAACCCGCTTAGCGCTAAAGCTTTTCCAACAAGGCCCAACATTGGTTTTACTTTTTCCTAATAACTAAAACTTGCATAGGGCGTTGCAAACCCAAGTTCTTAATTAACAACCCTGGGCCAGTGCTCCTCATGAGTGTTGGTCCAAACTGGGGGTCCTGCAGGGCCACCTTGGGGAAACCCGAGGGCTGGTAAAAACCTGTAGCATCACCCATCCGATCGTGGCCTAAGACGAGATACGCGCGGCTACTATCAGGGTGTCGGCACGCCAGGAGGTCTTGCTGGATTAGTTTTACCTTTGTCGGAATATCTTGAGCACGGGATTCCGAGAATACTCGGGTCTTCCCACCTTGGAGTTGCGACTCCGCAGATCGTGAGCTTGTGATGGGCTAAGTTGGGACACCCCTGCAGGGTTTGATCTTTCGAAAGCCGTGCCCGCGGTTATGTGGCGGATGGGAATTATTTAATATCCAGTTGTAGATAACTTGACACCATGTTCGTAATACACTACCTGCGTAAGTAACCGTGACGGTCTCTTTCCGAAGGGGTTCGGGAAGTGAACACGGTGGGGTTATGCTTGACCGTGAGTATTTAGGATCACTTCGTGATCAACTTGGCGATTGTTGGCACTTGTTCTCTTCTCGCTCTAACCTCGTAAGCTAGTGCTAGTGCTGCTGCAACCTTGTTTAAGCCTTTTCACACCTAAGGCTTTGATAGTATTGCTACCCGGGAACGAGATTGCCGAGTCCTCCGTGGCTCACAAATTCTACACAACACCAGATGCAGGTACCGTTGAGAACTACACATGTGGTGGTTCAGAGTTGTATTGGGAGTTCGATGAAGAGCATGGACGTTACTACGTGTCTTATCCCGAGGATCAGTAGGGCTCTTACTAGGATGATCGGGACCTTGTGTTGCTTTATTTATGGTATCTTTCATTTGGATTTTCGTCTGTAGTCGGACTCTGATGTTATTTGGATGATGTATGTTAATGTATTACATTGTGTGACGTGGCGAGTGTAAGCCAACTACTCTTTTGCGCTTTCATCCCCTCTTTTACATGAGTCGTGCAAAGATACCATACTTGAGATCATTCTAGTATGTGATTATGTCTTTAAGTCGTGCCTCGACACGTGGGAGACATAGTCACATATTGGGCATTACAAGTTGGTATGAGAGCCTTCTCCGACCTAGGAGCCCCCTAATTGATCGAATCGTTAACGGTGGAGTCTAGGCACGCACAGAAGAATGTTTTGAGTCCTATATATATATCGGAGAGTAGGATTTCTTTTTACTCCCCATCCCTTCATCGGCTCTGGTGAGGACTCCTAACATTGTTCTATCTCTTCTAATCTCAAAAATTCACTAAATTTTTTTAGGATCACGCGAATAATGTTTGGATTGTTCCGATATCTCTGTGACGAAAACATTGTTCTCGATGCCTCATGTCATTTAGGGGTTGTGGCAGTGTCCCGGGGAGTAGAGCTCTGAGGTGTTGTCGTCACAAATGTATCGTAGCGGTTCTAGAATACTTAAGACGGCCGACATCGAAAACTCTTCTATGTGGTTAGTGGTGAGATAACCCCGACGTCACCCAGTACTGGTGGGATAGTTCGGGAGTATTGCCACAGCTTGTATAACAGATGTGTTTCGAAGGTCCAAGGTAAACAGTTTCCGAGGATGACTGGTTATGTGCTAAAGGATGGATACAGCTGGATGTAGGATTAGAGTTGAGTGCGTGGTGCTTCCCCTGTATCCCCAACACCCGATTGCATAACTGGAAACCTTTGGGAATTAATCGGTGGGTTCTTCTAGTAGCTCGTAGGCATTCTTCCAACGAGTGCACGGTATGAAGTTCGGGGTTCAACATCGAGTGAAGAGGTTTTATGGGCGTTGTTCCAATTGGGAGTTGCATCTTAAAGGGTCCTTGGCTATGCTAATCCGGGGATTGCAACACCCTTTTGAAACACGTTCCATGAGCATTCAACACGAACATGTGGAACGAAGCTTCTATGTTGTATTCGTTCTATCTGCTCCTTGTTGTTTTATTTACCTTTTGTTCTCCCAAGTGGCTTCTCGAGAAGATTGTTGTACCATTAAACCGTGGAATACATTCGTTCATTTTGTTCGAATGTTCTTATGAAGACTTATGTTGCAATTTCTAGCCGTTGATTCAGCTTATATATTTTCCATCAATGGCTAATAGTTGTCATCTCATTCAGGATGGCTCCTAAGAAGGTTCCCAACGCTAACACAGAGGGTGAAGTAGAGCGTGTTCCTGAACGTCCTCCTTCCCCTCCTCCTTCGTCTGAGGCATGGAGAGCAATTATGCAAGCGACCAACCAGAACACCCAGATGCTTATGCAAATGATGCAGAACTTTCAAGCCAACCAAGCAAATCAAGGCAATCATGGGAACTAAGGCCAAGGCAATCTATTCAATCAACCTCACTTTGCGACTCTCAACCAATTCCTGGCAAACCAACCGAAGTCGTTCAGTTACTGTGTGGATCCGCTAGATGCTGACGACTAGATCACAGATATCAAAAAGCACTTTGAATGCAGTAACGTGAGACCTGAGGATTATGTCAAGTTTGCCACTTTCCAACTCAAAGACCAAGCTGCTGATTGGTGGCAACAGTACAAAGATTCCAGAGGTGGACGTGAGATCTCGTGGAGTCACTTATGCAAGGATTTCTGCTCTCACCGCATTCCAACCAGTGTCATTGAAGGCATGTGTGAGCAATTCCGCAACCTGAAGCAAGGCACCATGTCCGTCTATCAATACAATGTCAAGTTCCAGAATCTTGCTCGTTATGCCAAGCAAGACATCCCAGATGCCAAGAGCAAGATTTATCAGTTCCGTGGTGGTCTGAGGATGAACTCCAACTAGCTCTCACCTTGTTCGAGCCGGATGAATTTGACCAATTCTACAATATAGCTCTCAAGCAAGAGGCAGCCCAGCTCAAGATTGAAGCTTCCAAAAAGAGGATCAGAAATGTTGTTCACTCCTCCTCTTCTTCCCAAGTGGTTGCCAAGCAGCAGAAGTTCTGGCTACCGCCTCCTCCAGTGCTCCGTCCTCCAAACAACAACAAGCACTCAGGTGGCCGTGGTTTCTCCCACCCACCAAACCCAAGCAATCAGTCGAAGCCTCAGTTTCAAGCTTCCAGATCAAGTGGTCCTTATCACCGGCCTCTCTCAGAAGTGATTTGCAACAAGTGTACTCAAAAGGGTCACTATGCCAACAAGTGTCCCAACCAAGGCGCCTTCCGCCTCCTCCACCTGTCAGCACTGCAATTGTCAAGCACAATCCCAAGACAGCAAGAGTGAATCAGATAAATGCAGCTCAAGCAGAGAATTATTCAGATGTGATACTTGGTAATCTTCCAGTTAACTCTATCCCTGCAAAAGTCTTGTTTGATTCAGGTGCATCTTGTTCTTTCATGTCTCAACCTTTTGCATCCAAGCACAATCTTGACATCAAAATTTTACCAAGGGAGTTATCAGTTACTTCTCCGGGAAAACGAATGCATTCTAGTGTGTTTGCTCCGGATATATCTTTTCATATGGGTGATTACAGTTTTCTAGTTTCTCCGGTTGTTCTCGGCAACTCCGACATTGATCGTATTCTTGGGATGGATTGGCTTTCCAAGCATGATGCAAACATTGATTGTGCAAATAAGGAAGCCAAGCTTACTCATCTTGACGAAGACTTGATTATCTTCGCCTCTCGAGATAACACAATCAGGCTATTCTCTCTCAATGACAAGGGCGAGATTAATGCCATTTCTCATATTCCGGTGGTCAATGAATATGAAGATGTTTTCCCTGAAGAGCTTCCAGGCATGCCTCCCCATCGTCAAGTTGAATTCGTCATTGAACTCGAGCCTGGTACCGAGCCAGCATGTCCATGTCCGTACAAGCTTTCTCCTGATGAGTTGAAGGAGCTGAAGAAACAACTTGATGAGCAAGAACGTATGGGTCTAATCAGGCCTAGTACCTCTCCTTGGGGCCGTGGTGTTCTATTTGTCATGAATAAGGATGGAACGGAACTCCTTTGCGTTGATTACCGGCCATTGAACAAGAAGACAATAAAGAACAAGTATCCGCTCCCCAATATCAATGAATTGTTCGAGCAGCTCAAAGGAGCAAAGGTGTTCTCGAAGCTCGATCTCCAGATGGGTTATCACCAGATCCGTATCCGTGAAGAGGATATTCCCATGACCGCATTCAGAACAAGTTTTGGCTCTTATGAAAACACGGTCATGTCTTTCGGCCTTGCTAATGCTCCACCCACCTTCTCAAGGATGATGCACTTCATATTCAACCCCTACACCAATGAATTTGTTCTCGTCTATCTGGATGATATCTTGGTATTCTCCAAGAATGAAGAAGACCATGCCAAGCACCTCTGTTTGGTCCTGGACAGACTCCGTGAACACAAGTTCTATGCGAAGTTCTCCAAATGAGAATTCTGGCTGGATAAAGTCTTATCACTACAGGAAACAGGTAATTTGCCGTCTGCCACGGCGGACGACAAAGGTCTTTGCCGTCCGCCGCGGACGGCAAAAGGCCCCGGGAAAGAAAGGGATGGCAAACAGCTACTATGACGTCTGCTTCGGATGGCTGATGGTAAAGGGTCCTTTGCCATCAGCAGCGGACGGCAAAGAAAGCAGATGGCAATAAATGCATTGTTACTCCGTTAGGTGGTTAACGGCAGGCCTTTGCCGTTAGCCGCTAACGGCAAAGCCTTTGCCGTCAGCCACTGTAGGCAAACTGACGAAATTGGTCAGCCTCCCAGGAGGCACAGTTGCCTGCCACGTGGCCTCTTTGCCGTTCGCCGCTGATGGCAAAGGACCCTTTGTCGTCGGTGGCCGATGGCAAAGAGCCTGCATATTGGCTCTTTTTTTCTTTTCTTTTTTGAATCCAACAATTTTCACAGCAAATATATATGACATATATAGATATATTTCACAGGGCTATTTAACAGCAATCATATCACATATCCAGCACATAAGTTTCATCCATTCATACATAAGCAAGTTCCATCCATACACATTGTTCCATCCATATACATATTACAATGCAAAGTTTCATCAAGATAGCAAGTTCCATCATAGCAAGCTAGATACAATGCAAAGTTTCTTCAAAGAAAAAGCAAGCACTTCATCGTAGCAAGCTAGCTTCCATGAAGTGAATGAAATCTGCAAAATGGAAAATAAGAAAGTTAGAAATAGGTGACTAGAACAAGAAGAAGACTAGAACAAGAAGAAGACTAGAACAATAAGTATATGTCATTTATGAGCTAACTTAGGTGAAATGGATCATATATGAGCTAACTAAGTTGAAATGGGTCGTTTATGAGCTAACTAAGGTGAAATGGATCGTTTTTGAGCTAACTAAGGTGAAATGGATCGTTTTTAGCTAACTTGGGTGAAATGGATCATTTATGAGCTCACTTAGTTGAAATGGGTCATTTATGAGCTAACTAAGGTGAAATGGATCGTTTTTGAGCTAACTAAGGTGAAATGGATCATTTTTGAGCTAACTTAGGTCAAATGGATCATTTAAGAGCTAATTTAGGTGAAATGGATCGTTTTTAGCTAAGTTAGGTGAAATGGATCATTTAGGAGCTACTCTAGGTAAATTGGGTCATTGTAGAGCTAACTTGGACAAACTGGATCATTTTTAAGCTAACCTAGGTATGATGGGTCATTTTGGAGCTAACCTAGGTGAAATGGGTAATTTATGAGCTAACCTAGGTAAGATGGGTCATTTTGGAGCTAACCGAGGTGAAATGGGTCATTTTGGTGCTAACCGAGGTGAAATGGGTCATTTTGGAGCTAACCTAGGTGAAATGGGTCATCTTAAAGCTAATGTAGGTAAAATGGATCATTTAGGAGCTAATCTAGGTAAAATGGGTCAGCAGCAGCTGTCACCCTACCTCCTCTCCCGCGACCACGTGATCCACCTCCTCTCTTCTTCTTACCTCGTCCCCTGCTGGGCACCATGGTCGACGAAGAAGGGCCCGGCGGTGTCGCCATACTGTCTAGCAACACTGGGCGGAGAGGTACGTGTGGAATGGAAGACCTCACACCACGCGCCGACGAAGAAGGGGCCTCGGCGCGCTCCCGACCAGCGCCCACCATCTTTCAGCACCTGCCATGACAAAGAATAAACGAAATTAGTACAACATACAAAAATACCGACATGAATAATAATATGTATATCACTTAAGTGTATCATCATCAAGTACAACATAAAAATATATGACCTAACTAATAATTCACAAATATATGACCCCGACGGCCTCTGGAAGGCCAAAGAACACCTTTTCGGGAGGTGTCGGGGGTCGGGGTGTCGTGTCGGTGTCGGGGTGCCGTGTCGGGGTCGGGGTGCCGTGTCGTGATGTTTCCTTCTATCCTTCTTCTTCTTTCTTTATCTTCTTCTTCTTCTTTCCTTTCTTCTTCTTCTTCTTTCATCTTTTTTCTACGTTTTTACTTCTTTTCGTTTCTTCTTTTCTTCTTCTTCTACTTCTTCTACTTCTTTTCTTCTTCTTCTTTTTTCATCTTTTTTCTACTTCTTTTCTTTTCTTCCTTCCTTCTTCTTCTACTTCTTTTCTTCTTTTTCGTTCTTCAACTTTTTTCAACTTCTCTTATTTTCTTCTTCTTCTACTTCTTCTACTACTTCTACTTCTTGTAATTCTTTTCTAACACTAACACTAACACAATCTAGCACTAACAATTAAACAGCAAAAAATTGAAAAAACAGAAGAAGAAAAATAGTCCCTCCCGGAGCAATGGGACGATCGGCGGGGGCGGTGGCAGGGGGGCGCCGGGCGGCGGGGGC
>LR738716.1:39806372-39835552 GCA_902687465.1 Secale cereale
GCGGTGGGGCGGGGGCGGCACCGGGCGGCGGGGCAGGGGCTGCGCCGGGCAGCGGGGGCGGCGCGGTGGGTGGAGATCTGGTGGCGTCAGGGAGGAGAGGGGGAGAGAAGAGAGAGTAATGGGCGGGAGGGTGGGGGCCGTTAGTTAGTCAATCTTTGTCGTCCGCCAATCTTTGCCGTCCGCCTTTTTGTCTCTTTGACGTCTTCTAGCAGACGTCAAAGAGGTGGGGCGTTAAGTTTTTCCTAAACGGGCGGGGGGTGGGGACCACCTCCCTCTCTGCCGTTAGCCAGCGGACGACAAAGATTCTTTGCTGTCAGCTGGCTGACGACAAAGAGACGGCAGGTGACAAAGGCCTGTTTTGCCGTCTGCCGTTTCTTTGCCGTCTGCTTTTCGGGAGCTGATGGCAAAGAGCTTCTTTGTCGTCCGCTAGTAGACGGCAAAGAGCTGGCAGATGGCAAAGTATTACATTGTGTGACGTGGCGAGTGTAAGCCAACTACTCTTTTGCGCTTTCATCCCCTCTTTTACATGAGTCGTGCAAAGATACCATACTTGAGATCATTCTAGTATGTGAATATGTTTTTAAGTCATGCCTCGACACGTGGGAGACATAGTCACATACTGGGAATTACAAGTTGGTATCAGAGCCTTCTCCGACCTAGGAGCCCACTTAATTGATCGAATCGTTGACGGTTGAGTCTAGGCACACACATAAAAATATTTTGAGTCCTATATATATATGGGAGAGTAGAATTTATTTTTACTCCTGATCCCTTCATCGGCTCCGGTGAGGACTCCTAACGTTGTTCTATATCTTCTACTCTCAAAAATTCACTAATTTTTTTTAGGATCACGCGAATATTGTTTGGATTGTTCCGATATCTTTGTGATGAGAACATTGTTCTCGATGCCACCTGTCATTTAGGGGTTGTGGTAGTGTCCCGGGGAGTTGAGCTCCGAGATGTTGTTGTCACAAATGTATCGCAGCGGTTCTAGAATACTTAAGACGGCCGACATCAAAAACACTTCTATGCGTTTAGTGGTGAGATAACCCCGACGTCACCCAGTACTGCTGGGATAGTTCGGGAGTATTGCCACACCTTGTATGGCAGATGTGTTTTGAAGGTCCGAGGTAAACAGTTTTTGAGGATGACTGGTTATGTGTCAAAGGATGGATACAACTGGATGTAGGATTAGAGTTGAGTGCGCGGTTCTTCCCCTGTATCCCCAACACCCGATTGCATAACTGGAAACCTTCGGGAATTAATAGGTGGGTTCTTCTAGTAGCTCGTAGGCATTCTTCCAACGAGTGCACGGTATGAAGTTAGGGGTTCAACATCGAGTGAAGAGGTTTTATGGGCGTTGTTCCAATTGGGAGTTGCATCTTAAAGGGTCCTTGGCTATGCTGATCCGGGGATTGCAACACCCTTTTGTAACACGTTCCATGAGCATTTAGCACGAACATGTGGAACGAAGCTTCTATCTTGTATTTGTTCTATCTGCTCCTTGTTGTTTTATTTACCTTTTGTTCTCCCAAGTGGCTTCTCGAGAAGATTGTTGTACCATTAAACCGTGGAATACATTCGTTCATTTTGTTCGAATGTTCTTGTGAAGACTTATGTTGCAATTTCTAGCCGTTGATTCAGCTTATATATTTTCCATCAATGGCTAATAGTTGTCATCTCATTCAGGATGGCTCCTAAGAAGGTTCCCAACGCTAACACAGAGGGTGAAGAAGAGTGTGTTCCTGAACGTCCTCCTTCCCCTCCTCCTCCGTCTGAGGCATGGAGAGCAATTATGCAAGCGACCAACCAGAACACCCAGATGCTTATGCAAATGATGCAGAACTTTCAAGCCAACCAAGCAAATCAAGGCAATCATGGGAACCAAGGCCAAGGCAATCTATTCAATGAACCTCACTTTGCGACTCTCAACCAATTCCTGGCAAACCAACCGAAGTCGTTCAGTTACTGTGTGGATCCGCTAGATGCTGATGACTAGATCACAGACATCAAAATGCACTTTGAATGCAGTAACATGAGACCTGGGGATTATGTCGAGTTTGCCACTTTCCAACTCAAAGACCAAGCTGCTGATTGGTGGCAACAGTACAAAGATTCTAGAGGTGGACGTGAGATCTCGTAGACTAACTTCTGCAAGGATTTCTGCTCTCACCACATTCCAACCAGTGTCATTGAAGGCATGCGTGAGCAATTCGGCAACCTGAAGCAAGGCACCATGTCCGTCTATCAATACAATGTCAAGTTCCAGAATCTTGCTCGTTATGCCAAGCAAGACATCCCAGATGCCAAGAGCAAGTTTTATCAGTTCCGTGGTGGTCTGAAGGATGAACTCCAACTAGCTCTCACCTTGTTCGAGCCGGATGAATTTGACCAATTCTACAATATGGCTCTCAAGCAAGAGGCAGCCCAGCTCAAGATTGAAGCTTCCAAAAAGAGGATCAGAGATGCTGTTCACTCCTCCTCTTCTTCCCAAGTGGTTGCCAAGCAGCAAAAGTTCTGGCTACCGCCTCCTCCAGTGCTCCGTCCTCCAAACAACAACAAGCACTCAGGTGGCCGTGGTGTCTCCCACCCACCCAACCCAAGCAATTAGTCCAAGCCTCAGTTTCAAGCTTCAAGACCAAGTGGTCCTTATCACCGGCCTCTCTCAGAAGTGATTTGCAACAAGTGTAGTCAAAAGGGTCACTATGCCAACAAGTGTCCCAACCCAAGGCGCCTTCCGCCTCCTCCACCTGTTAGCACTGCTATTGTCAAGCACAATCCCAAGACAGCAAGAGTGAATCTGATGAATGCAGCTCAAGCAGAGAATTCTTCAGATGTGATACTTGGTAATCTTCCAGTTAACTCTATTCATGCAAAAGTCTTGTTTGATTTGGGTGCATCTTGTTCTTTCATGTCTCGACCTTTTGCATCCAAGCAGAATGTTAACATCAAAATTTTACCAAGCGAGTTATCAGTTACTTCTCCGGGAAAACGAATGCATTCTAGTGTGTTTGCTCCGGATATATCTATTCATATGGGTGATTACAGTTTTCTGGTTTCTCCGGTTGTTCCCGGCAAGTCCGACATTGATCTTATTCTTGGGATGGATTGGCTTTCCAAGCATGATGCAAACATTGATTCTGCAAATAAGGAAGCCAAGCTTACTCATCCTGACGAAGACGTGATTATCTT
The DNA here is from genome assembly GCA_902687465.1 of Secale cereale. Lineage (NCBI taxonomy): Eukaryota > Viridiplantae > Streptophyta > Magnoliopsida > Poales > Poaceae > Secale > Secale cereale. Next base: position 39,809,565 of record LR738716.1, read on the forward strand.
CGCCTCTCGAAATAACACAATCAGGCTATTCTCTCTCAATGACAAGGGCGAGATTAATGCCATTTCTCATATTCCGGTGGTCAATGAATATGAAGATGTTTTCCCTGAAGAGCTTCCAGGCATGCCTCCCCATCGTCAAGTTGAATTCATCATTGAACTCGAGCCCGGTACCGAGCCAGCATGTCCGCGTCCGTACAAGATTTCTCCTGATGAGTTGAAGGAGCTGAAGAAACAACTCGATGAGCAAGAACGTATGGGTCTAATCAGGCCTAGTACCTCTCCTTGGGGCCATGGTGTTCTATTTGTCAAAAAGAAGGATGGCACGGAACGCCTTTGCGTTGATTACCGACCATTGAACAAGAAGACAATAAAGAACAAGTATCCGCTCCCCAATATCAATGAATTGTTCGAGCAGCTCAAAGGAGCAAAGGTGTTCTCGAAGCTCGATCTCCGGATGGGTTATCACCAGATCCGTATCCGTGAAGAGGATATTCCCAAGACCGCATTCAGAACGAGTTTTGGCTCTTATGAATACACGGTCATGTCTTTCAGCCTTGCTAATGTTCCACCCACCTTCTGAAGGATGATGCACTTCATATTCAAGCCCTACACCAATGAATTTGTTCTCGTCTATCTAGATGATATCTTGGTATTCTCCAAGAATGAAGAAGACCATGCCAAGCATCTCTGTTTGGTCCTGGACAGACTCCGTGAACACAAGTTCTATGCGAAGTTCTCCAAATGAGAATTCTGGCTGTATAAAGTCTTATATCTTGGCCATATTATCTCTGCCGAGGGCATTTCTGTGAACCCCGAGAAATTTCAAGCTATTGTCAACTGGGAACCCCCGTAGAATGTCAAGCAACTCCGAAGCTTCCTTGGTCTCGCTAGCTATTGCAGAAGGTTCGTTGAGAACCTCTCCAAGATTGCCAAGCCTCTTTCAAACCCGTTGCAGAAGAATGTCAAGTACTCCTGGACTCCTGATTGTGATGTGGCATTCAAAACACTCAAAGAGAAGCTCATTTCTGCTCCGGTTCTTACTCCTCCGGATGAGTCCAAGCCTTATGAAGTCTTTTGTGATGCTTCTTTGCAAGGTCTTGGCGGTGTTCTCATGCAAGACAAGAAGATTGTGGCATACACTTCTTGTCAGTTGAAACCAAATGAGAATAATTACCCCACACATGATCTCGAGCTAGCAGCAGTTGTACATGCCCTGATTACGTGGAGACACCTTCTGTTGGGCAGAAAAGCGGACATCTTCACCGATCACAAGAGCTTGAAGTACATCTTCACACAGCCAAACCTTAACCTGCGCCAGACTCGTTGGGACGAGATGATTCAAGAATATGATCCAAGCATTGAGTACACACCTGGCAAGGCCAATGTCATTGCAGATGCCTTGAGCAGAAAGGCATATTGCAACAGTCTCCTTCTCAAACCGTTCCAGCCTGAACTTTGTGAATCATTCAGGAAGCTCAACCTCCACGTTGTTCCGCAAGGCTTTCTTGCAAACCTTCAAGTCGCTCCTACCTTGGAAGATCAGATCCGTGAGGCCCAACTCAGTGATGCTATGGTGCAGAAAGTGAAACATGGTATTGCTAAGGGTACTCCCAAATACAAGTGCTATCGCGTTGATGAGAAAGACACTTTGTTCTTTGAGGACAGAATTGTGGTTCCCAAGGGTGATCTCAGGAAGCTCATAATGAACGAAGCACATGACTCCCTCCTCTTGATTCATCCCGGAAGTTCTAAGATGTACCAAGACCTCAAGCAATCAGATTGGTGGACTCGCATGAAAAGGGAGATTGCCCAATTCGTGAATGAATGTGATGTCTGTAGAAGAGTGAAGGCAGAGCATCAATGTCCAGCCGGTCTCCTTCAACCTCTACCTATTCTCGAGTGGCAATTCGATCACATTGAAATGGATTTCGTCACTGGGTTTCCTAAGTACAAGAAGGGGAATGATGCTATCTTCGTAGTGATTGACAAGCTAACTAAAGTAGCTCATTTCCTTCCCGTCAAAGAATCCATCAACGCAGCTCAGCTGGCAGAGTTTTACACCTCCAGAATTGTTTCTTTGCATGGCATTCCTCAAGTCATCTCCTCAGACCGTGGAAGTTTGTTCACATCCAAGTTCTGGGACTCCTTTCAGTCAGGCATGGGCACAAAAATTCGCTTCAGCACTATGTTTCACCCTCAAACTAGTGGTCAAGTCGAAAGAGTCAACCAGATCCTCGAAGACATGCTGAGAGCTTGTGCCATCTATTTCGGTATGAAATGGGAAGATTGTCTCCCGTTTGCCGAATTCTCATTCAACCACAGTTTCCAAGCAAGTGCCGGCAAAGCTCCTTTTGAAATCCTCTATGGCAAAAAGTGTCGTACTCCTCTCAACTGGTCCAAGACTGGTGAACGTCAACTTCTTGGTAATAATTTGATCTCAAAAGCCGAAGAAATGTGCAAACTCATACGTGAGAATCTCAAAGCCGCGCAATCGCGTCAAAAGAGCTACTATGATGGCAAGCATCGTGATTTGGCTTTCGACATTGGAGATCATGTTTATCTCCGTGTTTCTCCTATGAAGGGCACCCAGAGGTTCGGTATCAATGGCAAGCTTGCTCCGAGATACATGGGCCCTTTCAAGATTCTTGGCAAAAGAGGCGATCTAGCCTACCAACTCGAGCTTCCCTCCAACTTTGCAAATGTTCATGATGTGTTTCACGTGTCTCAACTCCGCAAGTGCTTCAAGACACCTGAACGCACCATTCCGTTCGAGGAGATTGATCTTCAACAAGACTTGTCTTATCGTGAGTACCCTATTGCTATTCTTGAAGAAACTGAGTGCAAAACCCGCAACAAGTCCATCAAGTTCTTGAAAGTAAAGTGGTCACACCATACCGACCGAGAAGCTACGTGGGAACGAGAAGATCACCTTCGTTCCGAGTATCCTTCCTTCTTCCAGTCCTAGATCTCGGGACGAGATCTTTTCATAGTGTAGGAGAGTTTGTAACACCCCATAGGTGATACTCTCCTATAATGGCAATAAAGCATTCTCATTTTGATCCTTGTCCTTATCCTTGGGGGTTCTTTTCATTTGAGCTTATTTTATTTTTCTTTGTCATGTCATTTATTTTATTTTGCTCCTTGCATTGCTTCATCATCATGGCATCATGGCATCTTAGTTTACTTTCTTGTTGTGATGTGTATGTGTGGCACCTTGTGATGTATGTGAGTGTGGTTCTAGCCATGGCTTGCTAAACCCTATACCCATCCTTCCTCTTCCACCACTTCTTCTTCCTCCTCTTCTTTTCTTTCCTTTCTTTGATCAATTTTGCAGTCACCTAGCCAAGTTCATTAATGTTCTTTCTTTTCCTAAAAACCTTGCACCATGTCTCCACCCTCTCTGCCAAATATCATCCTAATTGGAGTTGATTTGGTTTGGTTCAAAAATGGCAAAAGTTTGAACCATATTCAAACTCCTTTTATTTTTCTGCCTCTAAAATGTCCAAGCCAATTTTATTAAATAGGGCATAAATCAAGGAGCATGGGGATATTTTCTATTTCTCCTAACTCTTTTCCTTTAAGTGTAGGATCGAAAGTATGTCTAGAGGGGGGGGGTGATTAGACTACTTGACAATATAAAAAATCTGCCTTTAGATCATGAACAGTTTTTGGCAGTTTTACAATTATGATCAATTCAAGTATCACCCTACACATGCAATTCTAGAGTATAAGCAGCGGAAAGTAAATTGCACATGTAGTAAAGAGAGGTGGAGAAGATCAAACGCAATTTGGAGACATGGAGATTTTTGTCGTGGTTCCGATAGGTGGTGCTATCGTACATCCACGTTGATGGAGACTTCAACCCACGGAGGGTAACGGCTGCGCGAGTCCACGGAGGGCTCCACCCACGAAGGGTCCACGAAGAAGCAACCTTGTCTATTCCATCATGGCCTACGCCCACGGAGGACTAGCCTTACTCGGGGTAGATCTTCACGAAGTAGGCGATCTCCTTGCCCTTACAAACTTCTTGGTTCAACTCCACATCTCAAAGACGGAGGCTCCCAAGCGACACCTAACCAATCTAGGAGGCACCACCCTCCAAAAGGTAATAGATGTGGTTGATGATGATGAACTCCTTGCTCTTGTGCTTCAAATGATAATCTCCCCAACACTCAACTCTCATCACTGATATGGCTGTGGTGGAAGAAAGGATTGAGTGGAAAGCAACTTGGGAAGGCTAGAAATCAAGTTTCATATGGTAGGAATGGAATCACTTGATCTCAACACAAGGGTAGGTGGTTCTCTTCTCAGAAAGTGTATGGTAGGAATGGTAGTACTTTCTGATGGCTCTCTCCACGAATGAAGAGGGGGTGGAGGGGTATATATAGCCTCCACACAAAATCCAACCGTTACACACATAATTGAGCAATCTCGGTGAGACCGAAGTGAAAACTCGGTCAGACCGAAAGTTCAAATATAGTGAACGTTGGGGTTTTCGGTGGGACCGAAAATACCATCTCGGTGTGTCCGATATGAGTCAAAGGTAGGAACTTGCCAGAATCGGTGGGACCGAAATCAACAACTCGGATATTCCGAAATGATGACAAACGGTTACAGAAGGTTGGCAGTCCAGTTTCGGTGAGACCGAACTCAAAATCGGATTGACCGAAATATTAGGGTTTGGAAGAATAGCTGAGGTGGTTCATCTCGGTGGGACTGAGTTTGCAGAATCGGTTTGTCCGAGATTACTTATGAGTGTGTTAAGTAGTGAAAGTTGCTGATAGTTGAAGGAGCTAAATCACTAAGCACTTGAGCAACCAGATCATCAACACAACCTCATCCCCTTTTAATAGTATTGGCTTTTCCTATGGACTCAATGTGATCTTTGATCACTAAACCAAAAATGGAGTCTTGAGCTTTTGCCAATGCTTGTCTTAGCATTTTGAGGGGTCCACTTCTTCAGACATTTCCATACCCATATCATCGAACTTCTCTGAAATGATTCTCAGGTAAATATTAGTTCAATGATATATATGTTGTTATTAATTACCAAAACCACCCGGGGATTAGTTGCACTTTCAATCTCCCCCTTTTTGGTAATTGATGACAACATATAGATCAAAGCTTCGACAAAGGATATAATCAATGAATAATATCGTCGCTTTGAGAAGTATGTGATAAACAAGAGCTCCCCCTAAATTTGTGCATTATTTAAAATTTGCGTTTGAATGCAAATGCACAATCGATTAGGATTATGGGTCACTCTTCCATGTCACATACATCTTGGTGGAGCGCACAAAATGATAAGAATGAATAACATGCACTCAATCACCAAGACAAGAGTAAATAGCCATACAATAAGGAATAGCATATGATAAGCATTAAGCACACATTAAAGCATAGTATGACCAAGCACTCATTAAGGTAGCATCAAACATAGTAGCAAGCACACTGAAAGTATCGAACGACCAAAAGAAACAAATGTATCTCAAAGGAAACTGGCAAAAGAACGAAAGAGCACTCTCTCTCTCGAAGCCCTATGATCTATACAATTTCTCCCCCTTTGGCAACAAGTTACCAAAAAGTTCGAAAAGGTATAGAGCTAAGCGTCACTGTGGGCTCTGCTGGCGGCTCCCGTCTGGGTAGATGTCGGAGTAGAAATGACGGCATCGGCGAAGACTTCTGCTGATGTCTGCGCTGGAGGAGTGGATGCTGGAGCTGGAGCTGTAGCTGGTGCTGAAGTGGTAGCCCTGGAGTCAGTCACTGGGATAGCTGCAGATCGGGATCCTCTGGGAACCTGAGCAGTCTGGCGATGAGAGTCCTGGACTAGATCATCCTGCATGAGCTCTGCTCTCTCCTGCCTTGCTTCCTCCATGTCTGCCTCAAGCTTGTTGACGGACACTTGAATCTCAGTCAGCTTCACGTCCAGAGCGTGGATCTTGTCTTCAACAATCCTCTCTAGGCTTTCCTGAGATTGTTCAATGCTGGCCAGGCGTTGTTCAATCCTCTGGGTAGCTTCAAGAATTTGCTCTCCGAAGCTCTTTGGTTTAGCTGCTGCTGCTGCTGCCTCTTTGTCAGCTTTAGCTTTCTTCGCAGCTTCGATTTTGGCTTGACCTTCAACTGAGGTTGGATCCTCCTCATCCATCACAACTACGTTATCCTCATGCTCTGGCTGCAGTGGCAAGTGCTTCCTATCCAACATGAATTTGCCCGTGCCAAACTTGGCATTGATAAGCATCTGAATTTGTGGGGCAAATCCACACGACCTCTTCTGGTCAGCTGCAGTCCTCTTAATGGTCTCTACCATTAAGTCCATCACTTTGAAAGGTGCCTTCTCATCGAGAATGTGCAGCATGTTGATAGAATAGCCTCGAATCATGCGGTGGTCTCCAGACTTGGGCATCAATGTATGCCTCAAAATAGTGTTAGTGGTGGTCAGACCTGCCTGGAGATAGTACACTGAGCCAAGCTTCCACCCTTCCAAATCAGCAGCGGAGATCTCCTTGTACATGTTCTTCATGGAATCATGGTTCTTCTTAGGAATCCCATAGACATCAATGTCGTCCTCTCTCTGTACTAGAGCATTCAGAAGTTCTGTCCATTCTTCAACATACGAAGAAAACCTTTGACCTTCAGTCATCCAGGTGATCTTGCCATCAGGATAGAAGTGGGCTGTGGCGTAGAACTGCATGATCATCTCGTCATTCCAATCTTTCAGCTTCTGACCCACGAACTCATCAACTCCACATGCAGTGAAGCTCTCATGCACATGGGGAAAGAAGTCTCGGTGCTCTTCACTGTCAATGTACTTCCAGTCAACATACCTGGTGTCAACAACAATAGGCTTCTTGTCCATCAGCACGGTCTCATAGAAGTCCTGCTGCTCTCTGGTGTGGAATCTGGTGTCCACAGCAGTCCTTCTCCTCACGGCATATGGATCAGACTGTCTCCATAGCCTGAGACCTCTATCCTTCCTTGCCTTCATATCCTCGGCTTGAGGATGAGCATCGTTGTGGAGTGGCAACTTAGGACGGAGCTTCAGCAACACATGTTCTTCATCAGACTCAGACGGTGGCATCTCACCTTTGTTCTTCTCAGAAGCTGGAATGCTCCTGGTTGTCCTCTTGGGCTTGGCTGGAGCTGCCTTGGCTTGAGCAGGCTTCTTGGGCTTAGAAGAGGCTTGAGCCCTAATAGCATCACCCATGAACTTAGCTTTCTGAGGAGGAGGCTGGGGTGCATCTTCTTCTTCTTCAGCAGCAGCTGCATCAACATGAGGTTCAGCATATACTACCCTCTTCCTCTTGGAAGTTTTCTTCACCTTACTTGGAGCTGGCTCTTCCAAGTTCAGTTTCTTTGCAACATCTGACTGCTTGACCTTGCTGGTGCCTTTCCTCGACTGCTGCCCTTGGTGCTCTTTGGCAACCACATTCCTCTTGGGCTTGGAGGTAACTTCCTCAGCAACGAAGTCAGAGTCCTCATCATCAGAATTTCTCTTCTTTCTGGCTCTGGTGGCTGCAGGAGGCAAACCACTAGGGGTGCTCCTCTCACCATCATCACTGGAACTACTAGCCTCAGGACTAGTATCTGCCTCAGGGATCTCTGCAAACGGTGACTCAGACCTGTTCTGGCTGTCACTGACATCTGACATGGCTGACAACCTGTGAAAAGATAAGGTATAGGCAGAGTAGAAGAGTTATCACAACTGCAAAGGTTTTTGCAAAAAAAAATGAGTTCAAATCTTAGTTTTGAGTTTTCACAGAATGCATTTCGGTCAAACCGATTCTCAGTTTTGGTGAATCCGAAGTGTATAACAGAAACCTACACACCACTTTCGGTCAGACCGAAATGGGTTTCGGTCCTACCGAAACACTAGGGTTTCACTGAGACCCTACATCGGTCACACCGATTTGCACGAATCGGTTAGACCGAACGGTGCAGTGCAATGGCCAGAGGCCAAATCGGTCATTCCGAGTTTTCAAAATCGGCTTCACCGAGATGTGTTCCGTGGAAACCTAAACCTAAGAATTTCGCTCGAAACTAAAAGGATCTGATCTGATGTTTAGGGAATATCTCAAACGTGGATAGATACATGGCAAACCAATCGTGCAAGAATCAGATGGGGAGCACGAGAGGGATCGGGACTCACCCTAACTTGGTGGAGTCCCTCTACGGCGGCAACGGCGCGGAGAGGATTACCGTTGACGGCGGCGGAGACCTGCGGCGAGGGCGCACAGGCGATGACGGCGACGATCCGAAGACCAGGGCGACGGCAGCAGGGGACTTGAGGGCGAAACGGTTTGAAGAAGTAATCGCGCGCAGCCCTCAGGTATATATATCCCCATACTGTCGGTGGGACCGAGTTGAAAAACTCGGTGACACCGAAATGGCTAACTGCTGTGCAGTTACACATATCGGTCACGCCGAGATTTTGAACTCGGTTTCACCGAGATGAAACCTAGATCAGTCTAAGCGTTTCGGTTGGACCGAGATGGAAAAGTTGGTCAGACCGAAATGGACTTAGAAGGTTTTGGAAGTCAGCCTTAGACGGATCGGTGGCTCCGAGTGCTCCTCACTCGGAGGGTCCGAAAATGACTTGTTCAAAGTTGTGATATGAGCATGAATAGAATTTGAGACAAGAAAGCATAGATAGCTAGGGAAGGTGCTTAGGCATTCTTGTCCATCCATTTGGCCAGAAAAGTCAAACAATCAAAACAACAAATGGATGTCCTTGAATGGATGAAATCATGCATTCAACATGCTCACACAATAAGATAGCAACTGAAATATGTGTCAAACATGCACAACCAAAACTCTAGCTACTAGCACACAATTTGTCGATGACTAGGTCATCTATATATGAGTATTTTGACTTAGGAGCCAAATGAGAACATTTGATCATAGGTCATACTCATCGTTTAAGCACAAGTGGGGTTACCACTTTTACATAAAGCATTTATGTGTTCACATCATTTGAAGATGCTTTAGCTCAATTTTTAGAGCAAAGCTCCCCCTAGATGTGAGAACCCCTTTTAAAGGGTCAAACTAACCTTGGGTTGTCGTAGAAGACTTCATGTAGATGTTGAAGATGTGGATGCTCAAAGTTGATGTAGATCATCAAGAGTTGGGAGCTATCCTTTGGATTAGGGCACTTTCAATACCTACATGGGTTAGTCCCACAAGGAACAAACAAGGATATCCATAGACATAGATTGAAGTTCACAAAGATGATGTCCATGAAAGCAAAGATTACCTTGTCCCTTGACTTACCAACAAGAGGGTTTGTGACTCCATGAACTAGTGCATGATGTGGAAGTTGATTGCACAAGTTCTTGCCAAAATGAATATGAGTGAAGTATGTTGGCGGAGTCACCCTCAAGAACCTTCTAGTTCTTCTTCTTTGGGATCCACATCATCTTGATGGGAATCCTTGGAGTTGTAGTTGAGCTTGACGAAGTAGAACTTGATGTGTCCTTGGGAACCCACTTGACCATGGCTTGAGGTGCTTCAATGAATGCATCAATCTCCTCTTGAAGCTTGTCCTTGGCCTTTAGCTTGTGGTCTTGTGGTGGAAGGTCATCTTGAGCTTGTTCCACATTGGAAGAAGTAGGATCATACTTCTCCTTTTGTGAAACAAACTGTGGAGTAGGGTATTGACCTTCTTCCCACTCAACACCTTCGGCGTTGAACTTTCGCTCAAAACCAATCCCTTGATTCTTCCGGTGCCTTCCTTGTTTGCGAACAATCTCCTCAAAGTTCTTGCTTCCGGCAAGACTCTTGTAGACACCTTTCTCTATGATTTCCTTCAATAAGCTATTTTCTTGCTCAAGTGTAACTTGGCTTGAAACATTGTTAGTGGAATCAAGAGAACTAGTAGAAGTAACAATATTGGATTTAACATTGTTATTGTTACTACTAGAGGAAGAACTTTTCTTATGCTTGTCATGCTTAGTCTTAATAGGTGGCAAGAAATTAGACAAGAGAAGTCGTTTGGCAAGATATGAAGAACTCTTCTTTCGAAGATCGTCATTGATCGCTTTTAGAAACTCATGTTCTTGCTCTAGAGTGAGCTTCTCGAAGCGTAGCTTCTCATGAGATCTTAGGAGCTCTCTATGATCTTCTTGAGTTGTTTCATGAGCTAACTTAAGAGTGTTTAGTTCTTTAGTTAGACGCTCAATCTCCTTCATAGCATTGTCATTCGACTCTTCTCGACTATAAAGACTACTAGCATTTTCATCATTACTAAGCTCACTAGATTTATCATGCAAGAGCTCATCTTCACCAAGCAAGTCATCCTCATCACTATCAAAGTCAATGAATTCAGGGTGTGTTACCTTGGGGCCTTTAGCCATGAAGCATCTACCAATTCCCTCATTTGGTGAATCAAATAAGTCGTAGGAGTTGGAGTTGGAGGATACGAGTGCAAGTCCGGCAACACCTTCATCTTGACTGTAGTCGGAGTCGGAGTGATAGCTTCCATCGGATTGATTGTCGGAGTCGGAGCCGGAGACCCATTCACCTACATGAGCTTGATGTCTTCTTCTTGTGTAGCTCCTTGATGACTTGTCTTTCCTCTTCGAATCCTTGCTTCTCCGAGAGGGTCTTCGTTCATAACGATCATCTCTACTCCTTCTCTCTCTCCGAGGTGACTCATCTCTTGCTCTTCTTCTTGGAGATTCTTCTCTTCTCTTGTGGGGAGCCGTACACTCATTTGAGAAGTGTCCGGGTCTTCCACAATTGTAGCAGTTTCGATCACGACTAGAAGATCTCTTTTCATCATATGATCTAGACTTTGAGCTTCTTTCTTTGCCTCTATTCTTGTAGAACTTGTTGAAGTTCTTAACCATTAGGCTTATCTCTTCATTGGAAATTAACTTGTCACTTGAGGTAGTGGGAGCATCACTTGTAGCTTTGTAAGCACCACTTGACTTGTTGTGAAGCTCTTCCTTATCCTTAAGTGTCATCTCATGAGCAACAATTCTTCCAACGACTTCAGTTGGCTTGAGAGTCTTGTAGTTTGGCATCATTTGGATCAAAGTGCACACGGTGTCATACTTTCCATCCAAAGCTCTGAGAATCTTCTTAATGATGAATCGGTCGGTCATTTCTTCGCTTCCTAAGCCGGCAATCTCATTTGTGATGAGAGCAAGCCTAGAGTACATTTCAGCGACTCCTTCACCATCCTTCATCTTGAACTTGTCAAGTTGACCTTGAAGAATATCTAGCTTTGATTCCTTCACAGATTCAGTACCTTCGTGCATTTCAACCAAAGTATCCCAAATCTCTTTAGCATTCTCAAGACGGCTGATTTTGTTGAACTCCTCGGGACACAAAGCATTGAAGAGAATGTCACAAGCTTGAGCATTGTTTTGCAACATCCGCAACTCTTCCGGTGTAGCTTCGCGATCCGGAACTTTTCCTTCCTCGAAGAATTCACCTTGCATAGCAACACAAATAATGCCCCATGCGGCTGGGTTATGACCAAGAATATGCATTTTCATTTTATGTTTCCAACTAGCAAAATTTGTACCATCAAAGTAAGGACCTCTACGATAATTACCCTCACTAGACGCCATACTCTCCTAGGTTGTGAAACCAAGCTTATGGAATCCAATGCAATGGAAACCAATACAATGGAGACCAAAGCTCTGATACCACTTGTAGGATCGAAAGTATGTCTAGAGGGGGGGTGATTAGACTACTTGACAATATAAAAAATCTGCCTTTAGATCATGAACAGTTTTTGGCAGTTTTACAATTATGATCAATTCAAGTATCACCCTACACATGCAATTCTAGAGTATAAGCAGCGGAAAGTAAATTGCACATGTAGTAAAGAGAGGTGGAGAAGATCAAACGCAATTTGGAGACACGGAGATTTTTGTCGTGGTTCCGATAGGTGGTGCTATCGTACATCCACGTTGATGGAGACTTCAACCCACGGAGGGTAACGGCTACGCGAGTCCACGGAGGGCTCCACCCACGAAGGGTCCACGAAGAAGCAACCTTGTCTATTCCATCATGGCCTACGCCCACGGAGGACTAGCCTTACTCGGGGTAGATCTTCACGAAGTAGGCGATCTCCTTGCCCTTACAAACTTCTTGGTTCAACTCCACATCTCAAAGACGGAGGCTCCCAAGCGACACCTAACCAATCTAGGAGGCACCACCCTCCAAAAGGTAATAGATGTGGTTGATGATGATGAACTCCTTGCTCTTGTGCTTCAAATGATAATCTCCCCAACACTCAACTCTCGTCACTGATATGGCTGTGGTGGAAGAAAGGATTGAGTGGAAAGCAACTTGGGAAGGCTAGAAATCAAGTTTCATATGGTAGGAATGGAATGACTTGATCTCAACACAAGGGTAGGTGGTTCTCTTCTCAGAAAGTGTATGGTAGGAATGGTAGTACTTTCTGATGGCTCTCTCCATGAATGAAGAGGGGGTGGAGGGGTATATATAGCCTCCACACAAAATCCAACCGTTACACACATAATTGAGCAATCTCGGTGAGATCGAAGTGAAAACTCGGTCAGACCGAAAGTTCAAATATAGTGAACGTTGGGGTTTTCGGTGGGACCGAAAATACCATCTCGGTGTGTCCGATATGAGTCAAAGGTAGGAACTTGCCAGAATTGGTGGGACCGAAATCAACAACTCGGATATTCCGAAATGATGACAAACGGTTACAGAAGGTTGACAGTCCAGTTTCGGTGAGACCGAACTCAAAATCGGATTGACCGAAATATTATGGTTTGGAAGTATAGCTGAAGTGGTTCATCTCGGTGGGACTGAGTTTGCAGAATCGGTTTGTCCGAGATTACTTATGAGTGTGTTAAGTAGTGAAAGTTGCTGATAGTTGAAGGAGCTAAATCACTAAGCACTTGAGCAACCAGATCATCAACACAACCTCATCCCCTTTTAATAGTATTGGCTTTTCCTATGGACTCAATGTGATCTTTGATCACTAAACCAAAAATGGAGTCTTGAGCTTTTGCCAATGCTTGTCTTAGCATTTTGAGGGGTCCACTTCTTCAGACATTTCCATACCCATCGAACTTCTCTGAAATGATTCTCAGGTAAATATTAGTTCAATGATATATATGTTGTTATTAATTACCAAAACCACCCGGGGATTAGTTGCACTTTCATTAAGCCTGTGCTTTTCTTCTTCTTTTCTGTCTGAAGATAAATGATAAAGAAAAAGAATCAGCTGAGTTGTAGTGGCCTGGGCCTCCTCTTCTTCCTCCCCGCAGGCCCAGTCGTTCTCCACAGTAGCCCCGCGGCCCATCTCTTCTCTCCCGCGGCCCAACTAACACCCGCAGGCCCGACCGAGCCGCTCGCAGTCGCGCCGTCTCTCCCCTCGCACTCGGGCCCGCATGTCATTCCCCTTCTCCTTCGCGCCTACCTGCCCCGTTGCGTCGCCGTCTCTGCTACAGAGAACGAGTGCTCGCGCTCGCGCCGTGAACTTCACGGACGCCGAGGTCACGCCGTCTCCTCTCCCCCCTTTTAAGCCCGCAGTCGCGCCCTAGGGTTGCTCCTCCTTCCCCTTTCTCCTCCACCGCCGCCAGCAGCTCCACCCACTCCTCTCCTCCCTGCAGTCGCCATGGCCGCCCCGAGCAAGATCCCGTCGCCGGCATAGGAGCGTCGTCGGCTTCCTCTCCGTCAACCCCGAGCACCCCGGCGTCTTCCCCGAGCCCACTCCGACGCCGATCTGAGCCCGAGGACAAGTTCCACGACGTCCTCTTCTTCTCAGGACAGAATCGCGCCAAGTTCAGAGCTCCTTCGCGTCGTCTCCCGCTCCTCTCCGTCGACTCCATCTTGTCCTAGGGTGAGCTGGGTAACGCACCTACCTTCCCCTTTTCTTCCCATGGCATAAAGGACCCCGTGTGACTCGATCGATCCGTGTCTTTGCGGTGCTCCCGGTGCTCCGACGAATGTCTGTAGTTTTCGTCTGTCAGTAGTGCTTGCAGCCCGCCCCCGTGCGCCCGCGCGCTCTAGTTTCTCCTAGATGTGATCCGCTCACTTGCTTGCTCACATGCCTGCCCGCCGCTCGTCGCCGACCCTGCCTAGGCCCTTGCTGTTGCATAGAGCTCTGCCGCCGCAGATCTAGCTTGTGCTCGCCGTCGGCGATGTAGTGATTCTTAGGTGCTGTGAGTGCTTCGAGTGGATGCGGCACTCCCCCCCAGGAGCGCACCGCACCACTCCGCCGTCCCTTTAGGTCGCCGGAGCAGCTCCGACGAGCCTCTGTTTTTCTTCAGTCGCTAGCATCTTCAGTTATGTCTTCCGGTTCCGGACCTGTATTCTGTCAAGAGTCGATCGCTAGCTCAGTGGCTTGTGTCTCCGTCAGATATGCAGGGGGTCGTGGGTTCGAATCCGTGCGGGGCAGTGGTTATTCGCCCCCCTTTTTGCTTTTCCTGAGAGGATGACAGGCAGGCCCCACCTGTCATCCTCACTGTGCACTTCCACCCACTTGTGCACCCGCTGGAGCCACCTCAGCGAAGCTGGGCCCCCTTTGTCAGTGGCTCTGGCTAGTTAGGCCTGGGTCAGTTTGACCTCTGCGCTGTATTTTATTTTCTGTTTTGTGTTTTTCTTTTCTTTTTCTTCTTTTTTCTTTGTTTAATTAATATCTGTTGATATATTCATCTGATGGAAATAAGTTGTATATGAAAAATGCTTAGAATTTCTTGTAGTTTACGAATATGCTGTTTGTTGCCATGTTTAAAAACATTAAAATGTTGTTTGAATTATTCTTGTTTTAAATATGCCTAAACTTGTAAAAATCATAACTAAATATCCACAACTCCAAATGTAACAAACTTTATATGCATTTGGGGTGGAAAAATGTGTAGAAAATTATGGTGCTGTTTTTCTACATGTTTAAAAACTTTATGCCAGAAGTTTTTCAGATCTGTCCCAAATGCATTCATTTATTTATGGGAGTTTCTGGAAAATGTTGTTTGTTATTTCCAGCCCATTTAAATGTGCTAGCGTGTTGCTGTAATATTAGTTGCACCCTTGCCATGTTAACCAACCCCTTTAAACTTGTTGGGTGCTTGTTTGAATAACCTAAATAAACTTGTTAGTTGTTCTTTTGCTTGTTTCTGTCATGTGAGTGTTCTTGTTTGTTATGATGTTGTTGCACTCTTGTGACCCTAAGCCATGCATCATGTGTACTCTTGTCCTTGTTCATCATGTTCATGCATCATGTGTTTGAGCATTGCTTTATGATTGATTGTGTTCTGGTGTTGCATTGTTGTGTTTGGTTAGAGCCCGGTGATGATACAGAGTACGAGGTTACTACCAAGGCTGAGTTTGAGGAGCAAGGTTACGATCCCTCCGTGGAATCAACAGGCAAGATGACCATACCCAGATCACTACTATCTTTGCCTATGCTAGATTTCTTGCTCTTTAGATATTGCCTCGATGCCTATGTCTGTTTGTCAGCCTTCCTATTGTTGCCTTGAAACTCTCTAACCACCCACCTAGCAAACCGTTGTTTGGCTACGTAAGCTTCGCTCAGCCCCTCTTATAGCGTTGTTAGTTGCAGGTGAAGATTTGAAGATTCTTGCTTCGTGATGAAGTTATTGTTGGGATATCATAATATATATAATCTGGTAAACTAAATCATCTATATATTGGTAATGGGTGGAAGGCTAAGCCTTTTGCTTGGTGTTTTGTTCCACTCGTGCCACCCTAGGAACCGTTAAACCAGTGTTATGTTCCTTGATTTTGCATCCCTAACACGGTTGGGGTTTATGGGCCCCCCTCGATAACCCGCTTAGCGCTAAAGCTTTTCCAGCAAGGCCCAACATTGGTTTTACTTTTGCCTAATAACTAAAACTTGCATAGGGCGTTGCATACCCGAGTTCTTAATTAACAACCCTGGGCCAGTGCTCCTCATGAGTGTTGGTCCAAAATGGGGGTCCTACAGGGCCACCTTGGGGAAACCCGAGGGCTGGTAAAAACCTATAGCATCACCCATCCGGTCGTGGCCTGAGACGAGATACGCGCGGCTACTATCAGGGTGTCGGCACGCCGGGAGGTCTTGCTGGATTAGTTTTACCTTTGTCGGAATATCTTGAGCACGGGATTCCGAGAATACTTGGGTCTTCCCACCTTGGAGTTGTGACTCTGCAGATCGTGAGCTTGTGATGGGCTAAGTTGGGACACCCCTGCAGGGTTTGATCTTTCGAAAGCCGTGCCCGCGGTTATGTGGCAGATAGGAATTTATTAATATCCGGTTGTAGATAACTTGACACCATGTTCATAATACACTACCTACGTGAGTAACCGTGACGGTCTCTTTCCAAAGGGATTCGGGAAGTGAACACGGTGGGGTTATGCTTGACCATGAGTAGTTAGGATCACTACGTGATCAACTTGGCGATCATTGGCACTTGTTCTCTTCTCGCTCTAAACTCATAAGCTAGTGCTAGTGCTGCTGCAACCTTGTTTAAGCCTTTTCACACCTAAGGCTTTGATAGTATTGCTACCCGGGAACGGGATTGCTGAGTCCTCCGTGGCTCACAGATTCTACACAACACCAGATGCAGGTACCATTGAGAACTACACAGGTGGTGGTTCAGAGTTGTATTGGGAGTTCGATGAAGAGCATGGACGTTACTACGTGTCTTATCCTGAGGATCAGTAGGGCTCTTACTAGGATGATCGGGACCTTGTGTTGCTTTATTTATGGTATCTTTCATTTGGATTTTCGTACGTAGTCGGACTCTGATGTTATTTGGATGATGTATGTTAATGTATTACATTGTGTGACATGGCGAGTGTAAGCCAACTACTTTTTTGCGCTTTCATCCCCTCTTTTACATGAGTCGTGCAAAGATACCATACTTGAGATCATTCTAGTATGTGATTATGTCTTTAAGTCATGCCTCGACACGTGGGAGACATAGTTACATACTGGGCATTACATCGATGTTGAAACTTTGACCGTTTCCTAGCATGCTTGGAATAACTAATGGTAGATGAGTGTCGCGACGGTGCGTTGCCGCCTATGTTATATCCAGCAAGCCATTAGCTGGTGGCAGGAAACCGATGAGGGAAGAGGCGTAGATTTTAGAATTCACCCACGTGGAGCGCGGGAAGCATTCGCTGGAGTGCGGGGAGACTAAGTGGAGCACACACACAACCCGAATACTGTATGCGGTGCCACGTGTTATTTATCACACATGTGTCAACATAAGGATACGTTTGTGTAAATTACTAATCATCGCACACGAGTACTCACAGATGCATCGTGTGCGATACTCCTAGCCACCACAAGCAACTAGTTTGCATTTTTCAAAGTTTTTTGTACAAACAGAATCGCACATGAACTAAATATAGTAACCGTCTGTGTTATAATTTCTCGTCACAAACAGTTCATCCAAGTGGACTATTTGCTACGTATCACACACATCTTGTTTACATGAATCGTTTGTGTTCTTTTGGCTCATCGCAAACAGTTCATCTATGTGATCTGTATGTACGCATATCACACACATCTTGTTAAGTTGAACCGTTTCTGTTCTGTTCCCTAATCAAAAACAGTTCGTCCGAGTGAACCATATGTCGTATATCACACACACACGTTGATCTGGCTGACTATTTCTGTTGCATTCCTTAATAGCAACCAATTCATCGCACACACATTGATATGGCTTCCTATTTCTGTTGTTCTTTCTAATCGCAAATAGTACATATGGATCAACCGTATGCCCAGCATTTCACACGTAACTAAAATCTGAACCATGTTTTATGTCTCCGCCATCACAAACGTTTTGCATCTTTTTTACGATTCTTTACATCCCCGTTTGCGATTAATGCATCGCACACAGTTTCATCAAAGGGTCTCTGATCATAGTGTCGCATTAGCAGCATCCTGAAGTAGTGTCAAGACCCCTACAAGGGGAGGATCTCTCTAAATCATCAAGATCCCATCTTCTTTGCATTTGGGAAGAACCTTACCAATTTGTGCTTGTTTCCTTGGATTGTTCTTGTATTCTTGTGGATCTCAACTTTGATGTTCTAGTGGATGTGTGATTGGGTTCTTATTTGAGTGAATTTCTCTTTGTGTTCATCCTTTTCTCCCTCCAAGAGTGAAAAGATCTCCACCTATGGTTTCAACCTACATCAGGTGCTTTTCTTCTTTGGTGATGATTTTGATGAAGACTTTGAAGACTTCTTCTTTTTGTCATCAGAGTCGTCATCCTTGCTAGACTTCTTCTTCCTTGAGTTCTTCTACCAGAGGTGGCAGTCAGCAATTGATGGGCCTCGAACCCCTCGTTGGTTACCCCAAGTGGAAGGTGTAAGATGCAGTAAGTAGAAGTGTTTTCCCCTAGCAAAGATGCCAAGGATCGAATCCCCAGAGACTCCTAGGTTCAACAAGTAGGTGTCAATTGCTAACGGCGCAATTAGCAATCAACGTGGACCTGCACACAGATACAAATAACTTTGCTCCCAACGAGTACAGAGAGGTTGTCAATCTCTCCGGCCTTGTAGTTCACAAAGGGTTAAAAGCAATATGATAGTAGTGATAGATAGTGTTTTGCAATAGTAAGTAAACAGCGAAAAGTAAATAGTGGATGTGATCAATGATGGTAATATGGACCGGAGTCTCATGATGTTCACTAGTGATGTCTCTCTCCAAAAGACGATAAAACAGCTATGTGAGGTAAACAAATTACAGCTGGGCAATTGACAGGACCACGAACGCAAACCAATGCTGACTACATTGCAAGAAAGGTTGAGGTTCAAAGCATGGGCGGTACGCCAAAGTAAGTAGACCGAAATCCATCAATATCTACTACTAATCATCCACCTTGAGATATCTATCCAGAACATCTCGCTGGTATTAAGTTGCGAGTCCCACCCATAGTGTAAACTCAATGCAACAGACAACTGCATTAAAAGAATTTGCGTAAAGTAAACAATCCTTGCACCCGCGGGCACAAGCACCGTTGTTTTCCCCCTTGTGGCAACAGCACATCCCCTAGACTCATGTTTCTGTCACTCAAGCTAGTCATCGAGGGGCATGAACCCACAATCGAGCATAACGTTCCCTCTTGGAGTCACTACCTATTACTCGGCCAAAGCAATAAATAACAACGGAGAACATGCAAGAATTACTTATGAACTAAAATATAAAAGAGGTGAATCAAATATATTACTCAAGATCAATCTGAACATAATCTCATAATCCATCGGATCCCAGCAAACTCAACATAGCAACAGCATAAAGATTACATAGGTGCCTCGATCATGTAGGGCAGCTCACGAGGACTAATTAGTGAAGCACAAGAACGGGAGGAGAACATCACATAGCTACTGGTCATGGACTCATGGTCCAAGGGAGACTACTCACGAGTCATCTGGGAGGCGTCGATGGTGGTGGAGAAGCTCCCGGTGGTGATCCTCCCCTCCGGCAGGGTGCTGGGAAGAGTTCTCCTGGTGCTCCCGATCTTGGAAGCGGTGGCGGCGGCGGAACAGAGATGGGATCACGAAAAGAAGTCATGTTTCGAGGGTTTCGGAGAGTCCTTTAAATATATGCCAAAGTAGGGCAACGGGGGGTCCTCGGGGGGCCGAGGCGCCCCCCCCACCGGCGTGGCCCAGGGGGGGGCGCCCACAGGGCGCCTGGAGCCCCTGTGCCCCCCCCAGGCTGCCCTTCGGAGGCAGTGTTGTTTCCGGATCGCTGATTTTTGATATATTTGTTCTGGATTTTTCTGGGCAGTTCTCGAAACGTGAAAACCTGAAATACAAAAATAGCCGAAAACAGAAACTGGCACTGGGGTGCACTGGATTAGTAAGTTAGTCCAAATATGATCAAAAGTGTATGGAAGTGTATGAATATCATAGCAATATCACCCAAAAGTGGCATGGAGCAAGCAGAAATTATAGATACGTTTTGGACGTATCAACATCCCCAAGCTTAATTCATGCTCGTTCTCGAGTAGGTAAATGATAACAAGAATAATTTCTGTGGTGACATGCTATTAGCCATATAGGACTTTCTCATAGTCATATGACAAAAGCTTACTGAGACAATGATTATAAAATAATTAAGTTGTCTCAAGAGAAAATCACAAATGACTGAAAGTTTTACAACATGAAACTGAAACATCAAAAAGATTTGCAATGAACATGATGTGCAAATATGATAAAGTGATATCTAGATTGCCCCCTTTAGTGATGCAAGACATAAGTGCAGGGGCACCTTCAAGGTTTAAGTGATGACTAGATACAATCATTTCAGAATAAACGATATCACAATCATGCAAAAGACAATGCTACTTTGGGACAATGCACATTACACTCAGAATGACAATCATGCTCTCAGTAGTTGGTGCTTCAACATAAAGGTAAAAGAAAGGTTAAGTGCTAGAGCTTTTTATTTTGAAAACATGGAAGCAATTGTGTCAACGGTAGTAGTACTTCATATGTGTCATGTATAAAACATCTTATAAGTTGCAAGCCTCATGCATCGAATACCAATAGTGCTCGCTCCTTGTCCTAATTAGCTCGGATCCCCATGGGTTATCATTGCATTGCATATGTTTTAACCAAGTGTCACAATGGGGTACCTCTATGCCACCTGTACAAAGGTCCAAGGAGATAGATCGCATTTGATTTCTCGTTTTTGATAGATCTCAACTTGAGGACATCCATACCGGGACAACATAGAAAATAGATGATGGACTCCTCTTTCATGCATAAGCATATTCTCATGTGAGATTGAAGATTAAGGTCCAAGCTAAAACTTCCACCATGATGCATGGCTTTGGTTGGCGGCCCAATGTTCTTCTCTAACAATATGCATATTAATTCAACCCACGGTAAATCACCCTTACTTCAGACAAGACGAACATGCATAGCAACTCACATGATATTCAACAAAAGTGTGACAGTTGATGGCGTCCCCAGAAACATGGTTACCGCTCAGCAAGCAACTTATAAGAAATAAGATACATAAGCAACATATTCTTTACCACAATAGTTTTTAGGCTACTTTCCCATGAACTATGTATTGCATGGTTAATTTGCTTAGTGCAGGTGGAGGTTAGCAAAAGACTGGGAGCGACCAACTAAGAGAGCAATGACGGTCATAATCATGCAGAGCGACAAAGCAATATTGAATCAGGCATGGTAGTTATATCGCTACTTAGAAACAAAAGATCATCAAGGCTTGATAGACTTTCTTTACAGTCTTGAATATGCGTGAGCATACGCCAAGTCAATCAAAATAAATTCTCGAAGGAAGATATTACTAAACCATACCACATCATAGGAAAACAAACCAAGTTGGTACTCCAATAACACATTGGGAACCCCCCAGCTATTTGAGATTAACCAAAAGAAAACCTGAACTACTAAGCACCATCATGAAAGTAGCATCTTTATCATAGACACATTAACCCATGCAACGGAAGCAAACTCTCTTAATAAGGTGAGCATGGTAATTAAAGAGAGTTCAAGCAACCAACTAAATAAAAGCTCTTGAAAAGATAAGCATGAATACTAAGAGCAGAGCACGATAGTAGCTATTAAAAGACAAAGAACACACACAGCATAGATAGACATGAAAATTCTATGTAATGTTCTAGGTAGAGGTGGAGCGTGTTTCTCTCCCACATAAAGGAATGCTGAGTTCCGACTCGTTTTGAAAAACTAAAAAGAAAACTAAAAGCAAGACGCTCCAAGCATAGCACATAACATATGAAGTGATAAAAATATAGCGAAACGAAAGACGAACTGATAATGTTGATGGAGAAGGGGATGCACGGGGGCATCCCCAAGCTTAGACGCTTGAGTCTCCTTGAATATTTCTTGGGGGTGCACGGGGGCATCCCCAAGCTTGAGCGCTTGACACTCCTGAATCTTTTTATCATCTTCCCTCGCACACTTGAAAACTCCCTTCATACACAACTCATCATAATCTGATTAGCGAGGTTAGTACCCTTAATAAAATAATTATACCTTGCTGGAAATAAGGATATTATTGAAGTTCTACTGTTTCTCAAGATTGCCAAAAGGTTTTTGCAAAGAAAAAACAAGTTCTCAATTTGCAAAGTGAAGGTAAGGCAAAACAGGACAGAATCTGTGAAAAAACAGAACAGCAGGCAGTAATTGACCTGTTCGGGATACTTCTGCAACTCAAATCAAAAAACTCAGAACTGATGCACGAAAGAAAATTATATAGAGAATGCTGTCGAAAACATTCAGACCAAAAAGATGATCTGGTGATTTTATACGAAGTTTTCTATCCAAGGACAGAATCTGTTTCCTGGACAGCACCTCACAACTTTTGAACTTTCTAGCAATCGGAGGCTATACTTGGCACAAATATGAAATGCAAAGATACAATGATGATGCTACAGCAGTAAACAACATCAAGACACAACAAAAGCAACAAAAATTATTCATGTGGGCTGCCTCCCAAAAGCGCTTTCTTTTATGCCTTTAAGCTAGGCATAATGCATAGATCAAGTTTTATCAAGAGTAAAAGAATAACTAGCCCGTACAACGGACTCAAAAGGTAACTTGACCTTCTTACGAGGGAAGTGTTCCATCCCTTTCTTGAGAGGAAACTGAAATTTTATATTACCCTCTTTCATGTCAATGACAGCACCAACGGTGCGCAAAAAGGGACGTCCCAAAATAATTGGACATGAAGGATCACATTCAATATCCATAATAGTGAAATCAACGGGCACATAATTATCATTGACGATAATAAGAACATCGTCGATCCTCCCCAAAGGTTTCTTTATGGAAGAATCAACGAGACGAACACCAAAAGAACAAGAATCATAAGGTTTCAATTTAAGCATATCATATATCCTTTTGGGCATAACAGAGGTACTAGCACCAACATCACATAATGCATAACAAGAGAAGTCATTCAAATATATTTTTATCATAGGATCCCAACCATCTTCTAGCTTTCTAGGTATGGAGGCTTCTACTCTAAGTTTCTCCTCCCTAGCTTTGATGAGAGCATTAGTGATATGCTCCGTGAAGGCAAGGTTAAGCGTGCTAGTGCGGGGATCTCTAGACATCTTGTGAAGGAAATCAATAACTTCGGTAAGAGTGCAATTATCAAAATCAAGGTCACGAGCATCAAGTAAAGTAGTAGTGGTGTCCTTAAGGTTCACCTGTTTGGTAGTTTCTATAGCATCACCATTAGTAGGTCCATTGGGACCAGGAGTACATTGGGTGCTAAGAGTGTGAACATCCTCAATAACTTGGATAGTAGCAACAGTGTGGTGGGTAGGAAGGCTCTTAATTCTTTCCTCTTCCTCCCTTTCTCTAGCCCATCTTTCTTTTAGCTTAGCCATCATCCTAATGTTTTCATTAATTCGTACTTGAGTAGCATTAATAGGGATGACTTCCCTCTCCTTAAGAGGAGAAGTTTCAATTTTTAGCAATTTTACCTCATTGGCTAAATGGTCTACCTTAAAAGAAAGATCATCTAGTTTATGTAGTTTCTCTTCTACATTCTTATTAAAGGCTTTTTGGGTAGTGATGAAATCTCTAAGCATGGTCTCTAGTTCAGTATTGGAGTTCTTGGTACTAGGATAAGCATTGTTGTTCCCATAAGAGTTAGAGGGGAATGGTCTAGAATTGTTACCAAAGTTACTCCTATAAGCATTGTTGTTGAAATTATTTCTAGAGATAAAGTTAACATCTACTTGTTCTTGAGCAATCAAAGAATTTAAAGGAACATCACGAGGATCAATAGTAGATTGCTTCGAAAGTAGAGGCATGATCAAGTCAACTTTTTCATTAAGGGAGGAAATCTCCTCGACAGAGTTTACCTTCCTACATGTTGGAGCGCGTTCGGTGTGCCATTGGGAATAGTTGGTCATCATCTCATCGAGAAGCTTTGTGGCAGCACCAAGTGTAGTTGACATAAAAGTTCCTCCCGCGGCCGAGTCTAACAAGTTCCGCGAGGTAAAGTTCAAGCCTGCATAAAAAGTTTGGATAACCATCCAAGTAGTCAAACCGTGAGTAGGGCAGTTTTTGATAAGAGACTTCATACGTTCCCAAGTTGGGCAACGTGTTCATTATCCAATTGTTTAAAATTCATGATATTACTTCTAAGTTGGATAATTTTAGCAGGTGGATAGTATTTTTCGATAAAAGCATCTTTGCACTTGTCCCATGATTCTATGTTATTTCTAGGCAAAGACTGAAACCAAATTTTAGCTCCTCCTCTCAAGGAGAAAGGAAAAAGCTTAAGCTTAACAATATTACCATCTATTTCTTGGTACTTTTGCATATCACAAAGTTCTACAAAGTTGTTCAAGTGCAAAGCAGCATCATCTCCAGCACCGGAGAATTGATCTTTCATGACTAAGTTCAGTAAAGCAGGTTTAATTTCATATGAAGGTGCTGAAGTGGCAGGTGCAGTGATAGGTGTGCTGATAAAGTCATCGTTGTTGTGACTGGTGAAGTCACACAACTTGGTGTTCTCGGTGGAACCCATAGTAGCAAGCAAGCAAGATAACTATTTTTGTGATTTTCGATAAAAGGAACTAAAGCAAAAATAAAAGGTAAACTAACAAGACTAAAAAGCAAAGGTAAAAGATAGCATGCAACTCCCCTATCCTGAAGAGTGGAGTCCCCGGCAACGGCGCCAGAAAATACTCCTTGATGGGCCTCGAACCCCTCGTTGGTTACCCCAAGTGGAAGGTGTAAGATGCAGTAAGTAGAAGTGTTTTCCCCTAGCAAAAATGCCAAGGATCGAATCCCCAGAGACTCCTAGGTTCAACAAGTAGGTGTCAATTGCTAACGGCGCAATTAGCAATCAACGTGGACCTGCACATAGATACAAATAACTTTGCTCCCAACGAGTACAGAGAGGTTCTCAATCTCTCCGGCCTTGTAGTTCACAAAGGGTTAAAAGCAATATGATAGTAGTGATAGATAGTGTTTTGCAATAGTAAGTAAATAGCGAAAAGTAAATAGTGGATGTGGTCAATGATGGTAATGTGGACCGGAGTCTCATGATGTTCACTAGTGATGTCTCTCTCCCAAAAGACGATAAAACAGCTATGTGAGGTAAACAAATTACAGCTGGGCAATTGACAGGACCACGAACGCAAACCAATGCTGACTACATTGCAAGAAAGGTTGAGGTTCAAAGCATGG
This sequence comes from Secale cereale, assembly GCA_902687465.1. Lineage (NCBI taxonomy): Eukaryota > Viridiplantae > Streptophyta > Magnoliopsida > Poales > Poaceae > Secale > Secale cereale. Next base: position 39,834,714 of record LR738716.1, read on the forward strand.
GCGGTACGCCAAAGTAAGTAGACCGAAATCCATCAATATCTACTACTAATCATCCACCTTGAGATATCTATCCAGAACATCTCGCTGGTATTAAGTTGCAAGTCCCACCCATAGTGTAAACTCAATGCAACAGACAACTGCATTAAAAGAACTTTGCGTAAAGTAAACAATCCTTGCACCCGCGGGCACAAGCACCGTTGTTTTCCCCCTTGTGGCAACAACACATCCCCTAGACTCATGTTTCTGTCACTCAAGCTAGTCATCGAGGGGCATGAACCCACAATCGAGCATAACGTTCCCTCTTGGAGTCACTACCTATTACTCGGCCAAAGCAATAAATAACAACGGAGAACATGCAAGAATTACTTATGAACTAAAATATAAAAGAGGTGAATCAAATATATTACTCAAGATCAATCTGAACATAATCTTATAATCCATCGGATCCCAGCAAACTCAACATAGCAACAGCATAAAGATTACATAGGTGCCTCGATCATGTAGGGCAGCTCACGAGGACTAATTAGTGAAGCACAAGAACGGGAGGAGAACATCACATAGCTACTGGTCATGGACTCATGGTCCAAGGGAGACTACTCACGAGTCATCCGGGAGGCGTCGATGGTGGTGGAGAAGCTCCCGGTGGTGATCCTCCCCTCCGGCAAGGTGCCGGGAAGAGTTCTCCTGGTGCTCCCGATCTTGGAAGCGGCGGCGGTGGCAGAACAGAGATGGGATCGCGAAAAGAAGTTCTGTTTCGAGGGTTTCGGAGAGTCCTTTAAATATATGCCAAAGTAGGGCACCGGGGGGCAGGCTCGGGGGGCCGAGGCGCCCCCCCACCC
>LR738716.1:39835574-39850251 GCA_902687465.1 Secale cereale
CCCCCCCCGGCGCGGCCCAGGGGGGGCGCACCCACAGGGTGCCTGGAGCCCCTGTGGCCCCCCCCAGGCTGCCCTTCGGAGGCAGTGTTGTTTCCGGATCGCTGATTTTTTATATATTTTTTCTGGATTTTTCTGGGCAGTTCTCGAAACGTGAAAACCTGAAATACAAAAACAGCCGAAAACAGAAACTGGCACTGGGGTGCACTGGATTAGTAAGTTAGTACAAATATGATCAAAAGTGTATGGAAGTGTATGAATATCATAGCAATATCACCCAAAAGTGGCATGGAGCAAGCAGAAATTATAGATACGTTTTGGACGTATCAGCAATGTAATGGCATGCCTTCTTGCATTTGTGGCAAGTTCTCTTGTTACAGTCTTAAGCAGAAGCTTCACCGGTGTTCTTCAAGTCATACTTTGAAGATTTTCCTGGGTGATTTCTCTTGGAAAACTTTTGGAACTTCCTCACAAGAATAGCCAGTTCTTTGCCAATTTCGTTAGCGCTATCAATAGTGCTTCCCGACTCTTCTTCGGATGAATAAATTGCCTTGGCTTTAGATATAGCCTTCAGATTTCGGGGTCGTCCATAGCTGGGACCATCCATATCTCTCGTCTCAGCATGTTGAAATTCATGAGTGTTGAATCTCTCAGGAATGTCAGCGGGATCAGGTGCCTTATAATCAGGGCGCTCTTCATCGGGGCCAAGGTGTCAAAGGAACTGTCAAGAGACCTCAGCAATTTCTTCACCACCTCGTGGGGTGATATCAGCGGCACCAAGAGCATGTAGGTTGTTTGAGATATCAGTGAGGCGATCGAAGGTTTGCTGAACATTTTCACTGTCAAGCCTCTTGAAGCGATTGAAGAGATTGTGAAGCACATCAACTTGAGAGACACGTTGAGTTGAAACTCCCTCATTGACCTTGGTGAGCCTATCCCAGATGAGCTTTGATGTTTCCAGTGCACTCACTCTGCCACACTGTCCTTTGTTGAGGTGTCCACATATAATGTTCTTTGCTTGAGAGTCGAGTTGCTTGAATCTCTTCACATCAGCAGCATTGACGCTAGGAATGATAGAGAGAATGTCGTTCTCAACGACGAACCAGATGTCACATCCCTAGCTCTGTCTTGCACTCGGGTTGGTCTTGCTTGAGCATCATGTTTAAATTTTGTTAAACTTGAATTGGGGATGTTCAAACCCTAGCACCTTGAAATCCAAATAGGTCCAGCTTTAAAAATTTGCATTCAATAAACCCAAAATGCCTTCATCAATGTTTGATAATTTTGGCAAGGCTTTGAGACCAAACCAAAATTTAGGAACATTTTTAAGGATTTATTTTTGGGACTTTGAATTTAAATCATTAGCTATTTGAATTTGAATTATATTCATATAATTAGAATATAATTTCAAATACCCCTGAAATGTTTTATGAGCTTCTGGAAAAGTCCATCTAGCAAAATAAAAATATTCAGAGGAGTTTTTGGCATTGTTTGAAATTGTTTAATTTCAAAACAGTGGCAAAAGAAAAAAACAAAGAAAGAAAAAAATAGAAACATAAATTAAAATAGAAAACAGAGAGAGAGGAAGCCCACCTGAGCCACTACCTAGCCTTACCTGCGGCCCAGCTGGCGGCCCAGCCCGCCACCGCCGCCTCCCTGACGTCTTTCTCCTTGCCAGGAGGACGAGCGCACGTGCCGGGGCGTGGTCGCCGCACTCCGGCCACCTCCTGCCTGCTTGCTACCTCCCCGACGCCGCTACGGACGCCACGCACCCCTTGGACCTCCTTCCACTCTCCCTCGGCCTCATCCCCTCCTCTAGCCCACTCTGTCTCGCAGCCGAGCGCCATCCGAGCGCTGACGTCGCCGCCGTTCGCCATAACCGCGGCCACCGTCCACCTCTCGCCTCGCCGGAGTGCCCAGTAGCTCCGCCTCGTTCCTCTTTTCCTCCTCGCCGAGCTGCCCGACGCCAGAAGCCCCTGGAGCACCGTCGTCGACCTCGTCTTCTTCCTCGGCCACAGGAGATCGCCATCGGGATTCCGACGCCGTCCGGCCCCCGTTGAGCCTGCTGAGACCTCCGACCGACCCCCTGTGAGCCCCTCCGTCGATCCCCTCTCTCCCCTCCATCGATTTCGACCCCTAACCACGTCAGCCACCAGAGCCGAGAACCCCTCGCCGCCGGCCATGTCGCCGCCGTTGTTCTAGCCATCGACGCTCGTGTCCGAGCTCACCACTGCACTCAGTGCACCCCTGCGCGTCGATTGAGGCCACCGGTTGCCCCTGCCGTGCGCTGCAACGCTGTTTTCACCGTAGCCAGAACTCCGGCGCCGCCGCGAGCTCTGTTCCGACGAGCTCCGCCGTCCCCGTGTCCTCCCGTTGCCTCCATTAGATGCGCGAGCTCCCCAGCTACGCGTAGCACCAAGCCGCCGTCCAAATGGTCGCCGGAGCTGTGTTTCCGACGTCCTCCGCCGTCTCGGGTCGTCGCCGGCGGCCTAAAGCCGATGGGTTGACCACTTTGACCGACGAGGTTTGACCCCCCCTCACTCACTGACTTGTGGGTCCATGCTACACTGACATTTTTTAGTTAGGATTAAATTAACACTAATAGTCTCTGTTAATTAGCCTAGTCACTGACCAGTGGGTCCCAGTGTCAGGTTTGACCTGGACCAGCCCTATTGATTGCTGACATCACAGTGACGCAGTGCTGACGCAATAAAGCCTTTCTGGAATTAAAATAAATCAGAAAAGGTTTAGAAATTTCAGAAAATAGCCAAAACTTCTAAAAATCATAGAAAATAATCTATAACTCAGATGAAAATAAATTATATATGAAAATTGATCAGAAAACTCCAAGGAACCTGTTTATGGCATTTTCATGCATGTTAGAACAACTTATGGCTGCTGTTTAGGGCAATTTGAATAAATGGCATTTGAATAATCACATATGGAGTTTGAATTTGAACCTTTGGTTCAAACCAACTTCATTTAATTGTGCTGCTAGTTGCATTAGCTCAATAAACATCATATTGCCATGTCACATTCATGCATCATATTGTTGCATTGCATTGATTGTGTTCTTTCTCTGTTTGTCGGTTTTGTCCCCTCTCAGTAGACGACGTTCCGACGATGAGTTCGATGACACCGATGAAGAACTATTACTATCTTCAGAAGTGCCAGGCAAGCAAACCCCCATTGAGCATTCTGATACAATCCCACTCTCTCGCTCCTGCTCTCTTTTACTGCATTAGGACAACAACGATTGAACTGCTTTTGCTGCGGTAGTTGAACCCCTTTCCTCTGCATGACCTGTCATTGCCACGGAAAATAGTTGAAACCCACTAGCATGAGTAGGAGTTGTTTGAGCCATGTTGTGCCTACTCATTCATGCTTTCTGGTTATGCCTGCTATTGCTTAGAGTTGAGTCACGTCTGATTCATCGAGGATGAATTGGAATGTGGTGAACATGTCCTACTGTGTGTGAGCTAAGTGCGTGAACACGATTTGGTAAAGGTAGCGGTGAGAGGCCATGTAGGAGTACATGGTGGGTTGTCTCACTGGAACCGTCCTTAAGAACTGAGTTATGTGTAAGTTGTCCAATGACAAAGCTACTACCACGCATTGGAATGCTTAAGTGCCCCTCTCGACTTATTAATCAACTCGATCTCTGTCCAGGAGTTGCAACTAGTTTCTGGTGTTTGTAGGTAGTGTTAGTAGTCTACCAAGTGGCACATGGTACATGTGGGCTTGGGGCAGACTAGGCACCGTGGCACGGTGTACCAAGCATAGATCCATCCGTCGAGGTGGGCTTGGGAACCCTGCGCACATCGTTTGGGGCCGTGAGCGACACCCCGGCCGGATCTCCCCACGGATGGAACCCGAATAGGCGATAAACCTGGACGAGAGACTTGTGTGGTTAGTCAGGTCGTGGCCGACACCCTCGCCAGGCTTCCGCTTGAAGGTTGCCGAGATACACGACGTGTACATGGCGGTAAGTGGCGAGAGCGTGTGTGAAGAAGTACACCCCTGCAGGGTTAACATGATCTATTCGAATAGCCGGGTCCGCGGTTATGGACTTCTTGGATGCTTACGTTGTACATAGACAAGTGAAAGTGGATACTCTAAAATACTCAAGACAAGTGTGAGTGCTATTGATGGCCTTCTCATAATTAGACGGGAATGGATCCATAGTGGTGTATTGTTTGGTGAATATGTGGACTCGTGTGCGCCACCTCAAAGAGTTACTTGCAGAGTCAAAGCTGGCTTGCTGCAGTCAAACTCCACCACCCCTTTGTTGATACTGATGCATATGTAGTTAGTTCTCATGTAAGTCTTGCTGAGTACCTTTGTACTCACGTTTGCTTAATTTATGTTTTGCAGAGAGACTTCAGTCTCGCTAGTGGTTCCGCGTGGACTTTGACGTTTAGCTTGTTACCTCAGCTACGGTCTTGTGCCCTTGGGAGGGTCTTGTAGATAGTCAGGCTTCCCAGCCTTTTTCATTTGTAGTTGTCTGTACCCAGACATGTTATGCTTCCGTTGCCTGTATGCTCTGTATGTTGGGTCATGTGACCTCTGATTGTAATAAATGCTATGATGGCTCTTCTGGGCCTTTATCTATATGAGTTGTTGAGTTATGTTGTGATGCCATGTTGTACAACACATACTTGCATGTTATGCGTACGTGTAATGTGTATTGCTATGTGTGGGATCCGACACCTAGTTGTTTACCTTTGGTAGCTTATCTTACAGGGAAATGTCTCCTAGTGCTTCCACTGAGCCTTGGTAGCTTGCTACTGCTCCGGAACACTTAGACTGGCCGGCATGTGTCCTTCTTTGTTCCTGTGTCTGTCCCTTAGGGGAAATGTCACGCGTTGTTCCTTTAAGTCCTTGTAGCTTGCTACGACTTGGGTTCATACGTTGATGACCGACACGTTCGTTGCTGGGTCATGTATGCCTGTCTCTGTAATTTAGTGCCACTTTTGGTTTATAACTGGTCATGTCGGCCCGGGTTCTCTGTCATATGGATGCTAGCCACACTATCATATACGTGTGCCAAAATGCGCAAACGGTCCCGGGCCAGGTAAGGTGGCACCCGTGGGGATACCGTGCGTGAGGCCGCAAAGTGATATGATGTGTTACAAGCTAGGCCTGTGTGACTTAGGATCGGGGTCCCGACAGCTTTGGTATCAGAGCCTGACTGCCTGTAGGATTAGTAAGCCAAACTGGTCAAAGTCGTGTCTAGAAACTCTTTAGTTATTTAAGGGAATTGATTGTGGAAGGGAACGTAAGGCTCTTTTTACTCCTTTGCCGTATGACCTTCTGATCTGAGTCACCTTCTACTTTCTACGGGGATTAAGAACTAGGACTCTCATTCTATTTATTAGGATCACGTTAATGTGGTTTCAACCCTCAGTTCAGTTTCTACTACTTCTGTTGCTCAACTGTTGGTCTCAGAACATTGACATGGTGATGTTAAGTGGATATGCTACCCTTTTGCTTGGATCTCAAAAGTATTTTCGAGCATTTGCAGCCGTTATGCTGTCTGAGTCATCCCAGGTTTCTAAATAGTCTGATGCATTTGCAAATCATTCCTATCTGTTCCTAATGTCCTTTTAGGCTAGATTAACCACACTAGTCGTTGTGTTGAGGCACTCTGTTACCTCGACATATATGTTGGACTTATTATTATGACCCTAGGTGTCTTAGAAGATCACCCAGTAATCTAGCAATGTTTCATATTCCCAGTGTGATGATTCTGGCCATCATTCTCGAAAGCATCCCGTGATGCCATTTAGTTAGTAGGCATTATATTTCTAGGTTCTTGAACCCAAGATTCACTCTACTTACTTCATGTTGATAGTATTGCTCGTTCCTTTAGGTTATTAGTAACCTTGTGATAGTCCTCGAGGTCCGTGGTATATCATTCTTCCAAATACCATGAACTCTCCTTGGCAGAAGTTCTCCCGAACCAAAAGATCACAACCAGAGTGCTCTTGACGAGTTCTCTATTCCACATTGTGACTCTGCCAGTCCTACCTTTCTGCATGGGTTATCCGGAAGAAATATGTTGAACTAGTTCGACATGCTAGTCTATGCATCTGCAACTCGGAAAGTTATATGTTCCTTGAGTTGTCCCTCTTTAGTTGTATTCTGACCTTCGTCTATCAATTGATAGTCAGGAGTAGTTGTGCACTCGTGCATCGATGCCTTTTACTCTTGTGGTCCGTCAAGCCATTCTATTCTGGAATGACTAGGAGAAACAAACTCCAGTACCTCATCCATTCCTAGGATTGGGTCATAGAAGTTGTACTTCGCAGATGGAGAATGCTAACCCAACTTCAAATATGTTCTATCTTGGAGTGTTACCATATTTATATCAAGAATGTCATGGGAATTGCACAACCTCCTATAAACTCTTGATATAGTGATACTTCTCGCCATTATCGTTCATTCCTCGGTCTCCGTGTTATCGTAGCCGGAATACTGACAAGTGAATCATGATGTGTGAAATCAATACCCCTAGCAATCCCATTGCTTGGTGGTTAAAGGACAACAATTTCATTCTTAGTGTGTTGGTTACTAAATCACCATTCTAAGATTGATCGTGCTACCTAGTCCATTTTTCTGGTGCACTTTTTGATCAATGAGTTAGGATTGCATAAATTCCTCACTCTTGTGATCATATCATCTCGCCCTGAAAAGCAAGATTGTTTGCGAGCTTAATAACATATCGGTGGTTCGTGATTTTCCGAATATCTTCTCAGAAGTATTTCCAGGTTGTCCCCTGACCGCAATGTTGAGCTCGTGATCAAGTTGGTTTCTTATAAACCACCACTTCTCCAAGAATCTGTGTTGGATACCCCGAACTAGTTGGTTAAGCTAAACAACAACTTGGAGAGTTGGAAGATAAAGCTTAACCCACATAGCTCACTCCAAAGGGATATCTTGTGTGTGTACTGAAGATAGATGATATCTTCTTCATTTGATCCCCGTGATCATTTGTGGATATATTGTCTTGTCTAAACTTTGATTTGAGTATGGGTTATCGTCAAGTCAAATCAGAACCAACGATATTCGTAATGTTGTCTTATTCATGGTTGTTCCCTTGAGCATACACCATTATATCTTTTGGGTCTGACCAATGCTATCATTTTGTTCACATTGTCATGGAATTCCATCTATATGGAAACCTGGATGAGTTATTGTTGAGCCCATCGACAACATCCTTATCTTCTCCATGATTTCGTTGAACCTCCAGCTAGTGTTGGAAACTTTTATAAGAGTTATCTTCATGTCCTGTTCATGAAGTATATGTTTGGTGCAAGAAGTGACTTTCTCCCAGTTCACGTGCATTAGGTGCAAGTTGCCGCCATGAATTCGAGAAAGTTAGTTTTGCTTCCTCCGGAATCATTCCAAGTCAGTCATGCACGTGCGAAGTATGCTATGGCTTGAGAGATTAGCTACCTCCATCCTATCGGTATTCCCTAGCACATCAAGCCACCGACTGATTTGTTCAAGGAAGAGAAGTCTATGCTTGGGATCTAAACCATGGACTTGCATAGAGACTTCGATATCCTCAATGATGGTTCCCCACCTGAACTTGGTAGTATTTTATTGTAAGACTGCCATGTGATCATGTTGTCTGGAACAACGTGTTCACATGTGTGTAGCAGAACCAGCTCGTGTTTTGGAGCTTACTATCGCAGTTCATTTCCCGAGAATCTCGCGACGTCGTCTCATCGATTTGAGTTGCAAACTTTCATTTTTCTTCCTAGATTCGATGAGTCTGGAATATCCTGACACCAACCAGAACTGAATCTCAGGCAGATATGATGGTTGGTGCATTTCCCAAGAACTATAATATTGGTCTCTCGATAACCGGTGAAGTGGATGTCGTGGCCAACACACCCAGCCGGAAGACCTATTGTTGTAGAATCTTGATTGAAGAAGTTGGCCACCTCCCCATAAGGATTTCGTAGGAATTACTCCCTAGTTGTTCCTTATGGACTTTTGTGATCCCAAAGTCCGACCTTTACTTGATGGCCATGTTGATGCTTTTAAGCATTGACCGTGGTACCTAGTACACCAAGGAGAACATTAGAAGCGGAGTGCTAAATGTCTCACGGTCGATCATCCAGATTTTGCCACTTGACTCCGCTAAGGTGAAATCCGAGAAGGTGTTATCTTCCTTTGCATCTGCATCATCCATCATTATTCATCATGGTAGTATGTGATGTTGCCAGGATCCTTGACACGGATATTGGTAAAACCTTGAGGAATATGGGAATACTCAAGTTCTTGAAAGCACGCACAAGCACTAGGTGTTATCCTCGACACTAACCGAGATTGCTCCCAGTGTTCTTGGTTATGCTATAACCCCTCAAGAGTAGATTTACTCTCTACAGTTGGGATTCCTCCCACTTACCAGAATCATTCCCAGCATTTGCATTTTGTTCCCATCTTGCACCACCATCGTGCCAATTTTCCATGGGTTGCCCTTCTCAGCAACTGCTGTTCGGGATTATCTTCAAGAGCGGTCCTACCATGGGTCCCATTCATTTCCGATGATAAGAAAATCATCCCTTGCGTTGTCCTCAACAAGGTAGTCCACATCATCCATTCTGGCCTGAGAATGTCATTATCTCGAACTCCGTCAAACGATCGATTGTGTTTGCCTTAGGCTGGTATAGGGAATTTCAATGATCTCTATATCAAAAGTAATTCTTTTTGCCACTTAAGGGAATAACTCTACAAGTCATCTTCTTAAAAGGTGCCCCGTCTAGTGACATCGATCACCATCTTCTTAGGTGTGGAAATTTTCCTGCCAAGTGAACTTTCATCATTTATTTCACTCCATCCCCCTGGAGGTGTACTCTGTGTCTCAGCTCAAGAGATGTTTCAACGTCTCACTCCATAAGTTGATCTGAGTTGCTCGATCTTTGGCAAGATAGATTACCGTAGAGTTTCTTCTGTTATCACTGTGTTGGACAAAGATCTGGTAATCAAGGATGTCAGGATCAACATGATGCAATGAATCAGCAACTTCGAGGAGGACAGTTGAATCGAGAAGATTGTGTTAGTTAGTGTCCCCTCTGATTTCTTATCTCACGTCCTGAATCTCGGGACGAGATTCTTATTTTAGTGGGGGTGAGTTGTCACATCCCTAGCTCTGTCTTGCACTTGGGTTGGTCTTGCTTGAGCATCATGTTTAAATTTTGTTAAACTTGAATTGGGGATGTTCAAACCCTAGCACCTTGAAATCCAAATAGGTCCAGCTTTAAAAATTTGCATTCAATAAACCCAAAATGCCTTCATCAATGTTTGACAATCTTGGCAAGGCTTTGAGACCAAACCAAAATTTAGGAACATTTTTAAGGATTTTTTGGGACTTTGAATTTAAATCATTAGCTATTTGAATTTGAATTATATTCATATAATTAGAATATAATTTCAAATACCCCTGAAATGTTTTATGAGCTTCTGGAAAAGTCCATCTAGCTAAAATAAAAATATTCAGAGGAGTTTTTGGCATTGTTTGAAATTGTTTAATTTCAAAACAGTGGCAAAAGAAAATAAACAAAGAAAGAAAAAAATAGAAACAGAAATTAAAATAGAAAACAGAGAGAGAGGAAGCCCACCTGAGCCACTACCTGGCCTTACCTGCGGCCCAGCTGGCGGCCCAGCCCGCCACCGCCGCCTCCCTGTCGTCTTCCTCCTTGCTAGGAGGACGAGCGAGCGGGCCGGCGCGTGGTCGCCGCACTCCGGCCACCTCCTGCCTGCTTGCTGCCTCCCCGACGCCGCTACGGACGCCACGCACCCCCTGGACCTCCTTCCACTCTCCCTCGGCCTCATCCCCTCCTCTAGCCCACTCTGTCTCGCAGCCGAGCGCCATCCGAGCGCTGACGTCGCCGCCGTTCGCCATAACCGCGGCCACCGTCCACCTCTCGCCTCGCCGGAGTGCCCAGTAGCTTCGCCTCGTTCCTCTCTTCCTCCTCGCCGAGCTGCCCGACGCCAGAAGCCCCTGGAGCACCGTCGTTGACCTCGTCTTCTTCCTCGGCCACAGGAGATCGCCGTCGGGATTCCGACGCCGTCCGGCCCCGTTGAGCCTGCTGAGACCTCCGACCGACCCCCTGTGAGCCCCTCCGTCGATCCCCTCTCTCCCCTCCGTCGATTTCGACCCCTAACCACGTCAGCCACCAGAGCCGAGAACCCCTCGCCGCCGGCCATGTCGGCGCCGTTGTTCTAGCCATCACCGCTCGTGTCCGAGCTCACCACTGCACTCAGTGCACCCCTGCGCGTCGATTGAGGCCACCGGTTGCCCCTGTCGTGCGCTGCAACGCTGCTTTCACCGCAGCCAGAACTCCGGCGCCGCCACGAGCTCCGTTCCGACGAGCTCCGCCGTCCCCGTGTCCTCCCGTTGCCTCCATTAGATGCGCGAGCTCCCCAGCTACGCGTAGCACCAAGCCGCCGTCCAAATGGTCGCCGGAGCTGCGTTTCCGACGTCCTCCGCCGTCTCGGGTCGTCGCCGGCGGCCTAAAGCTGACGGGTTGACCACTTTGACCGACGAGGTTTGACCCCCCCTCACTCACTGACTTGTGGGTCCATGCTACACTAACATTTTTTAGTTAGGATTAAATTAACACTAATAGTCTCTGTTAATTAGCCTAGTCACTGACCAGTGGGTCCCAGTGTCAGGTTTGACCTGGACCAGCCCTGTTGACTATTGACATCACAGTGACGCAGTGCTGACGCAATAAAGCCTGTCTGGAATTAAAATAAATCAGAAAAGGTTTAGAAATTTCAGAAAATAGCCAAAACTTCTAAAAATCATAGAAAATAATCTATAACTCAGATGAAAATAAATTATATATGAAAATTGATCAGACAAATCCAAGGAATCTGTTTATGGCATTTTCATGCATGTTAGAACAACTTATGGCTGCTGTTTAGGGCAATTTGAATAAATGGCATTTGAATAATCACATATGGAGTTTGAATTTGAACCTTCCGTTCAAACCAACTTCATTTAATTGTGTTGCTAGTTGCATTAGCTCAATAAACATCATATTGCCATGTCACATTCATGCATCATATTGTTGCATTGCATTGATTGTGTTCTTTCTCTGTTTGTCGGTTTTGTCCCCTCTCAGTAGACGACGTTCCGACGATGAGTTCGATGACACCGATGAAGAACTATTACTATCTTCAGAAGTGCCAGGCAAGCAAACCCCCATTGAGCATTCCGATACAATCCCACTCTCTCGCTCCTGCTCTCTTTTACTGCATTAGGACAACAACGATTGAACTACTTTTGCTGCGGTAGTTGAACCCCTTTCCTCTGCATGACCTGTCATTGCCACAGTAAATAGTTGAAACCCACTAGCATGAGTAGGAGTTGTTTGAGCCATGTTGTGCCTACTCATTCATGCTTTCTGGTTATGCCTGCTATTGCTTAGAGTTGAGTCACGTCTGATTCATCGGGGATGAATTGGAATGTGGTGAACATGTCCTACTGTGTGTGAGCTAAGTGCGTGAACACGATTTGGTAAAGATAGCGGTGAGAGGCCATGTAGGAGTACATGGTGGGTTGTCTCACTGGAACCGTCCTTAAGAACTGAGTTCTGTGTAAGTTGTCCAATGACAAAGCTACTACCACGCATTGGAATGCTTAAGTGCCCCTCTCGACTTATTAATCAACTCGATCTCTGTCCAGGAGTTGCAACTAGTTTCTGGTGTTTGTAGGTAGTGTTAGTAGTCTACCAAGTGGCACACGGTACATGTGGGCTTGGGGCAGACTAGGCACCGTGGCACGGTGTACCAAGCGTAGATCCATCCGTCGAGGTGGGCTTGGGAACCCTGGGCACATCGTTTGGGGCCGTGAGCGACACCCCGGCCGGATCTCCCCACGGATGGAACCCGAATAGGCGATAAACCTGGATGAGAGACTTGTGTGGTTAGTCAGGTCGTGGCCGACACCCTCGCCAAGCTTCCGCTTGAAGGTTGCCGAGATACACGACGTATACATGGCGGTAAGTGGTGAGAGTGTGTGTGAAGAAGTACACCCCTGCAGGGTTAACATGATCTATTCGAATAGCCGGGTCCGCGGTTATGGACTTCTTGGATGCTTACGTGGTACATAGACAAGTGAAAGTGGATACTCTAAAATACTCAAGACAAGTGTGAGTGCTATTGATGGCCTTCTCGTAGGTAGACGGGAATGGATCCATAGTGGTGTATTGTCTGGTGAATATGTGGACTCGTGTGCGCCACCTCAAAGAGTTACTTGCAGTCGTAGTTTAGGATAGCCACCGAGTCAAAGCTAGCTTGCTGCAGTCAAACTCCACCACCCCTTTGTTGATACTGATGCATATGTAGTTAGTTCTCATGTAAGTCTTGCTGAGTACCTTTGTACTCACGTTAGCTTAATTTATGTTTTGCAGAGAGACTTCAGTCTCGCTAGTGGTTCCGCGTGGACTTCGGCGTTTAGCTTGTTACCTCAGCTACGGTCTTGTGCCCTTGGGAGGGTCTTATAGATAGTCAGGCTTCCCAGCCTTTTTCATTTGTAGTTGTCTGTACCCAGACATGTTATGCTTCCGTTGCCTGTATGCTCTGTATGTTGGGTCATGTGACCTCTGATTGTAATAAATGCTATGATGGCTCTTCTGGGCCTTTATCTATATGAGTTGTTGAGTTATGTTGTGATGCCATGTTGTACAACACATACTTGCATGTTATGCGTACGTGTAATGTGTATTGCTATGTGTGGGATCCGACACCTAGTTGTTTACCTTTGGTAGCCTATCTTACAGGGAAATGTCTCCTAGTGCTTCCACGGAGCCTTGGTAGCTTGCTACTGCTCCGGAACACTTAGGCTGGCCGACATGTGTCCTTCTTCGTTCATGTGTCTGTCCCTTAGGGGAAATGTCACGCGTTGTTCCTTTAAGTCCTTGTAGCTTGCTACGACTTGGGTTCATACGTTGATGACCGACACATTCGTTGCTGGGTCATGTATGCCTGTCTCTGTAATTTAGTGCCACTTTTGGTTTATAACTGGTCATGTCGGCCCTGTCATATGGATGCTAGCGACACTATCATATACGTGTGCCAAAATGCGCAAATGGTCCGGGGCCAGGTAAGGTGGCACCCGTGGGGATACCGTGCGTGAGGCCGCAAAGTGATATGATGTGTTACAGGCTAGGCCTGTGTGACTTAGGATCGGGGTCTAGACACCAGAGATCCTTGTCAATTGCTTCAAGATGCATGCTCATCTTGTTCTTCCAGTAAGGATAGGTTGTACCATCGAAGATGGGGCACACAACAAAGACCTTGATCATACATGCAGTCAACATAACTAAAACTTCACGTGGTTAAACCAAAATCACACAGAACAAGGGAGTACCTTGCTCTGATACCAATTGAAAGTGCGAGTTTACTCCTAGAGGGGGGTGAATGGGAGATTTTTAAAAATTCGTCAAACTCTTAAGAATTTGATGAAGATCATAGTGAAGAAATAGAAACACAAGGGAACTAAATCAGCACAGAATTAGAGCACAAGCATGCATGATACATAAGGGTGACGAACATGCAATCATACAGATACACAGGCATGAAGAATATGAACTGAAGAAATGAAAGGCAGCATGATGAAATTCTTCAGCTCAAATTCATCAGAAGATAGATCACAAATTCATCCGCGGTGGAATAATGTAAGGGAGGGTTAGAAATTTTAAACCAGTTCGGCTTGGTAAAGACACAACGATTTGGTAGACCGGTTCCACTTGATGTATCAGTTGTACGTCTGGCTGAGGCAGCTGAGACTAACTCAGAGGACACACAATCCTCACCATATTCCTCTTGAGCTGAGATCACTTAGTCCTTGCACAATCAGTCATGGTAAGTCTTTAAGGTAGACTTCTGAAACCTTCACAGACTTGTTCACCGCACACGACAATGACTCTTGGTGCGCTCATAACTTGACGCCTAACCGTCTGGAAGAATAACAGTCTTCAAAGGTAACAGACATTAGATCACACATATCACTCTCTTCAGTGGTGCTCAATCACTTTGGCTCTGGGTTTTTCCTCACTTAGGATTCTCTCAAAGTTGTCAAAGGATGGGTTGCTCCCAAATGACAAGTGTGAAGTTCTCTTGGAGCAGCCAACCGGCAAGTGGTTGTAGGGGCGTCTATTTATAGCCAGGGGTAACCCGACACGAATTATCATCAATGCCCTTCTCTTATTCAACCATTATCAGGATAAGGATACACTCGACAGTTGGCTTGCGGCACACCAACGGTCAGAATATGAACTCTAAATTCGTTGAGGCACTCAAGTTCCTCACTAAGGCAGATCGCACTGGCGAACTCCTAACTCCTCAGCCTGAATAAATTCGTCAGCGACCAGATGAACTTCATCACTCTCGCTACCAAATGCGTCAGCTGCCTTGAGATTTCCAAATGCTTCACTCAAAGCGGCTATATATGTATAGGTTTGAGAATCACTTCGAAAAAGTGAAATATGATTCACGTAGACCCCCTTTAACAGTACGGTTTGTCCTATGACTCGAATAAGAAGAAAGAAACTACAAAAACAAAAGTATTCAAGCTTCAAAGTCTTCACATCAATTTCTTCAAAGGCCATATCAATTTCATCACCAAATTATTCACGTGAAAAATCCAACTTTAGGG
>LR738716.1:39850351-39877255 GCA_902687465.1 Secale cereale
ATCCTCAAGAGCAACATGATATGGCAAACCGCCAAAATCGAGATCGCCCTCCCAATAGGCAAGGAAACAATGACGAGCATCGCTATGGCAAGCTCAAGTTCACCATGCCAAAATTTTCCGGAAGCATTGATCCCGAAGACTACCTCTCATGGGCATTGAAAGTTGACAAGATCTTTCGCCTTCACAACTTCGATGAAGAGAAGAAGATCGCAATGGCATCACTTGAGTTCCAAGACTATGTTCTCATTTGGTGGGAGCAAATCATGGAGAGAAGAGAAGCAAAAGGCGAACCTCCTATCACCACTTGGGCTCAAATGAAGGAAGTGATGAGAGCACGCTTTGTGCCTACACACTACAACCGCGACTTGTTCAAGAAGCTACAACTCCTCAAGCAAGGAACCAAGTCCGTTGAAGAGTACTACAAGGAGATGGAGATTGCTATGATAAGAGCAAACATCAAGGAAGATGAAGAGCAAACAATGGCGAGATTCTTGAATGGACTCAACTATCCTATCAAGAAGATTGCGGACTTCCAACCATACAACAATCTCCTCGAGCTAGTACACCAAGCAACCAAAGCGGAGCGACAAGTTCAAGAGGACTAAAAGTACTCCAAGTTCAACTCCAAGAACTTCGGCTCCTACAACCAAGCTTCAACGACTTCGGCTACTCCTCCTACCTCTACCAAGCCTGCTACAAACTTCAGTGACAAGTCAAGCTACAAGAATGCGACTACATCGAGTCGTCCACCTTCTACCAACAACTTCAAACCAAGAGCTTCATCAACTCCAACTCCAACCGAAGATAACAACAAGACGAGCTCCATCAAATGCTTCAAGTGCCAAGGACGAGGCCACAAGTCATTTGAGTGCAAGACCGTTCGCACCATGATCATCAAGGACGACGGATCTTATGACTCCATGAGCGATGATGAGATGGAAGCACTTGAGCATGTCGCTATGCATCGCCAAGTCAATGAAGAAGAAGACAATCAAGTGTTTTGCGACAATGACTCAAGCCCCAACCTTGTTGTCTCCAAAGTATTGACACTCCAACATCAACAAGATGACGACCAACGATGTCATATTTTCCATACGAAGGCCGGCATCAATGGACGCTCCGTCAAGGTTATCATCGATGGAGGAAGTTGCCACAACTTGGCAAGCGAAGAGCTATGCGACAAGCTTCATTTGGTCAAGACGAAGCATCCGCACCCCTACAAGGTCCAATGGCTCAACGACGCCGGAATTCTTCGAGTCGAGCACACCGTGCAAGTCTCTTTCAAGATTGGCGCCTACGAGGACACTCTTGAGTGTGATGTGATACCCATGTCCGTGTGCCACCTTATTCTTGGACGACCATGGCAATATGATCGTGGAGTCACACACAATGGACGGACGAATCACTATGATACAGGGTGGAACCCTAATCAGCGGATCTTTCACGTTTGGAGGTTGGCACACGATGAACACGGGGAAAACACGGAGAAAGATGGGGAAAACACAAGAGAGATCACTCAAATCAACACGGAAGCAATCACACAAATGCTAGATTCGCGATACAAGGTCGAGATACATGATCCAAAGTCAACAACGGTGATACAGATAGTCTTCTCCCGGAGGAGGTCTTGGAATCCCGTGGGATCTTCCCGTTAGGGGTCTTGAATCCAGAGGTGGATCTTCTCCGTAGAGGCGCACCGGTCTCGTGGGAGAAATCCACACAAGTGTCAAATGAGCTAAAACCACAGCTAACCCTAAACGGAATGAGGAGAGGAGTATATGTAGTCTTCGGGGCGAACGGGTACATGGGCCTCGGCCCAGGGGGCTGCACGCAGGCAGATCAGGGGCCGGATGTCCGGGCGGCGGCCCGGATGTCCGGGTCTTCGAGGGGAGCCGGACGTCCGGGGCGAGGAGCCGGATGTCCGGGCTTGAACGGTCAGGTTTCGGGCGCTCTCTGGACAGAGGCGCCGGATTTCCGGGCCCGGGGCCGGATGTCCGGGCCATGCTTGGCCGGATGTCCGGGCCCTGGCCGGATGTCCGGGCCCTGTAGCTTCAGTTGCTGCTGGCCTTCTGTAGTTGATGGCCCAGGTGCCGGATGTCCGGGCCATGGAGCCGGATGTCCGGGGCCTGGAGCTCCCTTCTGCCCTTCTCGAAGCATCAGTTCGTCCGTGGCCTTGGGGACTTGTTCACCTTCACGCTCTTCTCCGAAGCGGTCTCCTTCACACCTGAGCACACAAAGCACACTCGCTTGAGGTAGCAACCATGTCTCGCAAGATTCATAAGGGAGTTGGGCTAGGAGTGACGTCACCTCGGTCTCGAAAGCTCTAGCACGAGCCCGTGTCATCGGTCCTTGAGGCACTTGAGGGGGTGAAGGCGGGTCCATGGTGATGGCCCTAGTGATACAGGGTGGAACCCTAATCAGCAGATCTTTCACGAAATGGAGGGGATCCCACGATGAACACGAAGAACACAAAGGGAAACAGGGGAAAACACGAGAGGAAACACACAAGAACAAGTCCAATCACACATCCACTAGACAATCAAACACACAAGATCACACGGTACATGAACAACAAAGGGAAAGATACAAGGTAAAGTTCATCTCCAAGAGGAGGTCTTGAATCCGTAATGGATCTTCCCGCTAGGGGTCTTGAATCCAAGGTGGATCTTCTCCGTAGAGGGGCCGCGGTCTCTCTCGTGGAGTAGATCCGGGATGGATGAGCAAAGCTCTATCTCTCATATGAGCTAAACCATTGCTAACCCTAAAATGGTGGAGGTGGAGGAGTATATATAGTCTAGGGTCATGAAGGGGTAAGTGAGGGGCGAAACGGGTACATGGGCATCGGCCCGGATACATGCACGCAGGCAAGGCCGGACGTCCGGGCTGGCAGCCGGATGTCCGGGGCTTCGGGGCGAGCCGGATGTCCGGGGTTACGGCCGGATGTCCGGGCTAGCTCGGTCCAGCTTCTGTGAAGGAGGGCCCGGATTTCCGGGAGGAGTGCCAGATGTCCGGCCGTTGCTGAAGCGCCGGATGTCCGGCCTTTGGCCCGGATGTCCGGCCGCTGTAGTATCAGCAGCTCCGTCTTCTTCCTTCTTCTCTTCCAAGCTTCCCTCGCAGATGGTGTAGGTGATCCTTGGCGCTTGCACTCCTCCTCGCCATCCGTGAAGCTCCGACAATACCTATGCATGCACACGAGAGGAGTGTCAAGTAGTATACCATCCTCGAAGGGGTCAAGTGAACATGTGTAAAGGAGATGATTCACCTTTATGTATGAGAAATAGAGGTCGCACGTGTCACTTCCCAAGCAGACTCTTGACATGGTGATGTCCATAGGATACACCGTATCAAGAAACTTCCACGACAACGCGTCAACATGGTGGCTTCACACACCTTCGACGAGCTTCAACGTGAATTGGCCCAAGACGAAGAGAGCTTTGCGGCGAGAGTTCGTGCCTCCCACCTACACGGAACAACTTCTACGCCAACTGGAGAACACCATTCAAGGATCCAAGTCCATGGACAAGTACTTCAAGGAGATGAAGATGGCCTTGCAACGAGCCAGCGTGGACGACCCCATTTCAATGAAGCTCCACTTCATGATGGGATTGCACAATGACGTCTACAAGACTATCTTCTTCGAGAACTACAAGTCCCTCGACGACAACTACATTGGTGCTCTCAAGGCGGAACAAGAACTTATGAAGGCCAAGGCTTCTCCACCGCAAGCACACTTCTCGAAGACCAAGCTCCAAGATGGCGAGCATGAGGCTAGTACCACCATGATGTCCAAGCCCGACGAGCTCCAAGACGACGTTCCCAAGTTCGACTTCATCGCCATCCCTCTTTGTGGCATTGATGATGCCGAGTCTACTTCGACTCTTTTTCAAGACGGCGCGGCGACGACTACGACTACGGAGCCATTCGAGGACCACGCTTTGGAGGCGAACGACATGGTGACGAGCAAGGTTGATGCTTCCATCTTTGGAGGCGAGAGTGATGATGTGCCATCTTCGGCCTTCATCCACGACGACAATGAGGAGATGGTTGAGCATGGGATTTTCCCTTCGACCACGGCGACGTATGATGACTTGAGTGACTTGTGCCACCATATTGAGAGTGAGAGTGAATTCACCACTAGCCCCATATATGATGAGTTGCCACAATTCCCATGTGAGGAGAGCTACCATCCCCACCACTTGAGTGAGATGAGTGACTCCACCATATGCGAGTTTGAGTGCACCTACCTTGAGGGAGTGAGTGAGCCACCACATAGAGAGAGTGAGATAGTTGATAGGTCATGTGAGGCCACTTTCAACACTAACGACTTGACCTCTACCTCTATTGTGTCTTCTCATTCGGTGCTAGGTCCCACATTTGATGACGCGCCGATCCTCGACGACTTCGTCCTTCCATTGGACAAGACGATGGCCATGGTGGAATATGATGCACCCCCCACATGGTTCCATCAAGTTGATGATGATGACCACCATTTGGTCTTTCCCACCTCACCTACACCACATGAGTGGAATGAAAAAGGTAACAAAGGTGAAGGTGATGTGATACGGTGTATCCTAGGGCCATCACCATGGACCCTCCTTCACCCCCTCAAGTGCCTCAAGGACCGATGACACGTGCTCGTGCTAGAGCTTTTGAGACCGAGGTGACGTCACTCCTAGCCCAACTCCCTTATGAATCTTGCGAGACATGGTTGCTACCTCAAGCGAGTGTGCTTTGTGTGCTCAGGTGTGAAGGAGACCACTTCGGAGAAGAGCTTGAAGATGGACAAGTCCCCAAGGCCACGGACGAGCTGATGCATCGAGAAGGGCAGAAGAGAGCTCCAGGACCCGGACATCCGGCCCCCTGGCCCGGACATCCGGCCCCTGGGCATTCACCTACAGAAGGCCAACAGCAGCCGAGGCTACAGGGCCCGGACATCCGGCCAGGGCCCGGACATCCGGCCAGGCACGGCCCGGACATCCGGCCCCGCGCCCGGAAATCCGGCGCCTCTGTCCAGAGAGCACCCGAGGCGCGTCCACCCCCCGCCCGGACATCCGGGCCCCCCGCCCCGGACATCCGGCGACCCATGAAGCCCCGGACATCCGGGCCGTAGCCCGGACATCCGGCCCCTGATCTGCCTGCGTGCAGCCCCTGGGCCGAGGCCCATGTACCCATTCGCCCCGTAGACTATATATACTCCTCTCCTCTTTCCGTTTAGGGTTAGCTGTGGTTTTAGCTCATTTGACACTTGTGTGGATTTCTCCCACGAGACCGGTGCGCCTCTACGGAGAAGATCCACCTCTGGATTCAAGACCCCTAACGGGAAGATCCCACGGGATTCCAAGACCTCCTCCGGGAGAAGACTATCTGTATCACCGTTGTTGACTTTGGATCATGTATCTCGACCTTGTATCGCGAATCTAGCACTTGTGTGATTGCTTCCGTGTTGATTTGAGTGTTCTCTCTTGTGTTTTCCCCATCTTTCTCCGTGTTTTCCCCGTGTTCATCGTGTGCCAACCTCCAAACGTGAAAGATCCGCTGATTAGGGTTCCACCCTACATCACTTGTTGTCTCCAAAGTCTTGACACTCCAACATCAACAAGATGACGACCAACGATGTCATATTTTTCATACGAAGGCCGGCATCAATGGACGCTCCGTCAAGGTTATCATCGATGGCGGAAGTTGCCACAACTTGGCAAGTGAAGAGCTATGCGACAAGCTTCATTTGGTCAAGACGAAGCATCCGCATCCCTACAAGGTCCAATGGCTCAACGACGCCGGAATTCTTCGAGTCGAGCACACCGTGCAAGTCTCTTTCAAGATTGGCGCCTACGAGGACACCCTTGAGTGTGATGTGATACCCATGTCCGTGTGCCACCTTATTCTTGGACGCCCATGGCAATATGATCGTGGAGTCACACACAATGGACGGACAAATCACTATCATTTCAAGATGAAGGGCAAGGAATTCGTGCTTCGGCCAATGTCCCCAAGTCAAGTTGCCGCCGACAAGCTTTTACCTACCACCCATCGTGGAGAGAATGGTGAGAGAGCGAGCCACCAAAAAGAGAGTGAGAGCCACAAGCCAAATATGAGCGACTCCACGATGAGCGACAAGAAGCAACTAGTGCTATTTGCTACCAAACGTGAGATGAGAGAAGTGTGTGAGAACCCATCGAGCGTCTTCCACCTTGTGCTTCTATGTAAAGGGGAAGCCAAGCCTACTAACACTTCACCACCCCCACCTTTTGTGTTGTCTAAATTGTTGCAGGAATTCTCGGATGTCTTTCCGGATGAGCTACCACCGGGTCTACCTCCACTTCGAGGGATAGAACACCGCATCGACCTCGTACCCGGTGCTCCCCTTCCAAACAAGGCTCCTTACCGCGTCAACCCCGAGGAAACGAAGGAGATACAACGGCAAGTGCAAAACCTCATCGACAAGGGTCATGTACGTGAAAGTCTAAGCCCTTGTGCCGTTCCCGTTATTCTCGTGCCTAAGAAAGACGGAACTTTTCGCATGTGTTCCGATTGCCGCCCGATAAATGCTATCACCGTTAGATATCGTCACCCTATTCCTCGCTTAGATGACATGCTTGATGAACTTTGTGGTGCCACCATCTTTTCAAAAATTGATCTTAAAAGTGGTTACTACCAAATTCGCATTCAAGAGGGTGATGAGTGGAAAACTGCTTTCAAAACCAAGTTTGGGTTATATGAGTGGCTTGTCATGCCAATGGGTTTATCGGAAGCACCCGGCACCTTTGTGCGTCTTATGCACTTTGTTCTTCGACCCTACATAGGTGTCTTTGTCGTGGTTTACTTTGATGACATTCTTGTGTTTAGCAAGTCGCTTGAAGAACATGTTGACCATGTCCAACTAGTTTTGCAAGCACTTCGCAAACAACAATTGTATGCTAATATGGAAAAATGCACTTTTGGCGTTGACAAGGTTGTCTTTCTAGGATTTGTCGTGTCTTCTCAAGGTGTTAACGTTGATGAAACTAAAATTGAAGCAATTAAAACTTGGCCTCAACCAACGAATCTCATGCAAGTGTGATACAGGGTGGAACCCTAATCAGCAGATCTTTCACGAAATGGAGGGGATCCCACGATGAACACGAAGAACACAAAGGGAAACGGGGGAAAACACGAGAGGAAACACACAAGAACAAGTCCAATCACACATCCACTAGACAATCAAACACACAAGATCACACGGTACATGAACAACAAAGGGAAAGATACAAGGTAAAGTTCATCTCCAAGAGGAGGTCTTGAATCCGTGGAGGATCTTCCCGCTAGGGGTCTTGAATCCAAGGTGGATCTTCTCCGTAGAGGGGCCGCGGTCTCTCTCGTGGAGTAGATCCGGGATGGATGAGCAAAGCTCTATCTCTCATATGAGCTAAACCATTGCTAACCCTAAAATGGTGGAGGTGGAGGAGTATATATAGTCTAGTACATGAAGGGGTAAGTGGGAGAGGATACATGGGCCTCTGGCCCGACTCTGCGCGCAGGCAGGCGCCGGATGTCCGGGCTGGGGGCCGGATGTCCGGCCGTTCATGGGAGGCCGGATGTCCGGGCACGGGCCGGATGTCCGGCCTGGCGATGGCCGTTCTTCGGGTGCTTCTGTTGCCCTTGCCGGATTTCCGGGGTGATGCCGGATGTCCGGCCTCTGCTGAAGCGCCGGATGTCCGGGTAGGTCGCCGGATGTCCGGGCTGGCGCCGGATGTCCGGGCTGGCGCCGGATGTCTGGCGGCTGTAACTTCAGCCGCTCCGTCTTCTTCCGTCTTCTCTTCCAAGCTTCCCTCGCGGATGGTGTAGGTGTTCCTCGGCGCTTGCACTCCTCGTCGTCGTCCGTGAAGCTCCGACAATACCTATGCATGCACACGAGTGGAGTGTCAAGTAGTATACCATCCTCGAAGGGGTCAAGTGAACACGTGTAAAGGAGATGATTCACCTTTATGTATGAGAAGTAGAGGTCGCACGTGTCACTTCCCAAGCAGACTCTTGACATGGTGATGTCCATAGGATACACCGTATCACCCAACCTTGTTGTCTCCAAAGTCTTGACACTCCAACATCAACAAGATGACGACCAACGATGTCATATTTTTCATACGAAGGCCGGCATCAATGGACGCTCCGTCAAGGTTATCATCGATGGCGGAAGTTGCCACAACTTGGCAAGTGAAGAGCTATGCGACAAGCTTCATTTGGTCAAGACGAAGCATCCGCATCCCTACAAGGTCCAATGGCTCAACGACGCCGGAATTCTTCGAGTCGAGCACACCGTGCAAGTCTCTTTCAAGATTGGCGCCTACGAGGACACCCTTGAGTGTGATGTGATACCCATGTCCGTGTGCCACCTTATTCTTGGACGCCCATGGCAATATGATCGTGGAGTCACACACAATGGACGGACAAATCACTATCATTTCAAGATGAAGGGCAAGGAATTTGTGCTTCGGCCAATGTCCCCAAGTCAAGTTGCCGCCGACAAGCTTTTACCTACCACCCATCGTGGAGAGAATGGTGAGAGAGCGAGCCACCAAAAAGAGAGCGAGAGCCACAAGCCAAATATGAGCGACTCCACGATGAGCGACAAGAAGCAACTAGTGCTATTTGCTACCAAACGTGAGATGAGAGAAGTGTGTGAGAACCCATCGAGCGTCTTCCACCTTGTGCTTCTATGCAAAGGGGAAGCCAAACCTACTAACACTTCACCACCTCCACCTTTGGTGTTGTCTAAATTGTTGCAGGAATTCTCGGACGTCTTTCCGGATGAGCTACCACCGGGTCTACCTCCACTTCGAGGGATAGAACACCGCATCGACCTCGTACCCGGTGCTCCACTTCCAAACAAAGCTCCGTACCGCGTCAACCCCGAGGAAACGAAGGAGATACAACGGCAAGTGCAAAATCTCATCGACAAGGGTCATGTACGTGAAAGTCTAAGCCCTTGTGCCGTTCCCGTTATTCTCGTACCTAAGAAAGACGGAACTTTTCGCATGTGTTCCGATTGCCGCCCGATAAATGCTATCACCGTTAGATATCGTCACCCTATTCCTCGCTTAGATGACATGCTTGATGAACTTTGTGGTGCCACCATCTTTTCAAAAATTGATCTTAAAAGTGGTTACTACCAAATTCGCATTCAAGAGGGTGATGAGTGGAAAACTGCTTTTAAAACCAAGTTCGGGTTATACGAGTGGCTTGTTATGCCAATGGGCTTATCGGAAGCACCCGGCACTTTTGTGCGTCTTATGCACTTTGTTCTTAGACCCTACATAGGTGTCTTTGTTGTGGTTTACTTTGATGACATTCTTGTGTTTAGCAAGTCGCTTGAAGAACATGTTGACCATGTGATACGGAGTATCCCATGATCATCCCCATGTTCACTCGACGAGACCTCAACTACACACAATTGGACACAAGGTTCACTCGCTCCTCTCTGAACCTCCACTTTCTACATGTGAGACATGCCTACTACCTCAAATATATGTGCTATGCATGTTCAGGAACACCCAAGGAGACCATGGAGAACCCAAGAACCAAGGCCAAGTGCGCGCGGAAGAGAAGGAAGAAGGGCCAGCACCTACAGGCCCCGGACATCCGGCCCCCAGGCCCGGACATCCGGCGCCCCGGACATCCGGGCCCTGGCCGGAAATCCGGCGCCACTGTCCAGAAGACACCCGTGGCTCAACCCCTCCAGCCCGGACATCCGGCCCCTCGGCCCGGACATCCGGCGTCTCGGGAAGGCCCGGACATCCGGCCCCCGCCCGGACATCCGGCCCCTGTCTGCGCACAGTGTATCGGGCCTGAGGCCCATGTATCCCTCTCCCACTTACCCCTTCGTAGACCTAGACTATATATACTCCTCCCCCTCCTCCATTTGAGGGTTAGCTTAGAGATAGCTCATTTGATACCTAGAGCTTTGCTCATCTAGTGGTTCATCTCCTTGTGAGTGACTGCGGCCCCTCCACGGAGAAGATCCACACGGATTCAAGACCTCTGCGGAGAAGATCCTACGGGATTCAAGGCCCCTCGCGGGAAGATCCTACGGGATATCATCAAGACCTCCTCACGGAGAAGAACCGGTTACCCTTTGTATCGTCCCTTGTTGATCATGGATCTTGTATCTCTTTGTGTTTCGAGGATCTAGCATATGTGTGACTTGTTCTTGTTGGTTTGAGTGATTCTCTCGTGTTTCCCCTCGTGTTCCCTCTCGTGTTCTTCGTGTTCATCGTGGGATCCACTCCATTTCGTGAAAGATCTGCTGATTAGGGTTCCACCCTGTATCAAAACCTCTCATGATGGATGACATGTTTCTATATCACGCATCTCATTTATTTGAGCATTGGCTATTTTGTGCTAACCAACACACGCACGTGCGCATCATGATGGATGATGTGTACATATACCACGCACACACAATTTTTCCTTTGTGTTTGTTTTGTGTAGGTACTCATGAACACTTGTCAACATCACAATCCCATGAGTTGACAAAACGAGCTCTTGAGAGCAACGACGATTTGGGATCCCGTGGATTGTCCCTACCACCGCTCTCTTCGCGCAACCACCACGCGCATCTCTTTTACTTCGCTCTCACACGGCTATGGGCTATTTGCCACTTCTCACATTATGCCCATACTATCGTGTTCACTTTGCATGTTATGCCTCTTGCTATGACTTTGCCATGCAATTGTGACCCTTGCTTGCCTTTACACATGATTCACCATTATGCTACTTCTATGTGTATTTGCATGCTCGGTGGAGATACTTGTAGCTACTACCATGGTTTCTTTGTGCCCCATGCTATTGTTGATTCTTGTGTTGACAGAGTCATGATATCCCATTGCTATTTCCATATGGCCTCTCATCAACACATTGATGCTATTTTGCTCATATCTTGCTTTCATGCTTGTGCTATGCCATGTGCATCATGTATTCTCACTATTTGCACACATGCCATGATTGCCATGATTACTTCTAGTACGTTGCATCTTTGCAATACTAGCTTGCTTGACTTGATCACTATGCTTGCTTGCTATGTTGCATCACCCATGTTCCTCTCTTACTTGCTTTCTTGGGTTGATGACATATATGTTCATGCCACTCACATGATATACATTGATCATTGTCATTTGTCTCCACTAGTTGCATCTCTCATCACTTGTATTGAGTGCAACAATGCTATGTTTGTTGATCTTGGAGACTTTGACACCTTTCTTGTGATGCATACTTGCTTGATTGAGCCTATTGCATTTGGTTGTTCTCGCATCTTATGCCTACATACCATGCACCACACCCTTATACTTTCTTATGTTAAGAATGAGGCAAACACTTGTTGGGTGTCTTCCCGCACGAATGCTAGGTTTCGCATTATGGCTAACCTCATTTGTTTTTCCGAGTGTTTGTCATGTTCTTTCATTTTGAAGGATTCCCAAGGCGGTACCATCACGAGGCATCTTGGGCATGTGAAGGCATACACGTTGCGCGACACCAACACCTTCGAGAACATACATAAGGTGAATTCCTTCTTTGTGAGCCATCCTCACATATGCATATTGGATGGGCCATACTTTCATTGTTGCTTCCTTCTTGTTATCTACATGATACATCTACGAGATGGAGGACCGACATTGAAGATGGACCATATGCATGCACCACCGGTCTACCACTCTTGCCACGACATCGAGCATTGGTATGTCAAAACCCCTTTGACACATTGCACCAAAAACTTCATATTTGTTGATTGTGTGCTCACATGCCATGCTCCATGGACATATCATTCCCATAACAAATTTGCATCTTGCCCATGGATTGACTCACATTATGATTGCCTTGTTGCATTTTGTATTCCCATGTCATCCATGATATATGAGCTTGTGCATTTCCTTAGCAAATTTGTTGTGATCTTTCTTGATGGCATATTCATACATCATGATCATCTTATCCTCCATCAATTGCATGATAACATACACATATTGAGCATCCATTGCCATGTTCATGCTCTTGATAAACCATCACACTATGACATCATTTTGCACAATGGTTGCATTGATCACATTCACAACACCTTTGTGTGCACCTCAAATGCATTTGATCACATGAATGCTTTACATGTCATTGTACATCTTTTCGATAAGCATCTTGTGCCTTGCCATGCCCAAATTTGTCACATGGACTCATTCTTACATGATGGACACTTTGTGTGTGCTAACCATTGTATTTCCAAGTGTACTCTCTGTTTGCTCATTTTGCATGTACCACATACCGGAGACACCTTGGAGTACTTGGAGTGCGACATGACCTCAACTTCGTCCAACTACAAGTCCGTTCACGACTACCGTTTCCATGGTGATGAGGTTTTTGATCCGAGGTCGGATCTTTCCCAAGGGAGGGGAGATGATACGGTGTATCCCATGATCATCCCCATGTTCACTCGACGAGACCTCAACCACACACAGTTGGACACAAGGTTCACTCGCTCCTCTCTGAACCCCCACTTTCTACATGTGAGACATGGCTACTACCTCAAATATATGTGCTATGCATGACCAGGAACCAAGAGGAAGGCCATGGAACAGCTGGGAGCGTTGGACAAGACGGCGAGGACACGAAGTACAAGGAACAAGAGAAGCTGCTGGAAAAGCTTCAGGCTCCGGACGTCCGGCATCTACCGGACGACCGGCGACTCCCAGGCGACCGGACGACCGGAGGCCACCGGACGTCCGTGACTTCGACGACAGAAGGAAAATAGCGGAAGTCCGAAGACTTCCGGACGTCCGGACCCTCGCGAGCCACCGGACGTCCGGTAGCCGTCGGACGTCCGCTACCTGCTGTCTGCGCACAGTTATCGGGCCAGAGGCCCATGTATCCCTCTCCCACTTACCCCTTCGTGGCCCTAGACTATATATACTCCTCCACCTCCTCCTAATGAGGGTTAGCTTAGGGATAGCTCATTTGATACCTAGAGCTTTGCTCATCTAGTGGTTCATCTCCTTGTGAGTGACTGCGGCCCCTCTACGGAGAAGATCCACACGGATTCAAGACCTCCTTTACGGAGAAGACCCCAAGACCTCCTCACGGAGAAGAACCGGTTACCCTTTGTATCGTCCCTTGTTGATCATGGATCTTGTATCTCTTTGTGTTTCGAGGATCTAGCATATGTGTGACTTGTTCTTGTTGGTTTGAGTGATTCTCTCGTGTTTCCCCTCGTGTTCCCTCTCGTGTTCTTCGTGTTCATCGCGGGATCCACTCCATTTCGTGAAAGATCTGCTGATTAGGGTTCCACCCTGTAT
This sequence comes from Secale cereale, assembly GCA_902687465.1. Classification (NCBI taxonomy): domain Eukaryota; kingdom Viridiplantae; phylum Streptophyta; class Magnoliopsida; order Poales; family Poaceae; genus Secale; species Secale cereale. The sequence continues at coordinate 39,863,659 of LR738716.1, forward strand.
CATAAGATATCCATCTTTGATGTAGTAATGCTCCCAAGAAGTGTGAGTCAAGCATTTAGCATAGGCATTTGCAAAGAAATGATCATGCTCATATAAATCTTTAATATGCTCAAAGCCAATCACATTCAACTCAAGTTGTGTTACAAGCATGCATTTGCGGGAAAGCGCGTCCGCCACAACATTTTCTTTGCCCTTGATGTATTTGATGACATAGGGAAAAGACTCAATGAACTCACTCCATTTAGCATGACGCTTGTTCAACTTGGTTTGACCTTTGAGATACTTGAGTGTCTCATGGTCCGTATGAAGAATGAATTCATGAGGTCTAAGATAGTGTTCCCAAACACGTAGAACTCTCACCAAGGCATAAAGCTCTTTATCATAGATAGGATAGTTAAGTTGCGCTCCCGATAGCTTCTCGCTAAAGTAGGCAATTGGGCGCTTTTCTTGCATTAGCACGCCACCTATGCCGGTACCACTTGCATCACAATGAATCTCAAACGGTTTGTCAAAGTTTGGTAGTGCTAGAAGTGGTGCGTGCGTGAGCAAGCTCTTAAGCTCATTGAACGCGGTGTCTTGTGAAGGACCCCAAATGAAGGGTGCGTTCTTCTTGCTCAAAGCGTGTAGAGGCATAGCAATGGTGCTAAAATCCTTCACAAAACGTCGATAGAAACCGGCTAGACCAAGGAAACTACGCACTTGCATAAGATTCTTTGGTTGAGGCCAAGTTTTAATTGCTTCAATTTTAGTTTCATCAACGTGAACACCTTGAGAAGATACGACAAATCCTAGAAAGACAACCTTGTCAACGCCAAAAGTGCATTTTTCCATATTAGCATACAATTGTTGTTTGCGAAGTGCTTGCAAAACTAGTTGGACATGGTCAACATGTTCTTCAAGCGACTTGCTAAACACAAGAATGTCATCAAAGTAAACCACAACAAAGACACCTATGTAGGGTCTAAGAACAAAGTGCATAAGACGCACAAAAGTGCCGGGTGCTTCCGATAAGCCCATTGGCATAACAAGCCACTCATATAACCCAAACTTGGTTTTGAAAGCAGTTTTCCACTCATCACCCTCTTGAATGCGAATTTGGTAGTAACCACTTTTAAGATCAATTTTTGAAAAGATGGTGGCACCACAAAGTTCATCAAGCATGTCATCTAAGCGAGGAATAGGGTGACGATATCTAACGGTTATGGCATTTATCGGGCGGCAATCGGAACACATGCGAAAAGTTCCGTCTTTCTTAGGCACGAGAATAACGGGAACGGCACAAGGGCTTAGACTTTCACGTACATGACCCTTGTCGATGAGATTTTGCACTTGCCGTTGTATCTCCTTCGTTTCCTCGGGGTTGACGCGGTACGGAGCTTTGTTTGGAAGTGGAGCACCGGGTACGAGGTCGATGCGGTGTTCTATCCCTCGTAGTGGAGGTAGACCCGGTGGTAGCTCATCCGGAAAGACGTCCGAGAATTCCTGCAACAATTTAGACAACACCAAAGGTGGAGGTGGTGAAGTGTTAGTAGGTTTGGCTTCCCCTTTGCATAGAAGCACAAGGTGGAAGACGCTCGATGGGTTCTCACACACTTCTCTCATCTCACGTTTGGTAGCAAATAGCACTAGTTGCTTCTTGTCGCTCATCGTGGAGTCGCTCATATTTGGCTTGTGGCTCTCGCTCTCTATTTGGTGGCTCGCTCTCTCACCATTCTCTCCACGATGGGTGGTAGGTAAAAGCTTGTCGGCGGCGACTTGACTTGGGGACATTGGCCGAAGCACGAATTCCTTGCCCTTCATCTTGAAATGATAGTGATTCGTCCGTCCATTGTGTGTGACTCCACGATCATATTGCCATGGGCGTCCAAGAATAAGGTGGCACACGGACATGGGTATCACATCACACTCAAGGGTGTCCTCGTAGGCGCCAATCTTGAAAGAGACTTGCACGGTGTGCTCGACTCGAAGAATTCCGGCGTCGTTGAGCCATTGGACCTTGTAGGGATGCGGATGCTTCGTCTTGACCAAATGAAGCTTGTCGCATAGCTCTTCACTTGCCAAGTTGTGGCAACTTCCGCCATCGATGATAACCTTGACGGAGCGTCCATTGATGCCGGCCTTCGTATGAAAAATATGACATCGTTGGTCGTCATCTTGTTGATGTTGTAGTGTCAAGACTTTGGAGACAACAAGGTTGGGGCTTGAGTCATTGTCGCAAAATACTTGATTGTCTTCTTCTTCATTGACTTGGCGATGCATAGCGACATGCTCAAGTGCTTCCATCTCATCATCGCTCATGGAGTCATAAGATCCGTCGTCGTTGATGATCATGGTGCGAACGGTCTTGCACTCAAATGACTTGTGGCCTCGTCCTTGGCACTTGAAGCATTTGATGGAGCTCGTCTTGTTGTAATCTTCGGTTGGAGGTGTGGTTGAGTAAGCTCTTGGCTTGAAGTTGTTGGTAGAAGGAGGACGACTCGAAGTAGTCGCATTCTTGTAGCTTTGCTTGTCTCCGAAGTTTGTAGGAGGCTTGGAAGAGGTAGGAGGAGTAGCCGAAGTCGTTGAAGCTTGGTTGTAGGAGCCGAAGTTCTTGGAGGTGAACTTGGAGTACTTGTAGTCCTCTTGAACTTGTCGCTCCGCTTTGGTTGCTTGGTGTACTAGCTCGAGGAGATTGTTGTATGGTTGGAAGTCCGCAATCTTCTTAATGGAGTAGTTGAGTCCATTCAAGAATCTCGCCATTGTTTGCTCTTCATCTTCCATGATGTTTGCTCTTATCATAGCAATCTCCATCTCCTTGTAGTACTCTTCAACGGACTTGGTTCCTTGCTTGAGGAGTTGGAGCTTCTTGAACAAGTCGCGGTTGTAGTGTGTAGGCACAAAACGTGCTCTCATCACTTCCTTCATTTGAGTCCAAGTGGTGATAGGAGGTTCGCCTTTGGCTTCTCTTCTCTCCATGATTTGTTCCCACCAAATGAGAACATAGTCTTGGAACTCAAGTGATGCCATAGCGATCTTCTTCTCTTCATCGAAGTTGTGAAGGCGAAAGATCTTGTCAACTTTCAATGCCCATGAGAGGTAGTCTTCGGGGTCAATGCTTCCGGAAAACTTTGGCATGGTGAACTTGAGCTTGCCATAGCGATGCTCGTCGTTGTTTCCTTGTCTGTTGGGAGGATGATCTCGATTTTGGCGGTTTGCCATATCTTGTTGCTCTTGTTGAGGAAGGTGTTCTTGTTGGGGTTGTTGCTCTTGCCGCGCGTGAGGAGGAGCTTCTTCTTGCATGCTTGCTTGATGGCGCCGTTCTTGCATCTCATCTCGAAGAAAATCCTCTTCTTGACGAGTGTGTCGATTGCGGGCGGCCACATTGCGGTGTGCATCTTGTAAAGCACGTTGCGCCTCCATAGCTTGAGCGTCACGACGTTGTTGTGCTTGGCGGTTAGCCTCGGCATCTTGTTCTTCTTGATATTGACGAGCTCGCTCTTGTTGTTGTTGGCGTAGTCGTTGCCGTTCTTGTGCTTGCTCAAGTGTAGCTTGGTTGTGACGACGTCGGCCTTCTTGCTCGTCGAATGGTTCTTGAGAACTCTTGTCATGTAGAGGTTGCCGATGTTCATGTCGAGCTTGACGTGCGGCTTGACGAAGAGTATTTGACGTAGGTGTACTTGAGTCTTGCGTTGAGTCGGTATGTCGACTCGAGCGGCTTCGTCGATGAGATGATGTTGAGGAAGAACGTCGGTTGATGATCAATGTCCGTAGCTCATTGTATTGAGTAGACATGTTGGTGTTGATGAGGTCGATTTGCTCCTTGGTGCTTTGTTGGAATTGTCGCGCGTCCTCGGCAACTTGACCAATGTACTGATAGAGGCAAAGGTGTCCCGTCTTTCGATGAGATAGTGGCTATCGTTTGGATGAAGTCGACTTTGACGATCCGACTACAAACGTGCGTGGACGTCGCGCCTTAGCAATCGCTAAACCAACTCCGAGAGGTTATCGACCACGCCGGAGCACGATCAACCTGACCACGAAGGTCTGTTTCCTGCAGGCAAACGAAGAACAAGCAAGAAACTAAGATTGCAATCTGGATATTGCGAATATAAGAGGAAAGCTTTATTGATCAAGGTGGGGTTCTGTGACGCCTTTGTCTGGTCGTTGAACACAAACGAAGTACGCGAAGTTGCAGCTATGGCGAACTTTTAATCTAAACAAAACCCAAAGTCTAAACGACGCCCTAAGGGCTGTATATATGAGGGAAAGAGGGGGGAATTTCGTGGCCCTTGGTGGAGGGGTCCGAAACCAACCCTAACTCTTGTTTCCCCACACATACGGACTCTAAAAACAGCCTATACTCAAGTATTTCGAAATTACATGGGCCTGGCCCAATAATAAGGTGACGCAGCACCTATAATAGCCTCTGGACGAAATTTATGAAGTGGCATCTTGTATATTTCGTCCAAGGCTTCCTGATACGGTGTATCCTAGGGCCATCACCATGGACCCTCCTTCACCCCCTCAAGTGCCTCAAGGACCGATGACACGTGCTCGTGCTAGAGCTTTCGAGACCGAGGTGACGTCACTCCTAGCCCAACTTCCTTATGAATCTTGCGAGACATGGTTGCTACCTCAAGCGAGTGTGCTTTGTGTGCTCAGGTGTGAAGGAGACCGCTTCGGAGAAGAGCGTGAAGGTGAACAAGTCCCCAAGGCCACGGACGAACTGACGCATCGAGAAGGGCAGAAGGAAGCTCCAGGCCCCGGACATCCGGCTCCATGGCCCGGACATCCGGCACCTGGGCCATCATCTACAGAAGACCAGCAGCGACTGAAGCTACAGGGCCCGGACATCCGGCCAGGGCCCGGACATCCGGCCAAGCGCGGCCCGGACATCCGGCCCCGGGCCCGGAAATCCGGCGCCTCTGTCCAGAGAGCACCCGAGACCAGGCCACTCCAGCCCGGACATCCGGCCCATGGCCCCGGACGTCCGGCGTCCCTCGAAGCCCCGGACATCCGGGCCGCCGCCCGGACATCCGGCCCCTGATCTGCCTGCGTGCAGCCCCCTGGGCCGAGGCCCATGTACCCATTCGCCCCGTAGACTATATATACTCCTCTCCTCTTTCCGTTTAGGGTTAGCTGTGGTTTTAGCTCATTTGACACTTGTGTGGATTTCTCCCACGAGACCGGTGCGCCTCTACGGAGAAGATCCACCTCTGGATTCAAGACCCCTAACGGGAAGATCCCACGGGATTCCAAGACCTCCTCCGGGAGAAGACTATCTGTATCACCGTTGTTGACTTTGGATCATGTATCTCGACCGTGTATCGCGAATCTAGCACTTGTGTGATTGCTCCCGTGTTGATTTGAGTGTTCTCTCTTGTGTTTTCCCCATCTTTCTCCGTGTTTTCCCCGTGTTCATCGTGTGCCAACCTCCAAACGTGAAAGATCCGCTGATTAGGGTTCCACCCTACATCATTATGGTATCTAGAGCAAAGGTTTCTCACGATTTTGGAGCCCCACACTTCGTTTTCTAGCCTGTTTTTGTCGTGTTCTTCCTAATTTCGAAAATTGCCCCACAAAAAGAGCCCCAAAAAATTTTCTGTGATCTGTTGATTTGGCAAGATTTTGTTGACTTTGTTCCATGGATTTGCTGTGCCACGTGTGGATCTAGCTTTTCCTCCACTTTTCCCCAAATTTCATCCGAAAAATCCACCGAATTTTTGCCCCGAAACCCCCCTTTTGCACCGTGTTCTTGCTGGCTCGGGCACCCCGGACATCCGGCTCGTGCCCCGGACTTCCGGCCCGGCCCGGACATCCGGCCCCTGGCCCGGACATCCGGCCTCCCGCAGCCATTTTCCCCCACTACACTTCCCTCCTAGCAATCATTCCCCCCTTTGCGTTCGGTGATCCACCCACTCTTCCGCAAACCTCCACCAATCTTCCGCAACAACCACCAACGCTTCACCGCTTCGAGTTTGGAAAATTTGTCTCCATTTGCCGTGGATACTTGAGTTTTGGTTTCACCGTTTCCTTGGATGTTTCGGCTACCTTGGGACGGCAAGACTTCGACGACACCACCGCTCAACTTCGGCAAGGACGGTAACATCGACGACACTTCGATCATTCTATCTTGCAATTGCATTGTCACCCTATGAACCATCTTTGCGTAGCTTTCCCATTGAGACTAGCCATTTGAGTATTGCCGGGCCACGACACTTGTGCACATTAGTGATACTCATATATATTGCATACCACATCATCTTGGTATATTGCATATCTCCTTGTGCAACAAGAGTGTTCCGCATACACAATAGCTACCTCGATACGAGAAGCATACATATGTGCCCAAAGAAAGAGCTCAAAAGCTTTGAAGCAAAAGAGACAATCCAAGCAAAGAAACAATAGCATCATACGCCTTGCATCCAAAGAGATCATACAACATAGCAACATCATCTCATCGACGAAGCCGCTCAAGTCGACATACCGACTCAACGCAAGACTCAAGTACACCTACGTCAAATACTCTTCGTCAAGCCGCACGTCAAGCTCGACATGAACATCGGCAACCTCTACATGACAAGAGTTCTCAAGAACCATTCGACGAGCAAGAAGGCCGACGTCGTCACAACCAAGCTACACTTGAGCAAGCACAAGAATGGCAACGACTACGCCAACAACAACAAGAGCGAGCTCGTCAATATCAAGAAGAACAAGATGCCGAGGCTAACCGCCAAGCACAACAACGTCGTGACGCTCAAGCTATGGAGGCGCAACGTGCTTTACAAGATGCAAACCGCAATGTGGCCGCCCGCAATCGACACACTCGTCAAGAAGAGGATTTTCTTCGAGATGAGATGCAAGAACGGCGCCATCAAGCAAGAATGCAAGAAGAAGCTCCTCCTCAAGCGCGACATGAGCAACAATACCAACAAGAACATCAACTCCAACAAGAACGTCTACATCCTCAAGAGCAACACGATACGGCAAACCGACAAAATCAAGACCATCCTCCCAATAGGCAAGGACACAATGATGAGCATCGCTATGGCAAGCTCAAGTTCACCATGCCAAAGTTTTCCGGAAGCATTGATCCCGAAGACTACCTCTCATGGGCATTGAAAGTTGACAAGATCTTTCGCCTTCACAACTTCGATGAAGAGAAGAAGATCGCTATGGCATCACTTGAGTTCCAAGACTATGTTCTCATTTGGTGGGAGCAAATCATAGAGAGAAGAGAAGCCAAAGGCGAACCTCCTATCACCACTTGGACTCAAATGAAGGAAGTGATGAGAGCACGTTTTGTGCCTACACACTACAACCGCGACTTGTTCAAGAAGCTCCAACTCCTCAAGCAAGGAACCAAGTCCGTTGAAGAATACTACAAGGAGATGGAGATTGCTATGATAAGAGCAAACATCATGGAAGATGAAGAGCAAACAATGGCGAGATTCTTGAATGGACTCAACTACTCCATTAAGAAGATTGCGGACTTCCAACCATACAACAATCTCCTCGAGCTAGTACACCAAGCAACCAAAGCGGAGCGACAAGTTCAAGAGGACTACAAGTACTCCAAGTTCAACTCCAAGAACTTCGGCTCCTACAACCAAGCTTCAACGACTTCGGATATCCCTCCTACCTCTACCAAGCCATCTACAAACTTAGGCGACAAGCCAAGATACAAGAATGAGACTACATCGAGTCATCCACCTTCTACCAACAACTTCAAGCCAAGAGCTACATCATCTACAACTCCAAATGAAGAGAACCCAAAGACAAGTTCCATCAAATGTTTCACATGTGGTGGCCGTGGACACAAGTCCTTCGAGTGCACCAACAAGAGAACAATGATCTTCCACGACGACGGCACATATGACTCGATGAGCGACGACGAAGTGGACGCCATCAAGCACTTGGCCATCCACCGGCGTATCAATGAAGAAGAAGATCGTCAAGTGTTTTGCGACAATGACTCAAGCCCGAACCTAGTTGTCTCCAAAGTCTTGACACTACAACATCAACAAGATGACGACCAACGATGTCATATTTTTCATACGAAGGCCGGCATCAATGGACGCTCCGTCAAGGTTATCATCGATGGCGGAAGTTGCCACAACTTGGCAAGTGAAGAGCTATGCGACAAGCTTCATTTGGTCAAGACGAAGCATCCGCATCCCTACAAGGTCCAATGGCTCAACGACGCCGGAATTCTTCGAGTCGAGCACACCGTGCAAGTCTCTTTCAAGATTGGCGCCTACGAGGACACCCTTGAGTGTGATGTGATACCCATGTCCGTGTGCCACCTTATTCTTGGACGCCCATGGCAATATGATCGTGGAGTCACACACAATGGACGGACAAATCACTATCATTTCAAGATGAAGGGCAAGGAATTTGTGCTTCGGCCAATGTCCCCAAGTCAAGTTGCCGCCGACAAGCTTTTACCTACCACCCATCGTGGAGAGAATGGTGAGAGAGCGAGCCACCAAAAAGAGAGCGAGAGCCACAAGCCAAATATGAGCGACTCCACGATGAGCGACAAGAAGCAACTAGTGCTATTTGCTACCAAACATGAGATGAGAGAAGTGTGTGAGAACCCATCGAGCGTCTTCCACCTTGTGCTTCTATGCAAAGGGGAAGCCAAACCTACTAACACTTCACCACCTCCACCTTTGGTGTTGTCTAAATTGTTGCAGGAATTCTCGGACGTCTTTCCGGATGAGCTACCACCGGGTCTACCTCCACTTCGAGGGATAGAACACCGCATCGACCTCGTACCCGGTGCTCCACTTCCAAACAAAGCTCCGTACCGCGTCAACCCCGAGGAAACGAAGGAGATACAACGGCAAGTGCAAAATCTCATCGACAAGGGTCATGTACGTGAAAGTCTAAGCCCTTGTGCCGTTCCCGTTATTCTCGTTCCTAAGAAAGACGGAACTTTTCGCATGTGTTCCGATTGCCGCCCGATAAATACTATCACCGTTAGATATCGTCACCCTATTCCTCGTTTAGATGACATGCTTGATGAACTTTGTGGTGCCACCATCTTTTCAAAAATTGATCTTAAAAGTGGTTACTACCAAATTCGCATTCAAGAGGGTGATGAGTGGAAAACTGCTTTCAAAACCAAGTTTGGGTTATATGAGTGGCTTGTCATGCCAATGGGCTTATCTGAAGCACCCGGCACTTTTGTGCGTCTTATGCACTTTGTTCTTAGACCCTACATAGGTGTCTTTGTTGTGGTTTACTTTGATGACATTCTTGTGTTTAGCAAGTCGCTTGAAGAACATGTTGACCATGTACAACTAGTTTTGCAAGCACTTCGCAAACAACAATTGTATGCTAATATGGAAAAATGCACTTTTGGAGTTGACAAGGTTGTCTTTCTAGGATTTGTCGTATCTTCTCAAGGTGTTCACGTTGATGAAACTAAAATTGAAGCAATCAAAACTTGGCCTCAACCAAAGAATCTTATGCAAGTGCGTAGTTTCCTTGGTCTCGCCGGTTTCTATCGACGTTTTGTGAAGGATTTTAGCACCATTGCTATGCCTCTACACGCTTTGAGCAAGAAGAACGCACCCTTTATTTGGAGTCCTTCGCAAGACACCGCGTTCAATGAGCTTAAGAGCTTGCTCACGCACGCACCACTTCTAGCACTACCAAACTTTGACAAACCGTTTGAGATTCATTGTGATGCTAGTGGTACCGGCATCGGTGGCGTGCTAATGCAAGAAAAGCGCCCAATTGCGTACTTTAGCGAGAAGCTATCGGGAGCGCAACTTAACTATCCTATCTATGATAAAGAGCTTTATGCCTTGGTGAGAGTTCTACGTGTTTGGGAACACTATCTTAGACCTCATGAATTCATTCTTCATACGGACCATGAGACACTCAAGTATCTCAAAGGTCAAACCAAGTTGAACAAGCGTCATGCTAAATGGAGTGAGTTCATTGAGTCTTTTCCCTATGTCATCAAATACATCAAGGGCAAAGAAAATGTTGTGGCGGACGCGCTTTCCCGCAAATGCATGCTTGTAACACAACTTGAGTTGAATGTGATTGGCTTTGAGCATATTAAAGATTTATATAAGCATGATCCTTTCTTTGCAAATGCCTATGCTAAATGCTTGACTCACACTTCTTGGGAGCATTACTACATCAAAGATGGATATCTTATGAGAGCTAACAAACTTTGCATTCCCGAGTCTTCGCTTCGTTTGCTCCTTTTGCAGGAATCGCATGGAGGAGGACTCATGGGACACTTTGGACGAGACAAGACGTTTGCTACACTCTCTAAGAACTATTTTTGGCCCAAGATGCTTCGTGACGTCTCACGCTTCACCAACCGTTGTTCTACATGCCGCAAAGCTAAGTCCAAAGCTCAATCTTATGGTCTTTATATGCCTCTTCCTATTCCATATCACCCATGGGAAGACACAAGCATGGATTTCATACTTGGCTTGCCTAGGACGCAAAATGGCAAAGATTCCGTGTTTGTCGTGGTAGATAGGTTCTCCAAAATGGCTCATTTCATTCCTTGTAACAAGATCGACGATGCTTCACATGTTGCAACTCTCTTTTGCAGGGAGATACTTCGTCTACACGGCGTACCCAAAACGATCGTCTCCGACCGGGACGTCAAGTTCCTGAGTTACTTTTGGAAAACACTATGTGCCAAGCTCGGAATCAAGCTTCTATTTTCTTCGGCGTACCATCCACAAACGGACGGCCAGACGGAGGTGACGAACCGCACGCTATCCACTCTTCTTCGTGTGTTGATCAAGAGGAACATCCGGGAATGGGAGCATTGCTTACCAATCGCCGAGTTCGCCTACAACCGCGCAAGACACTCCACAACTGGCAAATCTCCCTTCGAGATCGTCTACGGCTTCAACCCGTTGTCACCTTTGGACATACTACCGCTTCCTCTCCAAGAGCGCACGAACATGGACGCAAGTGCAAGGGCAACTTATCTCAAGAAGGTGCACGAAGACACAAGGGCGATGATCGAGCGACAAGTCCACCGTCGCGCCACAAAGCTCAACGTCAACAAGGCACCGATGGTGTTCCAACCGGGAGATCTTGTTTGGCTTCACCTTCGCAAGGACCGCTTCCCACTCGAGCGCAAGTCCAAGCTTCTACCTCGCGCCGACGGACCCTTCAAGGTGCTAGCACGCTACAACGACAACGCCTACAAGATCGACATCCCACGAGACAAGTACTCCGTGAGCGATACTTTCAACATCAAGGACCTCTCTCCTTTCCATGGTGATGAAGATTTCGATCCGAGGTCGGATCTTTCCCAAGGGAGGGGAGATGATACGGTGTATCCTAGGGCCATCACCATGGACCATCCTTCACCCCCTCAAGTGCCTCAAGGACCGATGACACGTGCTCGTGCTAGAGCTTTCGAGACCGAGGTGACGTCACTCCTAGCCCAACTTCCTTATGAATCTTGCGAGACATGGTTGCTACCTCAAGCGAGTGTGCTTTGTGTGCTCAGGTGTGAAGGAGACCGCTTCGGAGAAGAGCGTGAAGGTGAACAAGTCCCCAAGGCCACGGACGAACTGACGCATCGAGAAGGGCAGAAGGGAGCTCCAGGCCCCGGACATCCGGCTCCATGGCCCGGACATCCGGCACCTGGGCCATCATCTACAGAAGACCAGCAGCGACTGAAGCTACAGGGCCCGGACATCCGGCCAGGGCCCGGACATCCGGCCAAGCGCGGCCCGGCCATCCGGCCCCGGGCCCGGAAATCCGGCGCCTCTGTCCAGAGAGCACCCGAGACCAGGCCACTCCAGCCCGGACATCCGGCCCATGGCCCCGGACGTCCGGCGTCCCTCGAAGCCCCGGACATCCGGGCCGCCGCCCGGACATCCGGCCCCTGATCTGCCTGCGTGCAGCCCCCTGGGCCGAGGCCCATGTACCCATTCGCCCCGTAGACTATATATACTCCTCTCCTCTTTCCGTTTAGGGTTAGCTGTGGTTTTAGCTCATTTGACACTTGTGTGGATTTCTCCCACGAGACCGGTGCGCCTCTACGGAGAAGATCCACCTCTGGATTCAAGACCCCTAACGGGAAGATCCCACGGGATTCCAAGACCTCCTCCGGGAGAAGACTATCTGTATCACCGTTGTTGACTTTGGATCATGTATCTCGACCGTGTATCGCGAATCTAGCACTTGTGTGATTGCTCCCGTGTTGATTTGAGTGTTCTCTCTTGTGTTTTCCCCATCTTTCTCCGTGTTTTCCCCGTGTTCATCGTGTGCCAACCTCCAAACGTGAAAGATCCGCTGATTAGGGTTCCACCCTATATCACACCTGGTGCTTATTCTCCTTACGGACAATACGTCGTTTTATTTCCTGTTCAACACTACAAGCAAGACGAAACAAATGGTCCATAGGATAACACTCTTCATGAATTAGTAACTCCAGAATATCACGATTTAATCCTGCCCAAAATCTATCCATAAAATCGTCTTCACTTTCTTGTAAAGAGGAATGCAACAAGGTAGTTTGTAAATCATCATAATATTTCGTTACGGTGTCACTACCTTGTTTTAAATGTTGCAACTTTGTAAGCATGTCACGAGTATAATAAGCAGGGACGAATGTATGTCGCATGGCAACTTTCAAATCAATCCAAGTAGTAGGTATATAATTAGGGTGTAACCGACAATATTCACTCCACCAAACTAAAGCATAACCAGTGAAAGAACCTACCGCAACCTTAATTTTTTTACGTTCATCAAAACTATGGGAAGCAAATATATTATTGATGTTGAACTCCCATTCAATATATAAATCAGGTTTAAAACGACCATGAAAAGGTGGCATGGAAATAAGAACCTGTTTGTGCGCATTCTGATGTCTTTGTACCTCTTATGATGGTGGTTGTATTTTCTGAGGTGATGACACGTCTCCCACGATCGATGAAGCCCAACTGACTCTTGAACCTGCCATGAATAGTAGAAACAAGAAACAAAATCCAAAAATAATGTTCCTATGAACTACTAGGATGTGGTGGTAAAGCGCTCACAGTAAAGCAAATATCAATATCTTACAAGTTCTTACCATGCAGCAGGTGGTGATAGGCAACCAGCGGTGTCAAATAACTCCAAAGATTGAGTAAAGCGATTGCCAGGTGAACGTACGTAAACACGGTGTAGAAATATGTGGAGCTGCGTTGGCTTTATATATGGTAGCAAAAGATTAGCAATAATCAATTCAGAGATGCAATGTTGAATAAACGCTCAACGACGGTACTGTGCTGGTCCTAGGCTAGACCGGACTAGAGACGCGAGCCTAGAACACTAATGAGGTCACGGTGTAGCACAACTAGCATCAATAAAGGATACGAAGTAGCTCTGAACAGCAAGATATAAGTGAAGATCACAACGGCAGTAAAGATAATGATGAAAACAACTGCCAAGCAGAATATACAACAACTCTCTCTCCAACTTTCTTTTTCTTCTTTTTCTTTTTCTTTTTTCTCACACTTTTTTTTCTTTTTCTTTCTCTCCTCTTTTTTTTTCTTTTTTTTCTGTCTTTTTTTTCTCACACTTTTTTTTCTTTTTCTTTCTCTCCTCTTTTTTTTTTTACTTTTTTTTCTCT